>OZ023273.1:53320335-53382122 GCA_964007475.1 Hybos culiciformis
AGAATTTTTTTAGTGAAATATTGCTACAAAAAAAGTATAGAAGAATTTGGGAAAATGGGATTTAATAAAGTTTTTTATTTTATTTATTTATTTATTTTATTTTTTTTTTTTTCTGAAAACTTTTGGGAACAATTTTGTTCACATAAATAATTTTCGTTATAATATTCTGTTGATAAAAAAAAAAGTTGTACGACAATTTTACTTTTATACACACATATTTATACTTTTTTTTTTATTAATGAATCAAGATTTTATGATATGTTTCTTTTTGTGAATATTATAATAAATATGTACGTATAGTAGATTATAGGGTATATTTAGAAAATTTAGAGCATAAATTATATTATTTTTTATACATATTATAATTTATATTAAGTTATGCATGCTAAATATGAATTCCATTGAGAAAATATTTAGCTCTTGAATTTTTATTTTTTTTTTAAATTGTTTACGAATGATTGGGGAATGAGAAAGAAATATCTTTAAGCTAAAAAATATTTTACTTCTAAATAGTTTTTTCTTCTTCAAAGTTTGTTTAATCAATATATGTACTTATAAAACAAACATTTGAAAAAAAGGTATATGAAATTATCTACTACATAGTTATGTTCCTATAAAAAATTATTATAATATCATATAAACAAAATTTTATTATTTTTACTTTTATGATTATTTTATAAACTTTGTATATGTTCACCAGACATATATCTCTAAATATATATAAAATAATATCTCTACATGTATTACAATCTAGAAGATAATTAAATAAAAATAATACTATATGAATATATAGAAATTAAAAATTATTTTTATTTCTTTTATGTGCTATTTAAGTTTTCCCAAAAACTTTGCTACAATTTGAAATTTATCTTAAATTTAAATGAAAAGTAAATTTATTAAAATTTTAGCAGGTGGATGGAGATATGAATAGAATTCAACAAGAAATATAATTAATTTTTAGATAAAATGAAATTTTTAAGTTGATATTACATTCAATGTAAGAAAAAAGAAAAACTGACATCATAGCAAAGAGCTAAATTTCTAATCTGGATTACCCCGAAACATTTTATTCACTAAATTTTTATTATTGATATTTTGATATATGTATGTTAGTAATAAGATATTTCAATAACCAAATAATTAGATATTTCAATGATACTAAATGTATGTACATTTAAATTCTCAAAATCAGAGTAAACCTTTTTCATCATCAATTATATATTGTTTCTATGTTTTCTATATTTTCGAATTTAGACAATCTATTCTTCAAATCTCTCAATATGGTTTCTTTTAATTTTAACATCATTTAAAATTTATTTTCATTCTATATTATATACATTAAATAGATATATATAAAATTTAATAGTTATTATTGAATAAGAAAATTTATAGAAAATTTGTGGTTAAAGTAAAGTTAAAATAATGAAATTTAATTATGCAAATCATATTACAATTAATTAAAAACCAAAGATATAATGATTTTTGTTACATTATTTAAATTTAATTTTACTTATCTATTTAGATAGATATAAATATGTAAAAATATCTTAATATAAAATAATAAAATTTGAAGTTTTTCTTTATACTGAAGGTAAAGATATTTATTAAAATTTTTATAGAGTAAAACTAGAGATGGATTTCCATTGAATTTAATCGAAACAAAATCAAAGGAAATAAGATTTTTTAAGATTATTATAGAATCGATCGTAGTTCGTGATAACTCCTTAGATTAGAGCTTCTTAAATCTTATTTTGCTATATTTTTTAAAATAATATTATATAAGTATGTAGATATTAAGTTTTGTGTATACATATTCTATAAGATTTTTTATCATTATTACTTTATTACACATGTATAGTATGCATTGTTACATATTGAGCTTACTATGTAAAAACTATCGAAATATTTTTAATAAAATGTATGTAGTTTCGATATATATAATTAATTATATATTCTAATTATTCCATTAATGTATTTATTACAAAAAAATATTTAATTTTATTTTAGCTGAAAGTACAAGAAGCAATGAGAAAAAAGGAGAAATTTCAAAGGGAACATGAAGAAGTAAGTGTGTTTAATTTTTTTTTTTTGTATTGATATTTTTATCCAATAATCGATGGATAAAATTATAGTGCCAGTCCATTTTTTTTAATTCAGAACCTATAAATTATTGATTTTATTATAAAGCTTTACTTTACTCTACTAGAGTCTCCTTAAAGAATATTGAAAATAATATATTTTGATGCGATTCAGTTTGAATTCGTCCCACAAGACAAATTGTAAACTTATCAAGAAATAAAAAAGATATACAATTACCATTTATTATTTGAAAGTTAATTGTATAACAAATTTATAATGTATATTTATCTTTATATTTTAAAATATATCTTATTTATAAATTTTATAATATACCTACGGAATATAAATTTTTAGAAGCAAACTATAAATTCATTCGGGTTTATAATTACAGAATATATTTTTACTACCTATTATATTATATTTAGTAAATATAACTTAAAAAAGTTTTTATTCAATTTATTTTTTTTTTTTTTCAACTTACCCAATGAATTAATATATATTTTCTATCACAGGATGTAAAAAATATTTTTATATTCTGAAAAAAATTATTTAGTATGTACAATGTAGGTACATTATATTTTACAATTGTATATTATATAATAGGTCGCATATTTATAGTATCTAATAATTGGAGTAGAAAATTTATATTCATATGTATAATGTTTACATGTAGTATGTTGGGATAATAAAATATTATACATCCTACACATATACATACATTTATAGAATACCATTTCGGTTATATAATATAGAATATTTCTTGAAAATATAAAATTTAAACAAAAGATTCAGAAAATGTGGAATAGCAAAAATTTCTATTTAAGATGATATTATTTACTATTTTGCATTTCCAAAACTAAATTCAATTATCAATTATTACTGACTCCACATAAAATGTCTATTGTATGAAATTATTTCACTACTAAAATATTATGTCAAATCAATTAATTCATTATTAAATAATAATACAAGAAATTTGCATTCTAATCCTTTACTCAAAATATTTAAGATTGCTTTTTTCCAAATTTCTTTATTATAATTAGAAATTAGTACACACCAAATAACCCAAATAAAATGTTTTTTATATTAAAAAATCAATGTGTAATATTTCTACACATGTATAATAAACAATGTAATAATAAACAATGTACTACACAGTAGATAAAAAAAAATTTAAAGTAGTTTTCAAAATGATAAATAACATCAATGGTTTATCACAAAGACTTATTCTTTCCTTGGACGAAATAAAAGCATAAACCAAATAATTTTTATATATTAAATTAGATTTTATGCCATTCATTTGTAAAATTTTTTTTTTGAAATTGAAGAAAAAAATAAGTGGTCACGTAAAAATTGTACTAAAAAAATTTATTTTATTTACCTTTATGTAAAAAAAAATTTTTTCCAGATGCATTTTATTCAGATGCATTTTTTTTTTGGTTCAATGCAACCTATTTCGTTTATTTTTTTTTTTTTTTTTTCAAAATGTAAACAGAATTTTAATAAAACTCGGTCTAATTTTTGTATTTTATAATAAACTTATTTATTTTGCGATTCTTTAAATTTCACAAAATTTAATAAAAAAAAAAAATAACAATAAATTTAATTCTATACTCTGTATAATAACTTTTTAAACTGCTTACAATGTTCAAACATATGACATTTTTATTATAATGTTATCTAAGTTTTTTTTTTTTCTAGTTTCAAATAATTTTGATATTTTTGTGTAAGACAAAGATTATTTTCTTTTTTCTCTCAGAAAGAACAACTGCTGGCTATATAGAAATGCAAAAATAATGATATAAAAATAAAAAAGGAATAAATAAATAAATAAGTTGAAAACACACTGTGGAAAAATTATAATTGTAAAAGATTTAGAAAGGGTTATGTCCATCATTCTTATGTCCCAACGGAACTATAAATTTTTTAAATGTCATATAGCTACAAGGGGCACGTATTTCTTGCAAAATATCTGCATTTCATACTATAAAAAAAAAGAAATATTATTACTAGAAGAACAAAAAATAATAATAATTTTTTCTTGTAATAATTTTCTTTTCTTTTTTTTTTTTCCCTGTATTAAAATTTTCTTATTTTTCCTTAATATAATTTATGAAGACATTTTTGTAATTTTCTTGGGGAATTATTATTTTAAAATTTACTTAAGTTTTAGTTTTAATATATATTTTTTTTTCGTTTTCCCATTTTGTTACTTGGCGTAATAAATAGCAAAAAGAAAACATTCAAATTATTAAAATTTGTTCTTCATATTACTAATTCTAATTTTATGTAATGCAGTTTAATTTAAATGTGTATATAATTGAAGGATGTAATAAAAGTGCTGCCATGCAAGTTAAAATTTCCTTTATGTACTACACATATAATAAATATTTTCCATTTTCAATAAAAAGAACTTAAAAACAAAAACTGAAATTATAAGTCTTATTTTATGGTTCCAATTTTTTTTAAAAAAGTGTATGAAAAATCGTATCATTAAACACATAGTTTCTTCATATGACTATAAAAATGAAGTACTCTAATGAATAGAGTCTTATATTTAAAAATTATCTTTTTAATTTTAAAAAAAGTTCAATATTTTAAAATAAAAAAATATTCTTTTTTTTCTTTTTTAGATTCTACGTGATATTCGACAAGGTCTTTTACAAATGAGTCGAGAAGGAAGGATAGGTAAGTAAGACTTTTTTTTAAATTAAAGAATTCGTAGACAATTTCTGTGGCAATTGTTGACAAATCAGAGCATTTTCCAACGACATATATTCTGTATTCTTAAAAAAAAATTGATTTTTTTCCTTTTAACATGCATTGAAAAATGGATACAACTTAAGTTATTACTTATAAATTCACGATACAAAAATTACTTTAAATAAGTTAAGAAAAAATTTGTCCTTAAAAAATTAATTCAATTAACATACCTGCATAAAGCAATTTTAGTACTCCAAGATTTAATAGTAACACACAAATTTTTATTTTTTTTATTTTAGATGATACTTACATGTATGATGATGCCATACGAGGAACTTATGGTGGAATGCATCATACAGGTCACTGGTATGATGAGCCGCCCTATGAAAGTGATCCAGATGATTTTCTAATGTCTGGATTAAATTGTGGTCCTGCAGCAACAATACAAGTATGAAGTTTCTTAATATAAAAATATAAAATAAATTTGTTATTATCAAATAATAATTTCCAAATGAACAAGTCTCAGAAAATCCATCAAATAATTACATACTTATGTTTATATATAATTATATATATAAATATATATATATATATATATATTATTCAAAGATAAATAAAAATGCGTTCCCCTTAAGAAATTTTAAAAACTTTCAACATAACTTAACTTGACTTGTCTGCATTTTTATCTTATTCTAAAAAAAAAAAATAATTTGATATATTAAATAAGAAACTAAAATTAATGATAGTGTAATGTTTATAAAAAAATTTTCAACTTATATTCAATGCATAATGACGATATAAATTTTTAATAACATTCAAGTAATTTATATATTTATATTTAGTTTGTTTATTTTATAATTGGAGATCAATTAGTTTAGAATTTAATTTAGTACACAGACTTGCAAATAATTAAAGTGCCTTAAGCAATGAATATGTAATTAATTTGTGAATTTAAATAAATATTTCATTTATGGTTTTGGGAACAATATTATGATGATTAGTATGGTGAGGGCAATGTGTTTTTGTATATCCTAACGTTATTGTAAATATTTTCTTATCATTTATTTTCATCCATTATACATTATATCCCTTAAAAATTAGAAAGCTCCTTTACTCCTAAGCTACTACGTTTACCCACATTATTATAATGTGTGTATTGTATAGTAGAAATCTAAAAATTAATTTTAATTTTTTTTAATTAGATATAATACTTAGATTATTTATTTATGAAATAATTTATTTTGATTTATTTAAAATAGAAAAAATTTTATTTCTGTTATATCTAATTTATACAAAGCTAAAACATAATTAGGTAGATTTCCTAATTAAAATAATTATATTTACCTAAAATTTTAATATTTATCAATGTATGTTTTGTATATTGTGTATATCTCTACATTACATGTTAGAAGTAATTTAAATATCTTGAAAAGCTTTAATTTCATAATTAAAATTATGAAATACAAAAATTAAATTTAGATATGATGTATGTTTAGGTATGCTATTTATTTAGCTTTATATACACAGGCATTAGTATATATAATTAAATTACGTACATACATGAAATTATTTATTTAGTTTTTTTTTTTTAATATTCGTCCTTTTTGAAGTTATAATTTGAATAAGAAATTATTTACAAACATTGTTTTATTTTCATATACGTGTTGTACATACATATCTTATTTATTATTTATTACTATCATCATTATCATCATCGTTTTCATCATTTTTGACAATCTATATTTGTTTTCCTTATGTTTATTTACATTTCTGATGTAAATCACAAATTATCTATCTATCTAAATTCAAGATTGAATATATTTAATTAGTCAGATAATCATTTGATTTTCTACATATAATGTGTGATTTTAATGTGCTTAAATCATTACAGAATTTTATTGAATAAAAAAGAACTATTTTAGTTTAAAAAAAAAATGTATGTAAAATTGTTTTTAAACTTAAAGATATTTTAATTATATTTTTTTATCATTAACAATCATTACTATTTTAATTATGGAATTGTTTGAAATTTTTCAATATTTATAATTAACGATTGTCATTTCACAATATTTGATTCAAAGAGAACTTTTAAGAATAAAAATAGTATAAAAAGATGTCGGTTACAGTTTAAACTATATATTTACATGTAACTTTATCGTGATTCGGTATATAATTAAAAAGCTCACGGTTACACACAGAGCTGCTTTTTAGCATCCTTAACTATTTGGTCCTCAACTATTTATGAAAAAATAAATAAATTTTTAAATATATTAAAATTTTTATCTTTCTATACAATCAGATTAAACGCAAATAATATTAAATTTTTTTTTTTAGAAAACTAATCCTAATAATATAGCTTTTGCCTTCAAGTCTTTGGTTAACATTGATTCAGTACTTCTTTTACTACTGATAATAAGAATTCAATAACATTGTGTAAATAAATTAAAATCTCAAGAGAGATTGAACAACAAATACCGCAAAAAATGAAGCGAAATCAAAAATCATTGAACCTTTGAGAATTATTTTCCTTTTTTTTTTTTTTACTACAACTTATCAATTTATAATTTGCTTCATCTTATTTCAGGATATTTTTTTTGTTATTTGTAGAATTTCGTTTCGGTTTTTCCAATGTTTTACTGATTTGTCTGTCACGATGTAATTTACATTCCAGATGAAAATTAATTTTAATGTATTTGTTTTTCTAACAAACTAGTTATATTCCAAAATTAACACAATGATAATTAAAAAATGAAAACTTTTATAAGAAATTTAAGTCGTATCTTTTTCTGTTGGTCAAACAAAATTGACAGCTACCAAAAATAAAACTAAGAATAGTCTAAAGTGAGTGTTAAGTGAGAGTCTTCTATCTCCGGATATATTAATTTATTTTATTATTATTATTATTCTTAATTTCATCATTCATATAATTCTTAACAATTCATAAAATAGTACAAGAGATACAGATACAAATATCTTAGACAACTATAGTTAATATTTATATACTATAAAAAAGTTGTAATTAAAGATAATGTTTGAACTAAAGGAAAATTATGAGATATATTAATTCGAATATTCAATTCAATGAAATTATTATGTAAAGTATAATTTTTAAGTTAGAAATTTTCTTTTAACATAAAGTTTGCTCGTCTAAAGTAAACAACTAAACAAATTTCATTGATATTAATCCAAAAAAAAAAAAATTTCTAGACTTGAACCGCAATAAAATTTTCTTTACTTCATTTTTTTTTTTTGTTCATTCGAAAAAAAAAAAAAATCAAAGAAAAATCTAAGAACTTTTAACTCTCTACATGCAAGAAAAAATAAAAAATCACTCATCAGAATCAATAAATTTTTCTTTTCAATTTTGCTAAATTTTTCTAGAGAATTTATTTAGAAAAAAAATATTGAAGAAGAAAAAAGCAAAGAAAATTTATCTTTCAAAACCTTTTTTTTTATGCATTTTTGGTTTAAAAAAAAAAAAAAGATAAAAAGTTTTAGCTTTCTCTTAATACGATTTCTTGCGTTTTTTTTTTTTTTCTTTTTTGCAGAAAAGAAAAAATAATAATTTTGCGTTTTCTTGTTATTATTATTTTTTCGAAAACTTTTGCTAATATAATTTTTTTTTTTTTTTCATTGAAATTAAAATTGAGGGAAATTTGTGTGGAAATGAATGTGTAGATTTAGAGAAAAAATAATAATGATAATATTAAAATCAATTTCGCTTTGAATTAAATATAAAAATTGGAATTATTGCTTGTTAAGGAAAATTATATAGAATGGATAAAAATTTCTATAATTTCTTTAACTTTCAAAATAATTTTATATTAGACCAGTGCTGACCAACCCAAATGATCTTGCATGCCACTTTGGAAATTCATATCTTAACTCCGTGGGTCACATATAAAATTGGGGATATTCAACATTTTTTTCAATTTTTTTGCTATAAATTCCAACAAAAAAAAGTTATTGAACTGTTTTTCTCAATATATAGTTTTTAATTATTCTGCGAACTCGTAACTGTAAACTCATGAATAAAACAGGCAATATCTGTCATATATATTTACAAGAAATCAAGAATATTATTTTAAAATCAAAGTTAATTTTTTTTTTTTATAATTTTGACAGTTAATTTTTAAATATATGGATGGATGCACAAATAATATGTTTTTTTGATACATTGGTTTTGACTACTTTGCCCATTATAAAATAAATATATTTTGTAAAGGTACGACAAATCTCACGGGTCGCAAAAATCTTCAAAGCGGGCCGCGGGTTGGCCACGCCTGTATTAGACGGAACATTTCAATTTTTCTCTCAATGAACTATTATAGTAATCTATTTTATCTAATTCTTATAGAAGTATTACTTTATGTACATTTATTTACTATGATGGTTCCTAGACTTACTGCACCATACAGTTTTATAGCTTACTTTATTTTACCAAAATATCTGACATCGTAAAATAATTATTCTTCTTTAATGTTTTAAGAGCTTCTATGCTTTATGTTTCTAATGAACATAATGTATACATATATGTTATTAGTATAAACATAATTGTAAATAAACAGAAACCAAAATAATAAAAAAATTTGAAATTTTTTATTTTATTTTATTTTTTAATTTACAAAGAAAAAAATGTATTTTCCATAAAAAGAAAACCAATATTTTACAACTGAAATATCCTTTTTTTTTATTTTAAATTTGCTAAAACCATTGAAGGTGTTACATTACAGAATCATTTCGAGTTTATTGAATTCAATGTTATAAAATTGCAGACATTAATTTTATCCATTTTCTTGTTTTGAAAAAAAAAGTAAGGATAGGATATATTGCCATAAAAGTGGAATGAAGTTGAATAAATTTTTATGTTTTTTTAATTTTCTTAACTTTTCAATTCTAATCGGTTTGGACAGAAATTCAATAGATTTTTCAAGTAGAAATATTTGTCTGCACTTGTATACATGCAGTAAAAATTTGTTCCAATAAAAAATTATACCTAAATTCATACGCAATTTTTATTTTTTTCTTTAATTTACTTCAATTACAAACTAAAATTCTTTACATAATGCCAAACTATATATAAGGAAGATTAACATGATTAAGTCAAAAACATGATTCGTCTTAGTTGTCTGTTCGCACAATAGTTTTCTTTAAACACAAAAGAATAATAAAATGTGTTTGGGTTTGAGTTTATATAAGTATACTTATGTTGTACATTTTTTTTTTTATATTGACCCTGAAGTTTTGAAATGTAAATTATAATTATAAGTCAGAAATGTTGATGATACGTTTTGACATTTTTAATACTTCACAACGATTTTATATAATCTACACATGTATAATATATATTTATAGTTTAAAAGTAAGGAATATAAGTGCTTTATTATTCTAATGCTTACGAAGATTCAAATATTTTTCTTTCAAACTATTTTTTAATGCATAAGCTCAAACATTTTGCTTTTAAATAACTAATTTGTTGGCTTAAAAAAATATAATAGATGTGTAGTAATAACCTCCACTATTTAGAAAAAAAAACATATTTTCAAGAAAAATCTCAAATCTAACAGAACAAATTTCACAACAACAAAAAACAAAAAAGTTTCAGAGAAGAAAAACTTTTCAATTTTTATTTTGCTTGTATAGTTTTTCTCATATATATGATTTTTTAACATTTGCATTATTAGCTTGCTTTATACTTTATTTTCCACTTTTTTTTTATTGCAAATATGCTTGGAATGCTATAAATCACGTTGAAATAAAAAAAAATTATTTTTTTTTATTATTCTCTCGACGGATGTTTTTCAATGCTTAAGAAAATATATTTTTTTTTTTTTTTCGAAAATGTTTGGGTTGGGTACAAACGGTAAAGATGTATTCAAACTTTCACAAAGTAAAAGTAATTTTCTTTAATTTTATATATATGTATGTTTATAAAAAAATAAAGCAGACACACACATCCTAGAATCTTATCTTGAGAAAACTTTAAGAATTATTTTTTGAAATCTTTTCGTAGCAATCACAAGTCATTTTTTTTTTTTTTTTCACTTATAAATAATATTTTTAAGTGATTTATTTGTAGTTTTTAAGTCAATAAACTGTATAAGTGTATTTTTGATTTTAAATTTAGCTTCGTATTCGAAATAAAATTAACTTTTTCGTCAATATTTCGAGTCCTTTACTAAACAACTTAATCATCGCACTGAGTTATTTTTTCTCTAAAGCGCATATTTCTCCCGACATTTTATCCGAAAAAACCTATTTTTCCCCATCTGCAGTACAATACCTCTGCCCTTAAATAATTAATTAATTTTATTTATTTTTTATTTTTCAGGGTGGACGGGTTAGATTTACATCGAATAGAGAGAGCACAGGTGTGATATCATTAAGATCAGCTGGTGATATATCATTACCACAGAGAGGACCTACAAGAAGAGGTCTAATTGTGCCGCAACAACCACCAAATCCGCCAACAATTATACCATTAACTCATGCCAGGTAAAATAACACAATATAATGGCATTTAAATAATAAATTAAATAAAAAAAAAAAAAAAACCCGAGAATATAAACTTTTTTTATTATATTAAGTCTAACCCATATAAAATGTTGTATCATTTTTATTATTACATTATCATAAGAACAATATTAAACATAATATTATATATACTGCTAAAATAACTAGAGGGTGCATTTTTAATATCAAACTTAATTTTCTATTCATTAATTTAAAGTAAAAGCTTTTAAAATTTAATATATACATATGTGTAATTAAATTTAATGCTACTTGAGTTAATTTTCAAAAAGTGATGACTGTTGAATTTTTTTTATTTCTAGTTTCTACACACTATGAAAGTAGTTGAGAAACTTTATTGATTAATATTTTATTGATTATTACATTTTTTTTTTTGTTGTTTTAATGGGATAACCTTTTAATTATGTTTTAGTTCTTGTACAAAATTCGGCAACAAAAAACTCTCTGATGATATTAAACCATTTCTAAGAACTAGAACTTGGAGATGCAAAATAAAGAAACGTGTAAATTCTCTTAATTCTAATTATGAGCAGCTACAAACATTAGTTCCTCGTAAAGTATTATATGCTATAAGCCGAATTAGAATTAGAATTTGCTGATAAAGTCGATAATTTGAAAACATTATTAAGATTCATTAATTTTTATTTGCTGTTAGATTTAAAAAATCTGTAACAACATTTTGTCATAAAAAAATACATTAAATAAATTAGAGGAACTAAGGTCGTATCAACAATTGAAAAACAATTTAAACATTATATATAATTTAATTTAATTTAATCGAATATTTGACACAAACACGGAACCGTATAACGATTTCATATTTCCCCAATATTATTATTGCGTACGAAAGCTCATGGTAAATTACAATTTTTAAGATTATAACTCATAAAATGGATCAAAATTTGATTGATTTTTTTTCACACACAAACAAATAATCTATTAATTTTCCACATACTTTTTATAACAAATAAAAAAATAAAAATAAAAATAAACTCATATATGCGTATTTACATCAGTTATATAAACAAATTAAATTGTTCTGACCTTTTATTTATGGCCAGGCAATTTATACTTTATATAATTTGCCAAAAAAATGAAAATAAGAAAATTTTTATACCAAAAAATATTTGATTCCTTTTTTTTTTGTTTTTTATCTTTGACAAAATGCTTCATTGAGGAAAGTTTATCCCTTTCAAAATTTTTATGAGTTCAAAAAAGGATAATAAGTTTTTTATTAAAGTCCCTTTTGCTCTTTATATAAATTCAACTTTTTTTTTTCTTTTTTTTTTTATGAGTTAGAAGGAAAGAAGATAATTTTGTAATAAATTTTTTTAAAACTCCAGAGGGGATCATTTTATAGTATCAAAAGAACGCAAAAAAAAAAAAAAAATTATTTAAAAACTTTTAGCTTTTTACTTCTGCAAGGAAGATATTAATCCAAAATTATACATAAAGTTAAATTTTATCTTCAGCTTCTAATTTATTTATTGTATATACGGCTTTGAATTTAGAAGAACATAAAATAAAAAAAAGCTTTAAAATATTATGTATGTGTATCTCTTGTGAATTAATTGAATTGTCTAAATGATTTTTTGATTCGTGCCAATCTTAAATTTTTAAACTTTACTTACTACCTAGTATGTATTTAAAAAAATTATAATTAACATATAATTTATTTTGATGTTTTAAATAAATTATATTATGCTCAAGTTTTTAGTCTGTTGAATTCACTATCTTTAATGAAATTTAAAATGTTAGTTCAAGGATGATCATAACGGAGCGATTTTGGGAAGAAAACAATTTTTTTAAAATGCGTCCAACCGTTTTAGAGCATATAAAACACATATTATTAGCATACATATATGCAGTTACAGATTATTACTATTATTTGTATAATTGGTTAACATAAAATGTATCCTTCAATGCAAAGCCCCATACAATCGTAATTTTAATATATTCATACCGCAGTTAGCAATATTATTGAATTTTATTTTTTGAAATTCAATTAGGCAAGACTTTTTTTTTTAATTAATATATATGTTATTATATATTTACTTTTTAAACATTTGCAATTTTAATATTTTAGAATGCATTCATAAACCCTTTTAATTATAGAAATAAAAGCCGTTCAGAACTAATTTAAGTTTAGTAATTATTTATTTATATGTAACAAAAACCAAAATTTGATTTTATTTTGATGTTTTTAACCTATTTTCCACTAAAAATTAAAAAAATTGGCGATATTAAAATACAATTAATATATGTTATAATTTTATTTTCAGATCTCATGACAGAGAAAGTGGAGACTATGCTGGTTCAATATCTGATTTACAGAGTGTAACCTCAAGGCTTAGCACAGTTTCTGTAAGTGCAATTTTAACTATTTACTATAAAAAATTAAAACAAAATAATTAATAATAATAGTTATTAATGCTTAAAACTTTAAAATTATAGTTTTTTTGGTAGAAATATTTAATAAATTCACGAGAAACCCAAAAAAATTTTCTTTTACTCAAAATACTTCAACCTCATATTTACCAAAAAAAAAAAAAAAAGGAAAGCATAATGAAACTTTTTAATTGCAATATATTGAGATGTTGAAAAAAAAATGTTTTTTTAAATCTCTAGATGTTAGAACAACCAATTTTATTTATTAACAAATTTTCTATATAATATTTTCTTTAAGGTTTTTAAAATCAACTTTTCATATACACATACTTAATCAGTTAAAAAATTATTTTATATCCTTCATCATGCATCATTTTTATAAATAAAATAAATTGCATTTTAAAACATGTTTGACTTGAGAAAAAGTATTAAAAATCAAAACAAAATTTGTTCTTTATAATAATATCCGTTTTCAGGAAAAATAATAATAATAATATATATAAAATTTAAATTATGATGAAAAGAAATCGATCATTTCATAAATGTAATTTTTTGAAAGAAAACTTTATCTTAAAAATAAATTTATTAGGAATTTAACTATTTAAGGACGGGTATTTTTTTTTCAAATGTTTGAATTTTATTTAAAAATAATTTTTTCGTGGTTTCATGATGAAGTATAACCAATTAAGTAATATACATTTAGGTTTAATTTCAACTTTCGATGACGATTGTCAAAAATCATAATTTCAGCATGAATTATGAATTGCTACACCAAAAACCCTTTTGCATTATGTTTAGAACAAACTTTGATCTGTTATCAAGTTTGCCTGCAAGGTTTTTCTTTTAATTTTTATCCAATTTTTTCGGATTATTACATTGTTCTAATGTCAAATCAACGTCTATATAGTAACGTTTAAGTATTTAGTGGAGTCACGAGATTTTAAAAATTCTAATAACTATTATTCTAATAAAACTAATAACTACACTCTAGAAAGTTTTTGATGTAAAATTACCACGATTATCGATGGTAATAAATTGCCATCGATAATCGTGGTAAATTTACTCTGCATGTGTAATACAAAATATTTACACATTTTGGTGTAACGTAAAATTACTCTAGAAAAGAATAATTTTACATCAAAGTTTACGCGAAATTAACGCAAAATTACTTCCAATAGAGAAAATTTTAACATAAAGTCGTAATATTAAACAAAAAATTACGCCAAAAGGTTCTTCTTATTGAATTTTTCTTATGCCGTCTTCGGGATTCGAACCTGCGTCCTTAGCATTGCAATAAGCCAACACTACCACTAGGCCACGGTATTGAAATTTAAAAACCATATAAAATAGAAAATATAAATTTGGTATACACATTTTCTGTGTGGTGTGTTGGCGATTTACAAATACTTACAAATTACAACTCTGATGTACTTTTTTAAATCCCAGAGTTTAAATTTACACCGGGAGTGTACACATTAAACTACAGAGTTTAAGTTTACACTGGAGGGTCTATACATTAAACCATATAATGTAAGTTTACAGCATAGAGTACAACAGTATTAAACCACAGAGTTTAAGTTTACACCAGAAAGTTTTCATTATTAAACCAACAGGTGTAAATTTAAACCAAGAGTGTACATGGTTAAGCAACAAAGCGTATGCTTACAAAACGGCGTGTATATTTTTAATAGCTCTGTTTAACTGGACGCGACGGACGCGACGGACGTGACGTTAAAGACGTAAGAAATATTAAATGTATGGAAGTGTATGGAGACGGTTTAACTCGACGTTGACGTTAACGACGCGACGTTGACGACGTAAAAAATTAAATCTATTTTAACTTTTTACGTTAAGGACGTTGATAATCAAAGCATTCTGTTTTAATGCCCGAATAAATAATAAATTTATTTGAAAAAAGTAGTGAAAGTTGTTTTGTTTACCAAAGCTTACTTTTTAGTTTTACAACGTTGAAGACGTCCAGTATAACTGCAAAAAATTTAATCACAACGTCTCTCACGTTTGTAACGTCACCGTCGCGTCCGTCACGTCCAGTTAAACACAGCGGTAAACCATATAATGCAAATTTATATCAGAGCACATATTATTAAGCCACAGGATGTAAGTTAACAACAGGGAGTTCAGATAATTAAACCAAGGAGTGTAATCTTACACCAAGGAGCTTATATTTTTAAATCAAAAATTTTAAGTTTAAACCAAGCAGTGCATATTTTTAAGCACACAAGGGTAAATTTATACAAAAAGACTTAATTTTTAAACAACGACGAATAAATTTACCCTTATTTTTAATGTAAAAAATACACAACTTGTACAATTTTACTATTTTTTGTGATATTTATTTTTTTTACGCCTTTATCAGTTGAATCTTAAATAACGAGGGTAATATTACATCAAAAAATACCATTATAATCGACGTAAAATTACGACCAAAACTATCGATTTTCTAGAGTGTATTATTCAAATAAATAAAACATCTAAAACAATGATAATAATTTAATAAACACTTCGGTGACACAAGCTAGTACAAAATCGATAAGGAAGGATGAATGTATATATTAAACATATAGATATGTTATCTACATTTTTATAACCTTCTTTATTAACAATATTAAATAAATTGATCTATTGATCTGATTTCATATTGTCTATCATTCATTTTACAAAATTAGAAAATTATAATTATATACTTACCCTTTTAACATTATAAATATTTTCATCACGTAAGCTATCTGACTAAATAAAAAACATCCATATAAAGTTGAGAATTCATTCAGGAATAATCTTTTTTTGTATTTCCTGTCCGGTTTAAATGCATATATGTATACATGAATATGTACACTACATAAGGGGATAAAAATGTACAAGATATTAGAGTATATTGAAAAATAAAAAAAAAATAAAACAACTGGCCAGACTGTATACTTCTATCAAAGTCAGACAAACTCAATTTGAACTCAAACGAAGCAAAACATAAAATCTAGTCAAGTTTATCCGTATACAATTTTCTTTTCTATTAATGATATTATAATAGAATTTTATGTGTACATACATATGTATATCATATGCACTAAAATAGATATGTATAACAAATATTTTCCTCATGTGCATTTCAACCACTGTAAATAAGCGAAAATAAATGAAATTTTTCTTGAAGTAATTTATGTAAAAAAAAAAACACGGACAACATTATTTCTAAATGGAAAAATCAAATGACATAATACCATTTCGAGGTAGTAATCGAATTAGTATAATCACAAGGAATTAATGAGAATATAATAGAATATAATATCAAAAAAACTTAGAAAACAACTATTAATGGGTACATACATTTAGAAGGCTTAGGTTTACACATAAAAAATTTTAAAGAATAAATTTGGGCATCTAATTTTGAAGATTTTTAAACAAAATGTGATAAGACGACTAAAAAATTACGATTTAGTCTAACCACCTGAAACGAGGAATTAAACATTGAAATTAAATACTGCATTCGAGAATCTTAATTGTGCACAATTCTTTAATTTCATAGAATTTGAAGTTAATTTCTGATCATTCAAATAATCTATAATCTTCTTATGTTACTGTGCCCAATTTTCATACCTATACAAGAATTTCTTTTTGTACAAAATTTTTCGTACAAAACTTCAATAATATTTATTATTTGAAATATCAAAATAAAAAGACATTAATTTCCTTTTAAAAAAGGAAATTAGATTCTAATTTTATTTCATTAAAAAAAATTATTTACATGTATCATTTTTATGGTATGAATATGTACATTGTACAATGCACATAAAAGTCGGCATTTTAAGGTTAATGTGTAAAAAAGGAACAAAATAACAATACTAAAGCTTTTAATCCAACAATTCTATCTTTAGATTTAAATGAGTTTGTAATTTTTTTGAAAAATTAAAATATTTCTCAGTCGAGGAATTAGCATATAAATAATTTTAACTTTTAAGTTATTCGTCCTTGTTTAACAGAAAGCACGAAGGAGGCATAAATTCAGTGCCATCCTAACCAAAGTGCTAACTGTGCTATAGCACATAGGCGCCAAAATATAAGGGACGCAAAATAATAACAATAAAAACAAGAAAAAAAACCAAAAAGAGGAATTTTCACTTGGAAATCTGTGCTGAAAATTACGAGCCCGAAAATATGTTTTTAAACGTTTCGCATCAATTCACCGAAAACACAATTCACCAAAACCACAATTCACCGAAAAAACAATTCACCGAAACAATTCACCGAAAAAACAATTCACCGAAAATTATAGACAGGTTGAGTTCGGTTAAAAAATCCCGGCGTTTTTTAACCGAACTCAACCTGTCTATAATTTTCGGTTATTGTGTTTTCGGTGAATTGTGTTTTCGGTGAATTGTGTTTTCGGTGAATCGTTTTTTAATATTTTACTAATTTATTTTTTAATATATAACATATAAGTCTTTCATTAATTTTTCGATGATATGAGCGCTAGGAAATTATTAGCACATAGGTACGAAATACGTTAGGACGGCTCTGCATAGATCGTAAAAAGTAATCAAATACGAAATTTTTCGATTTGTTAAAATTTGAAACGTCGTGTCAATGTCAAATATATATTCATTCCCAATATTTGGACACAATTGTACTAAACCCGAAACTAAAATTTCTATCTTACTTTAATGTTGTATAGTAATCCTTTTTAGCGAAATAATAAAAGATAAAATCAATTATCCGTTAGCAAATAAAAGAAGGAGAAATAAAAAAAAAAATTTATTGTGATTCACTTCACTTTGCAGAATTATTGAAAAGTTAATTTCAGACAAACTTTCAATATACAATACATATTATGTATAGTTCATACAGTCATACATTATATAGGTACTACGTTACGTATAAAGATATTTGTATTTAAATTCATTATGTGCAAATAGAAGACTTTCTTTCCTTTTATATTGAATATTCACGAAAAATGTAAAACTACTTTTCAAAAATGATATGGATTTGATTAGAATTTTTATTTTTATATTTTTTTTCCTTTTCGACTGATTTCTTTATTTATTTTTCCCTTTCAGTACAAAAAATGATTTCATCTGTTCTCTTAAATTCATTTCTTTTTTTTTTATTTCATTCTTTAGATTGGAACAAATAATTGTACTGCAAGATATAGAACTTTAAGTGGTGGTATTGGAGAATCACCATCATTATCACCAAGTCCATCGTCTGATTATGAAGATGATATTGCAGCTAGTCGTGGTTTGCCATCACAAAAAGGAATTAAATTTCAAAAAAATGGTGGCCACAAAAGTACAACTATTAGTCAGAAGGTTACAGTGCATCATGTAAGTGTTTGTTAAATGTCTCAGTAGTGTACATATATATATTATTATAGGAGGTATTAAAATTTATCTATACATATAACATATAACATAGTTAAAAAAGAATCGATTTATATGTTATATAAAATGTTAAATGTAATTTAGAGACATTATTTTGTTTATTTTGATTTATTTCAATTTGCAAATAAGAAACCGCAAATTCAGTTACAGAGATAAGAGTATTACAATGAAGCATAGATAAAGAAATTAATTTAATATGTATAGGTACTTTTAATAGAGAAAATAAATAATGTGTTGGTTTTTTTTTTATTTTTGGTAACATTTTTTGGTAACAAATGTTACCATAATGAAAAGAAGTGGTTTTAGTAAATTTAAGCTGTTAGCATTAATTCAAATTATACAAATATTGATAATTAATAGTCAGCTGTTTTATAATATGGAGGTTAAACTGATTAAACCAAGGAAACTTTAAATTTTAGTTTTTAATTAGAATAATTAGACATTTTTTTACCAATTAAGTAAAAACGTAGAAAATTAACTTTGTTTTTTTTACAGTCAAGCGAGATGAGAAGTTCCCCAAAAGAAATTGGCTCAACAAATGGTGGCAATAATGGAAGCAATAATGCTATTGGTAGTAATGGTGGTTTTAACAGTGAAAATTGTAGAAATTTTCAAGCTACTAAAGATACTTCTAGAGATTTTAGTAATTCCCAAGATAATACTGACAGAGGAAGTATGAGTGATCAGGCATTTGCATGTTCAGCCAGCTCAGTGGAAAGTCTGCCAAGTGCTTCCGGTTCAAGTAAGTTTTATTTAAGGTATACATATATATAATGCACTAACTAAATGAATTTGTATATTCAATTAGTGAGATAACAAGAAAAATTCTACAAATATCTACAAATACCTACAAATATAATAGTTCAGATTTTTAGAGAATACCAAAAAGAAAACTTAGATATCTCAAAACTATCAAAATTGAGTTACGCCCTTCTTGATTAGTGGAATCAAAGACACCTAACATTTTTTCAGTCTTTTCGAAAATATTTAATTTTCACCATTTTTTTTTTTCATTAGTTGTTTCATACATCAGATCCCTATCCAACAAAAAAAAAAAAAGGATCCGTAGAGGATTTCTTTTATTTTCGGCTTTCATACCTCTATTAATATAACTTTAGAACATTGTCATAATTTTAATAATATTAATATTTAATACTTTAAAGATATCCTTTTTATTATCCTTTTTTAGTTAAGAATATTTCATAAATATTTGATGAACTATATATATTGTATACATTTTTTTTTTTAATAATATAAAACAAAATAAAAAATAAACATATAGAATTAAAAAAAAAATCATAACATTTTTTCTAAATTTTCTATAGGTACCCAAGCACTTGTACGACCTGGTAGTCCGCATAGTTCTATATCAACAGAAGATAGAACAACATCACTTGTACCGATATGTAATGCTAAAGCACTTGTCGATAGTTTACCTAATCCTTATGACAAAGAAGCACTCAGATTTAAGGTGAATTTAAGAGATTTTTTAAAAATAATATATTTTTTCTTTTCAAATGGTAAAAGCAATCATTAAATATGTCAAAATCATTATTTAATGTGATATCATTCCCGAACGATCATTCGAAGCTCAGAAAACAAAATAAAACTCAGTCGAGGATATTTATTTATAACGATTTTCATGTTCTTATATTTAACTTACCTTATATCAAAATAGTTTCCAAAAATCTGTTTTATAGTTTTAATTTTCAAAGATTGAATGAAAATAAGAATTAACAATTTTTAAATTTTGTTTTATTGCGTTATTTCTTTTTTAATTTCAGTCAAAACAAAAAGAAAATAGTTTTAGTCTTGAGTTAAATTAAAAGTAAATTTTATATTGAAAAAGTTTTCAACACATACATCTAAGCAAAAAAAAAAAAAAAAGGAATTAATGCAAAAACAATGAATATTAAATCTAAAAAATCTAGAAAAAAATTTAAAACTCTATGAAAAGGATTGCAAAAATTTTTAAACATTATCAGTCATCTTCAAATTTGTGACAAAACCAACTAAAAAAATATCTTCAAAGTTTGTCGAAACCTAATAATTTTAGCAAAGTAGTAGGGACATTTATTTTAGATTTCAATTCTTTTAGTGAAGTTAAAAAATTATGGTATTGCTACCCACTCCGACATTAATTCCAAGCCGTCTTGTATATGTAAAAAAAAGTCTCGTAAGGATGAGAATCATAACCAAAAAATTTTGTTTAAAAATACCAAGTAAAAAAATTTTAAATTATTTTGTAAAAAGGGATTAAAGCAATTTTTTAAAGTATTCTATAGGAATTTTCATTTACTTCAAACAATGAATATAATGCCTACGAGATGATTTGAATGTATTTATTTTTATATACTTTGTACTTGTAAAAAATATGAACAAAAAGGAATTTTCTTATAAATTTTCAATGGCGAATTAATAAAAGTTCTTCACTTACTAAAATCTAGCAACACTCACTCCCAAAACCCTACTGATTCATATAGTCCGGTAAGCATATCATTACAGTTTGATGTTGTTCATGTTATGTCGCAAAATGAACATGACAATGGAGAAAAGTGACCATTAAACCGGAAACGTTAACGAATGTTTCGTGATAAGCTTACTTTTTAGTTTCTAGTAATCAATATTAACGTATAGTGTCAGATGACTCGATAACACCTTTAACATACACGGCATTAAAAATGATAAAATATGTTATGAAGATTGGTTTCGAAAGACAATACTAACTTGTTTTCGATAATGAAAATTTATTGATTAGTAACAGAAAAATAAATGGAATTTACATTCATTTTAAAATCCGGAATAACTTAAGTATTTCAGTGTTTCAGCAATATTTATGATTTTTTTTTTGTTTCAATGTTTCAAACTTAATATTCAAGTATAGAAGCCACAAGTTCTGAGTTAATAAAATAAAATTAAAATCCTTTCTTTATTAGAAAAAAAAAAAAAAAAAAAACTGAACAAAACAAACGAAAGAAACTTTTTCTTTTCAACCTTTTGCTGAAAACCTTTTTTTTTTTTTTGTAATAGAAAGTTTTATTTTTTGGTTTTTTGGACACTAAATTAACACTTTGATTAAATTATATTTTGGTGTAAAACTTTTCAAAAAAGTTAAATAAAAAAATAAAAAATAGACACCCAAAATTAATTAAATATTGATTAAAAAGAAAAATTTAAAATAAAAAAAGAAATATTTTTGAATCAAAATTTTAGATCCCAAGCGTTTTGTTTTGTTTTTATTTATTAAAGATTTCTGCTAAAAAAATATCCTTGAGCTAAAAATATAAAAAGTTCCTTGAACATTAAATCAAAATTTTACCATTACAATTGATTTTTTTTTTATTAAATTATAATAAGTTAGTTATGCAATACAATGCATTTTATTGTATTGAATTAAAACAAGCACTTTTTATTCATGAGGGATTTATGTTTTCCTTGGAGAGATGTAGATGTTTCGAAATAGGTACACAAAAAATACATATACATTTCTTAGGAAAAGTTTGAGAAAAAGTTTATAATGTACAATACACTCACTATACTATAGTATGATCACATACATAATAAATTAGATGAAGGTGTAAGAGCTTTAGTACAAGAGATTTAAAATCGGTGAAGATTTCAGTGGTAAATAATATAATCTATGATGACGCTACTGAAGTCGTTTTTAATAGTTTCAAGGATTCATATAAGCGTTGAACTTGTTTAATTATCATCCTTTTACAAAAAAAAAAAAAGAAATCGCTAACAATATATTATATAATACTCACAAAATAATTAAAATATTCGACTTTTACAGAAAGGTGATATTATTGAGGTTCTTTCAATGAATGCATCTGGAATTTGGAAAGGTCGCTGCCATGGTCGCATAGGACATTTTAAATTTATTAATGTTGAAGTTTTACCTGATCAAAGAATACCAATTAAATGTAATAATAAAAATTTAAATCAATTGACAAATGCAAATGGCCCAAATTCAGTTGAAGAATTGTTATTTCGCATTGGCCTAAAGGAATATACGTCGGTATTTGTTTTAAATGGGTAAGCCATGGAAAACAAATAAAAATTGATTTTACGTTTCTTTTAATTTTTGTATTTTATGTTCCTTTAACAAATAGTCATTAACTTTATGACTCATTTTGTGGGAACAAAGTTAATTGATATTATGTCCAGTTGACATCTCATATTATTCTAGTAAATTCAAAGCAAAAAAAAAATTAGTAATTTATTCTTATTTTTTTATTTATGTAACAAACAGATACGAAGATTTGGAATTATTTAAAGAATTAGAACCCGCAGATTTGGATTATTTAGGTATTGTGAATGTTGAACATAGAGCGAAATTATTAACGGCAGTGCAATTGCTGCATGATATTGAATGTGAGTAATCAATCAAATTCTGTTTTTAATATTAAAATTATTTATAACCCTAAATTGGTTCTTTATTAAATATCTTCTTTTTTTTACATACTTGTTTTGTTTAATATAATAGGCTCAGATGGTGACATAGCAGGCTCTAGTTCTGAAAATGATGAAGCTCGTTTAAATAATATTAATAAAAAACATGGAGCTTCTCCGTTTGGACGACGACATTTTCCTCGTGACTCTGGATGCTATGAAGGTTCGCCTGTGCCAACATCACACACAAGCGGAAATCAAGCATTGACATCAACTGATGAATCAAACAGTTTGGATGATGTTGTAACAAAATGCTCAACGGAAATTTTGAAACGAGTTGAAAGTGCAAGACGCCAAAAAGAAGTAAATACAACATTTTCTGGTGTGTCCAGAGGCATTGGAAAGAAGGGATTATTAGGAGGTAGCCTTGTGGGTGAAGAAACACTTACTAGAGGCGGAGCTTTAAGTGAAAAATCAAGTGATTCTGGTGTTAGCAGTAGTTCATTGTCATCTGGTCCAATTAAAAATAACAGCTCTTAACACATGCCAACCATATTAGCATCGGACACATCTTCCTTGCTAGGCAGTACGTCCACGTTAACCTCAACGATGCTATATGGTGGTAATATTGATACCCCTTCCGCATCCACATCTACCCTAACATCAACAACTAATGCTACGAGTAGCACTTGTCCTACACCTATGTCAACACCATCAAACACATTACCTCAAATGTCATCACAAACGAACAATTTAAATTTAAGTAGGAATTTTGTTATTTTAAGAAATCATTTACGAAAAACCGTGCAAGATATAAATGAAAAGGAACAGAATCAATAACAATGATTATTATAAATATTGTAAAAATGATATTTTCAAAAAGTATTATCGGAAAATGGTATTTATCAAATGTTTTATTTTCTTCTCAAAAAACAAATTATTTATTTCAAAGTATTTTGCATGTTTGACAAGTGCAACACCAATACCTAGCCTTACTATCATTGCCTATGAATCTTCAAGTACTTGAAAAGCTTTAAGAAAATTAAATCACTAAACGTCAATGTATACCACAGAGATAAATTAATGATCCAATTTGGCTTATTGATTCATATTTCATATTCTACTTGAGTAGGTGGAAGAATAAGGTAATTCGACTTTTATTCGTGGTTGATTTTAGTGATAATAAGAGCAAAGAAATCCATAGCTTTTCTTAAATTTTGATTGTTTTTCTTTATTTTTATAAACTAGTCAGACCCAAATGATTTAATTTATTAACTAAAAAAAAAATTTCTTGCCAATAAGATTTTAAACCTCTAATCAAAAAAGTAAAGATCTTTTATTTTCGATCCATAAAATATCTTAAAAGTTTAATTAATTATTTTAAACACATTATTATTATTCTGACACTTAACAAATCCAATTAAAAATCAATTACCCAAAGATAACTAACTAACTATTCTTTTGTATAACATAATTCAACGATTTATTATCATAACAATAATATAGTTTCAGATTTTCAGATCATCAAGGCAAATAAACACATTGTTTAAAGATAATGTTCTTTTAGTTATTTATATATGTTATATTAATACTGCGTAACAATACATTATTGGTTTCGAATGGATATATGTGAGAAAAGCTTTTTTATTATTAGCTAGCAATAAAAAAATAACAAAGAAAATTTATTGAATATAGCTTTAAGTTTTAATTGAAAATTTTAATAAATCTTATTTTAAAATTTGTTTGTTATGTTAATATGAAACACTGCCAATTTCTGCATTTATTATATAAAAAGTTACTAGTACATATAAATATAATAATGTACATTAGTTATTTCATTACAAAAGTAAAGATTTATAGGATCTTTCGCGCATATTCATTTAAATTTCCTGCCATGTAATTTTTATACAAACATAACTGCTTTCATATCCTGTTTCTTCTTTTACACAAACCCAAATGCTTAACATTTGACGACAAATTATAAATTTTATACAAGCTTATTCTATTCAGTTGACAAGGTATTTGATAAATTTTCGTCATCTGCATATCAAATATATCTAAGAATCCTGATTTTCAAAATATAGGGTAATGATTATTTTTTTTTTTAAATAATCAATATGCCCATTTAAAATTTAAGATCAAGACTGAGTTTCATACAGATAATTAAGTGTTTGAAGTTCCATAAATCAAATTGAAATTGTTGAAAATAAATATTAGGCCGAAAAAAAGCTTGAAAAAATTCTTACAATTTAAAAAAAAAAAAAAAAGTTCAACAATTTATTAATATTAAATTTAAGAGATAAATATCTTGAACAGACTTACGACTTACGAATATTTTTTATATTCAGTTAAATTTTCACCTATTCAAACAAAGTTTTGAAGATATTCTTATCTAAGTTTTTTTTTTTTAAATAATTATTGAACGGTTTTTAACTTGTTTATAAATGTTTTCCCGGACAATCAAATTAATGAAAATTGTTTTTCGTGTCGCTCATTGCTTATAAAAGAGAGTATATTATCCCGACGAACTTATTCGGTTTTTCGTAACTAAGTGATTTTGTTAAAATTAACAAACCTAAAATTATTAGAAAATGTACGTATACCTTCTTTTAAATTGCTTCCTACTATTTTTTCTTTTTGTTTCTAAATATTTAATTTTTATTGAAAATAAATATATGGCAGAAAGCGAACAACCTAATTCAAAATGAAAACAAATTTTCAGACTAAGTTTTAATTTGAATTAAACAATATTTTTAATGTCCAATTATAAACATATTAAGTTTTAATCCTTTCCAATAATTTATATATGTACCTATCAATATATACAACAAGATATGCTTTGAAGTTTAAATTTTTCTTTTAATACTTTTGAGTGTTAATTTATCTTAGAAATTAGTAAATTTTTGCGGTCATACTAATAGGCAACCTTTATTCTAACTAAAATAACAAAGTTTATAATTTATAATTATTACAGATATATTTTCAATTAATTTTTTACATTAATTATAAAAAAAATATATATTCTTAAAATTGAAAATACATAGCAATAATACATATTAACATTTTTTTTGTATAATTATTATAAAAATGTACATAAATATAAACATAAATATTTTTCTTTAAAAACAAAATATTAAAAACAAAAAAAAAATCAAAATTATAGGAAAAATTTAATAATATTCAAATTTTAAGATAGCAATCATACATTTTTCAATTGTTTTTACAAAAAAAAAATTAAAATTAATAAATAATTACAATAATAAAGTGAACTATAAACAGTACGACATTATTGAAAAAAAAAAAACATTTCTAATGTTGTACATATGGAAATAATTTAAATATAAATATTATGTAGTTAGTATAAAAACTTTATAAAATAGGAGTCTAAAATAATAAAAGTTTCTTATCATTATAAAGTTTATTTATTTTTTTTTATTTAGACTAAAATTAATTAAAAGAAATGGTGAGAAAATATATTAACAAAAACTGTCGAAAGTTTACAAAAAAAATTAAAACATTCTAAGTTTAAAAAGACTGATTATCTGTCAAATTTTCTTTAAGCACAGAAAAGAGATATTTAATAAAAAAAAATTCCAAAATTTTATAATATCTAATTTCAAAGAATGTAATAATGACGTTCAAACATTATTTTTACAAATAACAAATGTTCTGAGTATGCTTGTGAAAATTTGACAGTTTGGATATGGCAAATTATTTTTGTGTTTTATATAATCGTTCTAACAAACAAAATAAAGAACTTAATTATATAACTAAGGATTGTATAATGTTTCAAACATAAATTATTTATTTATTTAATTCAATTAAAAATATTTATTTTTAAAATTTATTTTTTTATAATATTAATGTAATTTATATGAAATTATTTTTGTTTTTTCCATCAAGATTTGTATGATAAACTTAAAATGAAGAAAAAACTTAATTTTTATTTAATTTTTTGTACATATTGTATTTTTATAACTTAATTTAATTATCATATTTGTAAAAATAAATATAAATCTATATATACATGAATATATATATATAAATATATATAAAAGAAAGTAAATAAATGTTGCATCTCTTTAAATTATTTAATTAAATCAAAAATTATGTATAAAAAGAATATTGATTAGTTTTAAATATAATATATCAAAATCTTTATATAAATTAAATATAAAAATTATGTAATTTTTTTTTTGAAAAAAGATTTCAGAAAATAAAAAATTGAACATATCGAAATAAACAATAAAATAATGAAAGTTTCATTTTCCCCATAAAATATATTGCGACAATTATAAAGATTCGTTTTAGACTAAAATATCTAAATAAATATTAATATCTCGACGAGATATGACTGATTTCTTAACAAAATTTAAAAAAAGATAATGTTTAGCATGTGTTAATAGTCAAAACCATAACAATATAGCAAAACATCCAACTGAATTCACCTGCATCTCATTTACACTACTATGTTTTTTGATATCAATTTATAAAATAGAATTTTTAAAGCCTTATTTTGTATTCGATTTTCAAATTTCGGCTAAGTCAATTTCATTCAATTTTTTTTTTCTTTTGGGAAAACTCCAAAATTTCTGAAAATAGACAAAAAATCATTGAATTAATTTCCAAATACAATAACCAAATTAAATTCACTTACTTGATCCTTTCCAAATATTTGAGCTTCAGCTATGGTATCTGGCAGTTTTGTATGAAGAGTTTCGGGTAAAAACATCGCACTAAAACTTCCGATCAAAAACAGCAAACCTAAAATTAGGTATGGAGCACGAATATCATAGGTCTCACCCAAATACACAAAATACGGAGCCAATAAACCAAATAAATTAGTCAAGATAATCCCTAAAGAAGATCCAGTTTGACGTAAGCAAGTCGGGCAAACTTCCATTGTCTGAAGACCCGCAACAAAAAATATAATTCCATTTAAAAATTTTATAAATGTTGCAATTGTTAACATTACATTTTGGTAACTGGGGTCTGAAAGAAAAAAAATATAAATTATTTATTATGAAAAAACAGTCTCAACTTCTAAGTAATTAAGTTCTAAGTGATCTCGCTTACCCTTTGCAATTAATAAAATTGGAATGCAAGATATTGTTGAAATTATAAAAGTAATGCTTAACGTCAGCTTTCTTCCAATCCTGTCACCTGAAATAAAACAAATTGATCAAGATGAATAATGTATGAATAATTATTTCAGTTATTGTGTTTCAGAAACTGTTGAAGTGGACAATATTTTTAAAATCCTACCTAAAAGTTTTCCTAAAAAGAAACCCGGTATTTCAACCGCACTCTGCAATAAGAAATTAAAAAATGGATTTCCTCCCATTTTGGAACTAAAAAGAACTAACGTAAAATATGAAAATCCGGCAGTGCACCTAGAAAATTTTAAATAAGTTATTTATGTTGTTTTTGTCATAAAATAAAATATTATGTATTATAAAGTACATCTCGTACCAAGAAAAGCTAATTATTATAGTATTTTTTGCAAGTCTCCATCCAGAAAATAATGATGCTATTCCATATACGCTTTCTTCTTTAACATTTTCAAACATTTTCCCAATTTCTTTAACTGTCACAGAAAAATTTTTCCCATTTACTTTAGCGATTTTAGTAAACTGCACATGAGCTTCTGCATAACGCTTCTGGTTTATGAGCCAACGAGGTGATTCTATCATATATCTGAGTAAAAAAATTTAATTTGTTTATCTTTTTTTGTAATATTTTTGTTTTACTCTGATAAGAGTAGCATCAGTTAAACTTATCAAAAATTTACCAACCTTTTGTTGTTATTTAGAATACATTTTATTTATACAGGCATACCTCGATTAACGCTACCTCTTTTAGCGCTGTTTCGCTATAGCGCTCTTTTGACTTTTTGAAAAAAAAATTTTTTTTCAACTTTAAAATATTTTTTAAAACGTTTTATTTTTCTAATTTCATATTTATAATTCTTGGAATCCGTCTTTTTCAAAATTTCAAAAATAATTATGATTCGGGAAATCCTAAATATCAAAAATCATGAAATAATTATAATTCGGGGAATCCTAATGTGAAATTTTGTAATAATTGTTCATTCGAAATAGTGATACAAATAGTTTTATTGTTTTGTTATACCTATGTATTGAATTCTAAATTGGTTTCTAATTTGAATGATTAATTTGAATGAATTAAAAAAAAATTTAAAAAAAAAATACAATTTTTTTCTATTTTTGACTTCATAAAGTACCAAAAAAAAATTGGTCAGGAACGTAACCATATATTTTCCTGTAAATAGCACCTCTTTTAACGCTGTTTCTGTTAACGCTCAATTTTCAGCAATTTTCAGGAACGCATCATGAGCGCTAAACGAGGTATGCCGTATTATAATTATAATTAATTATACCCGCAAAAGGCAGAGTTTCTCATCTGTTGATGATTGTTTAATTTTAAGAGTTCTGCCAAAAGAACTTTACTAATGTCACCTACCAAAATCAGACAGAGAGGTAATAATGAATATATAAATTCATTTGCGCCCCTAAGCCAACTTAACAATGATCTCAATAATGAGGACATGGAAATTTTGAAAGAGGCTGAGAATTCTCCACCAAAAACCAGAAGACCACCACCGATCAACGTTATAATGAATGAAACGCAAACTGAACCAAAAATTAAAGAATGGCTATTAAGCAACAAAATCTCTGAGTATAACCTTAAACATACCAGTATTGGAACTCAAATCCACTGAGTAGAAATGTCCGACTACAAAAAGCTATATGATTTCATGGTATCATCTAATATCCTTTTCTTCAGTCATGCGATGCTGAGCCAAAAAAAATCATGAATTTTGTTTTATATGGACTACTAAAAGTTGATATAGCAGAACTTAAAAAGGAATTGGAATTGAAAGAAATTAAAAGCTGTATAGACATCAAAGAAATGAATATCAAAAACTTGAGGTACTGCAATCAAACAACATACTTATTGTTTTTTAAACGTGGTGACATCAAAATAAATGATTTTGCCAGAGCATTGTTTCGAACTATTGTGAGATGGGATTTCTATCGATCGTCTAATAAGGGGCCGACTAGGTGCTATAAATGCCAAACCTACTGCCATGACGCAAAATGGTGTGGTTTAAAACCAGTGTGTAATATCTGTTCAGGCAATCATCTGACCGAGAGCTGCGAAGGCCTCAAAAAATTTCAAACTAAAGACTCATTTTTGACAGCAAAGTGTGACAACTGCTGTCAAAATCATCCGGCCAGTTCAATTAATTGTCCCAAGAGAGAGGAATACATCAAACTAAAATCTAGACTTAAGCAAAAAACACATCGGATGCCAGATAGACCCAACTATCAGTACTCACAACACCAGTTTCCTTCAATAAGTAAGAATCAATTGTATAATAATATTAATCCATCTAACACATTTAAATACTCTGAAGTTTTAAAAAATAATTATAATCTACCTGCACATAACGAGCAACATAAACGACCATAAACGAGCAAAACAATTTTAACAATACAAACTTATTTTTTGTGAACGAATTATTAACAATTTCCAATGAAATAATTTCTAAATTAAAATTTTGTCAAAATAAAGAAGATCAGTTGCGAGTACTATTCGACATTTCGATAAAATTCTTATATAATGAATCCTCATAATATAAATTTAAAAATATGTTTTTGGAATGCTCAAAGTATTCGCCCGAAAACGAAACGCGTTCAATTTTTTCACTTTCTGAAAACCAATAAAATAAACATTGCGGTTGTCATACAAATTTGGCTAAAACCTAATTCTTCTGACAAACTTTACGACAGTAATTATATTTGCTATAGAGCTGACAGGGAACACACGAAGGCGGGAGGTGTTGTCCTTATTTTAAAAAAAAACATTAGTCACCAACTTATTAATGCTTTAAAAACTAAAATAATTGAAAACATCGCTGTTAATATTAATTTACAAAATGAAGAAATTATGCTGATAGGTGCATACTTTCCAGGGGGTAACCCAAATCCAAACAGCAAAAAACTTTGCATGAACGATTTAAATATGATTAACAGTATAAACAAAAAATATGTTGTGATGGGGGATTTGAACTGTCGCCACGGGCTTTGGAGCTATAAAAAAAGTAGCATAAGGCGTAAAATTCTCCACGATAAACTAGCTTTACATAACTATGAAATTAAAGCGCCAACTTCTGCTACGTATGTTCCTAGCAGGTTAAAAGGTTCTTCGTTATTCTGGATATACTTCTAACTAATTGTTTCGAAATTTTATCTCACCCTGTCTCAAAACAAGATTTAAATTCTGACCACCTCCCTGTAATGTTTCATATCAACAGAACATTTAGGTCTAGTCCGAAAACTAATTTTTACCAGGTTGCGAGAGCCGACTGGGACCTCTACAAGGCAAAACTAGATGAAAAGATAAATCCACTACTAGTGTGCAACTCCGAGTATTTTTACCTGCTTATATCGACGAGGCTGCAAATAAATTAAAAGAAAGTATAGATTATGCCAAAAATGCTGCCATTCCTTAAAAAGAAATAAAACCCTTTTCAACATTAAAAATCCCTCGTAACTTAATCGAATTAATGAAAATTAGAAACATAAAAAAAAGAACATGGCAAAGATCTCGTCTACAGCGAATTAAAACAGAAATAAACTTTTTAAATAAAAAAATCTCATATGAATTTTCAATTCTTTTTAACTCAACGTGGGAAAATAAACTTCGCAGCTTGGGTAAGGCCACAAAACCTTTTTGGAAAATTTCAAAAGTTAAAAAAAAAATAATAATAGCATGCCACCTTTAAGTTATAACAATACGGTTCTTTATAGCGATGCGGAAAAATCAAAGGGTTTAGGAAAGTATTTAGCCAATAATCTCACATCTAATTTTAGCGACAATCGTACAGAAAATTCTGTAGCTTCCAGTTTGCACCTGGTAAAAAACAGTATAGTAAATGAAATTGATTATATTAAAGTTAATGAAGTCAGATCTTTAATTAATGGAACAAAACCAAACAAAGCGCCAGGAAGAGACCAAGTATCAAATGTTCTACTAAAAAATCTGTCCACTAAAACTTTTAAATTGTTAACAAAAATTTTCAATGCATGTCTTAAAATAAGCTACTTTCCTAACGCCTGGAAAATAGCTTCAGTTGTATGTATCCTCAAACCTATGAAAGACACTGGTAAGGTTGAAAGTTACCGACCTATTAGTCCATTAAGCTCACTTGGAAAAATTTCTGAAAAAACTATAAAAAGTCGCTTGAAAAAAATGATTGATAAGGAAAATATTTTACGTAATGAACAGTTTGGATTTAGGAAAAAGCATTCTGTCCATCACCAGCTTTGTAGATTAAAAAAAAATATTTGATTTGGATAGAAAAAAACTCTACGGGAATGTTAGTACTAGATATCGAAAAGGCTTTCGATACCATTTGGCATAATGGGCTTATCAATAAAATGTATTTGAAGTTCCCTATTTATATTGTGAAAATAATTCAAAATTTCTTAGAAAATAGAAAATTTCAAGTCAAAATAAATAATACAGAATCGTTCCCTTTTCACATTCCAGCAGGTCTCCCACAAGGCAGTTCACTTAGCTCCGTTTTGCACAATATTTATACCAATGATATACCTAGTCCCGAGAAGTGCGAAGTAGGCCTATTTGCAGACGATACTGCCATAATTTCATCTGATATCTTACCTCAACAAATTATGCGCAACATAGAAAGCGCATTCCAGGAACTAGAAGATTATTTCAACAAGTGGAAAATTAAAATAAACCCAGCTAAAACGCAAGCTATGTTTTTTACACGTAGGAGAAAATCGGAATTTTTGCCCGACAGAAAGCTCTGCTTAAATTTAACAGAAATCGACTGGAGCAGTAATATTAAATACCTCGGTGTAATTCTCGATCGTAAAATGCTATTTGATTCCCATATCTACCATTTAATTAAAAAAACAGATACCGCCATCGAAATGCAATACTCTCTGTTCTGTAGAACATCGAAACTGTCTAGGGATAATAAACTTCTTCTTTACAAATATGTATTCAAAGCATTCTATTATACGGTTGTCAAGTATGGCACAAATGTGCAAAACTCACATTAACAAAATACAAATCAAACAGAACAAGATTTTAAATGATGTTAAATGTTTCGTAGTATTCTAGGACTTACACAATCCACCAAATTTCAAAAACGTTAAAATTGATTTGCTCGTAAATAATTTTACTGAAAAATGGGTGAACTGACATAACCGCGAAAATTTTTTGTCATAACTGCGAAACTAGAATTCGTATGAGTTTCGCGGTTATAACAAAAATTTTTGTTATAACCGCGAAACTAATTTTATTTTTGTCATAACCGCGAATTCGCGGTTATGACAAAAAAATGTCAAGTTTTTCACGGCTATAACAAAAATTTTTGTTATAACCGCGAAATGATAAAAATCGAATTTTTGTGTTTCGCGGTTATAACAAAAATTTTCGATTTTTGTCATTTCGCGGTTATAACAAAAATTTTTGTTATAACCGCGAAACACAAAAATTCGATTTTTTCATTTGGCAGTTATAACAATCATTTTTGTTAGAACCGCGAAACATAAAAATGCGTTTTTTTCATTTCGCGGTTATAACAAAAATTTTTGTTATAACCACGACTACGAAACACAAAAATTCGATCATTTTGAAAACTGAAATAAGACCTCGAAATGTTGTGAGGTAAGCACATGTAGGAAGGCAGCAGGGCGGCGGGCGGGCAGTTGGAAACCCCTGACCAACCGCCCGCTCGCCGCCCTGATGCCCCCCTTTCGTGTGCTTATCTCACAACTTTTTTTTTCTAGGTCTGGCAAGCACACGGGAGGGGGCAGCAGGGCGGCGGGCGGGCGGTTGATCAGTGGGATTTGCGGTGCCAGCCGCAAATCCCACTGACCAACCGCCCGCCCGCCGCCATGCTTCCCTCCCCTTCCGTGTGCTTACCACACAACATTTTTTTATCCAGGTCTTATTTCAATTTTCAAAATGATCGAGTTTTTGTGTTTCGCGGTTATAACAAAAATTTTTGTTATAACCGCGGAACACAAAAATTCGATTTTTGTCATTTCGCGGTTATAACAAATTTTTTTGTTATAACCGCGAAATGATTAAAATCGAAATTTTGTGTTTCGCGGTTATAACAAAAATTTTTGTTATAACCGCGAAACGAAATTTTTTCAATTTTTTGCGATATTTTTTCGCGGTTATGACAAAAAAATATATAAGACATTTTTCGCGGTTATGACACTTTTATTTTTTATTTCGCGGTTATGACAAAAAAGTTTCGCGGTTATGACATTCGCGGTTATGTCATGTAGCCGAAAACTAAATTAACCTATAGGCTGGAAGATTACCTGTATTTTAAAGTAAGTTAGTCTAGTCAGATAGTTTTTAATTAAAAAAAAAAATAAATAAATAAATAATAAAACACGAAAAAAAAATTTTTTTTCTCACAAGTGTTTTTTACCTCCATTTTCCCTTTACTACAAAATATCATTTTGTAAAAATAATCATAATTAAAATAAGAAAATCAACAAGTTGTTTAGGATGAAGACTATCCTTATCTCTTAGCTTATAGTAAAATTTTTGTAATAATACATACTTAAAAATCATGGAAATAAATATAAATTGAATTGAATTGAATCTTTGAATAATTTTGCAATACAAATATAAATTAAAAATGCAAAGGGATAATCTAGTTAAAAAAAAAAATTTTTTATTTTAAATGTGATGAATGATATTCCCGTATACAGTTCATGGAAATTCATATTAAATTTAGTTTCATACATATTTATGCATTTAAAAAAAACTCACTTGGAGAAAAACAGAATTAAAATTGTTGGAATTGTTGTAATCCACATAAATGATATCCAATGTCTTGTCCACCAATATATTAATGACATGAATGTAGTTGCAGTTGTCCAACCTAAATTCAGCAACATTGTTATTTGAGCTCGGTCATCTCTGATGAATATATAAATTAATATAATTAAAAAATAATTTAAAAACCGTATACGTATTATTTTATTTACTCTTTGGACATTTCCATTCCTATAATTACAGGTGAATGAAGCATTCCATTAATGGCAAAACTTGATATACCATTCGTTATTATAAATATTGTGAACGAAAATATTGTCAAATTTGATAATGCTCTTCCGATAAACACCACAATTATACTAAGATAAAAAATAATTCTGCGACCATATCTTAAATAAATTTTTGAAACTTATTACGATTTACCAAAAATAATAAAAAAATATTTACATGTCACCCAATTGACCCAACAGTATTGTTCCAACAACCTCAGTTACACGACTGGTAACAAATGAATCTGTAACATATAAATCTTTTTCGCACACCCAATTTTCTCTCATTGGTATCGATTCGTCATAATATTCTCTGTCATATTGATAACCATTTACACAACCTGTAGTGAAAATGTTTTTTGTTTAAAAATTATATGTTTAATTAATCGTTAGAATAAAAGTAAATATTTAGCATTTGTAATTATAAATTATAAAAAATTATCTAACATTATTCGAAATACCCGGTTTCACACGGGAGTGTCCAACTTACATTAATATCAGGACACTGTTTGTGTGTTTCAGTGGCCGCTGGTGACCTTTTTTAGTCCGGAGCCAAAAAAATTTTTGATTTCGAAAGAAAATAATTATTAATTTTTTTATTATGGAAATAAACATAAAATTGGTCCCTGTTAGTTTAGATAAAGAGAATTGTATTAAAATTTTTACACCAGAATTCACATTCAAAACAAAAAAAAAACAAAGAGGAAATAGCTAATTTTAAATTAAAATTTTTTTTTGCAATTAATATTGCTAGTGCAAGCTACTACCCGAAATTTTTTAGAACAAAAGAATTTTAAATAAAAAATTTCGATTTGTAAAATTTGTTATCATAAATAATTTAACTACACTAAAAAAATGTTTTTATTTAGAATATTTTAGAAACAATATTTTTTATTGCAGAGACTTTCGGAAATTCATTAAAAAAAAAAAAAATTTCTGAAGCTCAAAATTAATTTTGGCGCAGTGGAAAAAACGATATACTTAGTCGCTAAAAAACAAAATAATCATCAAATGTTGCAATAGGCTTGCCCCTTAGGAATTTTATTTTCGTACGACAATGCAACTATTTTTTAACGCAACAAACTGCATTTCTGTACATTTTTAGTTATTGCCATTTTGTTTCTCAACGAAAACAAAATGTTTTTAGAGGCTGGCCTCTATGGAATATTATTATATGGAATATTTTTATTATGTTGCTTAACCAAAAAGAAAATGTTTTGAGAGGCCTATATGGAATATTTTTATATGAATACAAGAAATATTCATAGTGCAGAAAATAAACAAGCAACAAGCTCCAATTTTATTTTTAGTTATTGTTATTGTTATTGCTTAGTAAAATAAAATGTTGTTAGAGTCTTGCCTATTTTCGAATAATGAATTTGAGATAATAAAGAATACAAAGAATATTAATTGTGGAAAAATATAAATTTTGTGTAATAAAGTATGTATGAAAGTATAAAGAATGCATCTATATATTCTTGATAAAACTAAAGTATATCATTTTGAATAGAATGAAGTAGAGGTTAATTTTTTGTATGCTATTTTAAAACTTTTGAGTAGGCATTGCCTCCGAAACCACCTCTGACAAGCCGCCTCTGGTGTGTTTGTGAAACGCATGCCAAAGCTATTAAATCCTAAATTCCTAAATTTAATAGCCCCCCCTCCTTTCCTCTACTCCCTTCCGCCTTCCCTACCGCCCATGCCTTCCGCCCCTCCCTTCATTTTTCCATAATAAAATTAATATAATATTACCTATTGTACTAGTTTTATTTTTTTCTGCAATTGTAAGTAGTTCCTCATAACTCTTATTGTACATTTCACAAAAACTGAATCTCTCTGCTCCTCTATTATCTTTTTGACTAAAATTTATAACATAAATTTATTTATACATACATTATTAAAAATGTTCATATATTTAATTAAATTCAATTAAACAAAAAAAAAATATGTGAGTCTCGGGACACACTGAAGAAGTGAAACTTCATGGCAAGTAGTATTTTCTGGAGCGGCTAAATAAATATTTAAAATGACCAAATGCATATAAGACATGACGCCAATCGATTTTTTCGCCGGCGACTAGTTGATTTTTGTCCTTCGACTGCTGCGGCCAGTCGACTTAAAATAACTTGTTTTGGGGGAATTCGGCGGCTTATTAGAAAAAATTAAACAAAAAAAATTAAAAACCAGCGACTACTTAGATATAAAAATATTAAAAAATTCTAAAATACTTTTTAAGCTCAAAAATTTTAGTGGCATAATGGCTTTTAAATTATTTCAAAATGGCTAGAATTATGGCTGCTTGGCAACACTGATTGCCAGATGATTTCTACTATATTTTAACGGGCTGTCTACATTAGCGACTTAGAATCTCGCGTATTTATGAATGTATTCTATTTTTTCTGTTTCATTTATTAGTATTTATGTGTGCTCAATATGCCACTGGGTTAGATTTAAAGCATGCGATTTTTATACATTTTTCCAAATTGTACCATTTTACTTGACTTAAATGTCAAATTAATAAAAAAAAGCAAAATTTGTGAGCAAAAATGTGCTGAAAAATTATTCAAAATCAGCATGCGTATTTTGCAGCGATTTTGGATTTTGTATAAAGATACACGAATACATTTAAAGAACAAAATCGCATGCAGGAAAAATACGCTAATGTAGACACCTAGTAAGCTGTAAACACAATTCCGGTTACAACTATATTATTAGCGACAATAATGTATGAAAAAACAGCAGCATGACTTAAATCATGTTTTCTTTTTGTTGCCCGAAAAGTTTAACCTAAAATAACTTTTTAAATATGCCTGAAAAATTGCATGTTTAAGTATTAGTACTTCTTCTGAAAATGAATTGGAATAAAAATATTCTACATGCATTGCATTAATAGAATTTAATGGCAAAAATAATTTATACTAACAACTCAATTACAAATTACTTCAAAAAAAAATCTGTTTTAGTTGAAAGAGCATTTTCAAATATGCCTGCAAAATTTGACATTAGTATTTCTTCCGAAAAATAATTGTAATAAAAATATTCCTTCTGCATTTTATTAGTGTAATTGAATTTCAAAAATAAATTACACTAACAAACTAAAAATTACATTAAGAAAAATTAATATCAAAAATAAATTATCCACAAAATAGGTGCATGTTGAACATTTTTATTCAGAATACATATTTGTATTCCAAAAACTTTTTGAAAATTAGCACTAATAATTTATAAATGAACTATTTTTTTATTATTGTTTAAAATAAATTTCCCTTTCAATCGAAAAAAAAAAATAATATTTTCGACTTTAATTCTGAACCAATATAGAGTAGGTTATTGCGCTGATAAGCTTCATTAAGTTGCTAGCGGCTGTCGGTTTTATCATCAGCTGACACATAAATTTTTTCTTTTTTCTTTTTTTTTGCCTTTTTTTTTGACATTCGGCTTTACATTTTTGACACTCGGCGTTACATTTTTGACACTTACATTTTTTTCACTCTCAACACAATGCCTCTAAAGAAGTTTCACTTTAAAAAAATTTAACTTGATCAAAAAAAACACTAACGTTGGTAATGTTAATTCTCGCCATTCCTTAATTGTTAAATTAGTTTTTTCTATACCAGGCACATAACACCAATGATCGGGAACATTTAATGCTAAGATTATATTCATATATATCATGGCACGACAAAATGTTAGTCCCAATATAAATGTATACCTAAATATTTTTGAAAAACGACCATCATATCCAACTCTTTCCATTAACTCATCAAATGGATCTTCATTTTTATTTGTTACTTGCATTGTAATTTTGTAATAAATGTAGAGATACTTGAAAATGCCTAAAAAATACATAATTATTAATTAATATAAATATGTGTGAAATAAATTCATGTTATATGAATAAATTTACACTTAGTAAACATTTTTTTAACATATCAGACGCTCTTGTGGAAAAATTTATTAAAAATTTGAACACTAAGTGTCGCTAACATATGATAAACAAAAAAAAAAGTTTAAAAAAATTATTTTTTTTTTTTGTTGAAATTTTGAATTTTTTAAAAATTATTTAAATTCACTATTGAATGATAAATTTAATTTAATTTTAAATATTTATTTTTTTTTTTTTAATATAAAACAAAACAAAATAAATTTTCTTATTATTATACGATAGTTTTTTATTTTTTAAATAAAAAAAATAAACTTCCGTCGCTTAAATCTTTTTTTTTTTTATATTTTTTTCTCTTTCCAATTGGAAGTTTGAAATTGGATATTTGTTTCGCTTTTTGTTATAATCTTGTCGCTTAGTGCAAAACAGTGGTTGACTTTATTATGCAAAATTTATTAAAATGCATACAGATTGATTGGGCATACACCGTCGTACGAATGAAATGAGAACTAACTTAGAAACTGGATTTTTTCATACAGAAAAGAACTAACTAATAGCCTTTCCAAATTTATTTTCTTATAATCTTATATACATTAAAGAAATCCGTTCGTGCTGTAAAAAAAATTTAGGTATTTAAATATTTTTTAGTTATTTTAATAAATATTGTGTTCTTTGGTTTGCATTAATAATTAATGGAAATTAATGGAAATGAAATTTATAAAATGAAAATCAAAAATTCTATCAAAGTTATCCATCAATATTATCTGTACAAAAAAATTCCGATGTTTCACATCTATCAAAAGTCCCGCCGGCTCTTGTGTTTTTTATTTAAATTTTATTTCAATTCATAAAATATTTATAAAAGAAAATATTTAGAAAATATTAATTTTTTATTATTAACTAATCAATATTTTATAGTTCAAATAAAATTTAGATTTTCATACTAATTTCAATGTAAATAAAAATCTTGTATAATTTTGTCAGTATTATTTTGCCAAAATAAAGGCGCTATTCGGTACCAAGGCAAGTCAAGTCGTCTGCCGGCGTTAGATATTTCGATACTTTGCCATTTTGGCTATGATATTTGCTTTATTTTTGTGTTGCAAACAACACAAACAAAAAATTAAAATTTATAAGTAAATTAACGATATCTGTTAATTTTTTTAAAGTTTAAATAAACTCAATTTGAATTAATTAAAATAAAAATTACTCATACGCAAAGGAACTACGTTCCAATCGGGTGTCCCATGACAGCTCTTGTTTTTTATTTTCATTTTTATTATATCTAATGTTATTTATAATATTTCCTTTTACCTAGTCAAAATACCTAACTTCAGAAAATAAATTTTTCTTTGGCAAGAAATTTTATTTAACATTTTGGTGCATTTCTAAATATTTTTTTTGTGATTGAAAATTAGTTATAAGTTTATAAATTTCAGTGACGGAATTTTGTTGTTTTTTTCGTCCGATTTCTAGACAAAATTAAGCTTGTATAATGAAAGTTTATTTCAAATAAAGTTCGGTCTTTATGTTTTTTGACATTATTACTATTATCACTGCAGTGTACACATACTTTGAGGGCTCAAGTTCTAAAAAAAGAAATCAGAACGCATAAGAAAATATAATTTACAATTTACATACCTACCTATATCAACTTTATGAAAATTTAAAAATATAAATTTCTTTTAAAATAACCATAAAGAAAATATAAATAGAGGGATTAGTCCCATACAAAAAATGCTAATAAAAATAGTGAAACAATAAATCCATATCACAACCCTATGAGATTTTTTTTTGTATTTTTTAGACTTCCACTATCACAAAAGCTTTTAAAACTTTAAAAATTGTATAGAACTGTTGTTATTTTTGAAGTTTAAGAGCATTTGTGAGAGTGATATGGATTTTTTGTTTCACTATTTTTATTAGCACTTTTTGAATGGGACTAATTCCTTTATTTATACTTCCTTTATGGAATAACCCACATAAAAAGCAAACATTTTATTTAATATTTTTAAGCCGTTTTACACATTCCTTTTTTCAGGACTTTTTTCACTCCTTTTTTCAGACTTTTTTTGTCTTGATATTCCATCCCTTTTTAATTCATACAAAAAGTTGAGATAAAAGAAAAAGTCGTCAGGCATGAAAATTTTCTTGCCTGACTTTTTTTTCATTCATTTTTTGATATGTTTTACATATTTGTCATTTATTTGACTGTTATTTTATTTTAATTTATAAATAATGTAATTTTTTTTTTCGTTTTATTTTAAATCTATTAATTTCACAGTAATTTCAAAAAGAAAATATTTTTTTAAATAAAATTATTTATTTATAATATTCTTAAAATAAGAATAAGTATTATATTATTATAAGTTATTTCCATTCACCCAATATATCCCACATAAATTCCGTTATTTCACTTACCGTTTCCATTATATTAAGTGGAATACGAAGTGGAATATATTGACATTTAAAAAAATAAATAAATTTAATAATTTTTTTTTATTACTTTTTCATACAAAAAAAATTTATTTAAGTTTTTTTATTTATTTTTTTGTCACTTTGACAAAAAAATTTCTGACCACCCAAAAAATAATTTAAAAAAGTACCAAAAAATGTACTTTTTTTCATAAATTATGTACTTTTTTTGAATCCGAACCCTAACTTAAGTGGAATATGAAAAAGGGAAATAGAAATACAGGAATTTATTTTTACATGGAAATTTACCTGAAATATTCCGGAAAACTGAATATTCCACAAATATTCCACTAATAAAAATAGGTTATTACATTCATATAATATATACATATTTTCGGTATACATATATATATTTTTTAAATTCATATACATCTTGAAATTAAAAAAAAAAGGCCTGAAAAAAGGAGTGTAAAAAGTCCTGAAAAAAGGAATGTGTAAAACGGCTCTAAGAAAAGAAATTGGAAAAGGCTTGCTAACATGGATTTTAGTACAAAAATAATTGGTTCTGTCAAAAAAGAACCGGATCGCGTGAATCAAGTTTTTAGTTAATATAAATATAAAAAAAAAAAATTTTTGGAACGTAGTTGCTTAACGCGGCTTATGGGGTAACGTAATTACGAAAACAGAGGTGCGATTTAGTATTTTTTGTCACGTAACGAAATGCTGTATGCTGTGAGTGTGTACTAATTAATATTTTATAGTTCAATTAAATTTAAATTTTCATTCTAATTTTAATGAAAATAAAAATCTTGTATAATTTAGTCAGTATAATATTTCCCCATAAAGGCGGTATTCGGTACTTTATATCAGAGGCCAGATTCTATAAGGAAAATGTACTAAAAAATGTGATGTGGTTTCGTTATTTTACTTTCTGTAACATTAAAATTGTTGTTCGAGCAACATTTTTTAAGCAACATCAAATTAGGTGTTGCTTAATAATTTTTTGTGGGGTTTTTTTTAATTTTTTTTAATATATTGTAAAGGCCAAAAAAAAAAACTTTAAAATTTTTAAAGAATTTTTAAAACTTCTCTTTGCGAAAAAAACAAAAGAGCTGTCATGGGACACCAGATTGGAACGTAGTTCCTTAGCGCACATATAAGTAATTTTCATATTTATCAATTCAAAATTTTATTAATTTAAAAAGAAACTTTTTTCTAGTTTTCCCAGTTTTCTCTAATTTTGCATTTTTTTCATTTAAAGAAACCTTTTTTAAGACATTTTTTCGAATTTCGACATCGAAAACTCAAAAAGCTAAAACTAAGAGTCTGTTCACTTATTAGCGATTATTGAAAAAATTGAAATCGGATTTAATATTCCAGATTTTTTAATTAGTGAACGACACGATTTTACTGCTGTTATTTAAAAAAATGAAATAATTTTGTCCTAAAGCCGTTCACAAATTCAATTTTAATTCTTAAAATTCTGCAAATGGAAATTTAAATTTCCCATAACAAACTAAATTTGTAGGTCTACTTTTAAGCAGTGACGTCGAACATTTTAGTATAGTTTTTTTGTAGGGTACCGGATAATAAATAGAAAATTCAGTCACATTTAGATTATTAACAACATTGCTTAAAGAAATATAATTTTTTTAAACCACCCAAAACTGTGGTTCAAAAAATTAAAAATGTGGTTCTCAAGTAGAATGAATTGAAAGACACCTTTAAAATATTTTATTTATTTTTATTTTATGGACTTATTTGTTGTTGACATTCATTTGATAATTTATTAAGTCTTGGCTTAATGGATTTACTCAATGATATTCTTAATGAAGCACCCACACCGTCAAGTCGATTTCTGTATTTAGTTTTGGCGCCCTCTAGAGCTGACAATCCAACTTCTGCTAAATAAGTAGTTGAAAAAGAAAGAAGTATTCACATCGTATTTGGATCCAAAATTTATTCAAGTTTTTTTTATTTATCCCGACAGTTTAATTATTTTTTCTCCCTCCAATGAAGATAAAACATTGGTTCCACATTTTAAAAATGGATTTTGGACCCACATATTACCCAAACGAATATCACTACATGTAGGAAAATAAATAAGATATTTTTCTTTTAGTTTGGATAAATGTTCTTTTATAATGCAATTTGTTACCAAAAATTCTATTTCAGTTATTCCAGTTCAAAATGAGTTTAAAAACCTGTTTGCTAAGAACATAATCAAAATATTTTATTATTTTTGTAGAATTTGTAATAAAATTTTTCCATTAAAACGACCCATTGAAAATCTTTCGCGACCCTAAGGTGAAAAACGCTGCTTTATATAATTCAATATTGAAATGAAGTTTACCAGCCACTCCAAAAAATAGTCAATTGGGATTAATTGGCAATGAAAGCTCAATTTGAATTTGAATTGATTAAAAATGAAAATTACTTATATATAGGGATTGCAAAAAAAGCAAAAAAAACCAATACCGGTATTTCGGTATTGAACCTTACTGATACCGGGATCCCGGTTTTAATACCGGTATTCCAAAAAATAATATTTCTCAAAATAAAAAATATCTATAATAATTATTATAAAAATGAAACAAAAATTATTTAATTAATAAAAACATACCCACTGCTAATTGCAACCTCCAATAAGTAAAAAAAAATACTTTCACACTAAATCAGCAGAATTGTTAAAATATTTAAGTAAATACAAATGCAACTACACATACAACAAACTATTAAGAGCCCTCAGTGCGGAAAATGGGTCTTGGTTTTGCTTTGGTTCTAGAGTTAATACAATCTCGACTGATATGATTTTTTTATGTGTTAGAGAGTATATAACTGGCTCCAGGATAGGCGAAGCGAATTTTTTGAGTTTTTTGGCCCAAATGAGCCTTTAAAATACTTGAACATATTTGCTTGGATTCTGAAGTAAAGCAAAAAGATAATAAGAAATCTCAAACGCAGAAATAAAGCTAAAATACCACTCTCCAGGGCTGGTGACGTGAAATTTTGAATTTCTTTAATTTTCTAAACAATTTTTAATTAATTTCATTTATTTCTAACAAATTTTTAATTTTTTTGATAAATTACAGTTTCTGAACAGAAATAAAATTCAAATATAGTTTTGTGATTTTCTGGTAGAGGTGTTTTTCGTACAATTTTTGTCGCATTTTTCACGGCCGTTTATTTTCTGTAAAATAAATCAAAAAAAAACTGCAAAAATAGAAAACAGAATTTCACGTCGAGGGCTCTTAAAACTTTTATTTTTTAGTAACCGCACTTGTTTGTAATTACAAAAAACAATCTACTAAAAATATCAAAAAATATTGAATAATAAATCCTCAGAAAAAAATTTAAATACCGAAATACCGGTTTTGACAAATATAATACCGGTATTGATTTTCATTGGTTTTTTTCCGAAATACCGGGATCCCGGTATCCCGGGATCCCGGTATTGCGATCCCTACTTATATATACGCAAAGGAACTACGTTGTGTTTTTTTTAAATAACAATGAAGCATGCGAACCCCCATTAATTTAAAAAATGATAAGTATATTATTTATTCTATTATAATTTTAAATATATCTCGGATTATATGATTAATAATAATTAATAGTTTTAACATTGGAATTTTATTAAAAACTAAAATAAAACGTAATTTTGTAACCTTTTTTTTGTAAATATATGCATGTAAATTTTCTTAAACAAGGGGTATCGTATATATTTAGTATCGTAAGTTTATTTGAAAGGTATAGTCTCAAATACAGCTTTCTTCAAGTTTTATACAAGAACTATGATTGGAAAATTTATGAAACTCGAAATTTTAACTTATAACATATAACATAACATGGAAACACTTATTTTACAAAAATTACTATTAAAAATGTTTATTTTTCAACTTTTTTTGTATCGCTAATGTGGATTGTATTTCTTTTTCGTTTCTTATTTTTTAATATAAACATTTAATTAACTTTAAGTAATCATATAGTTAAAATTCTATATAAAAAATATTATAAAGTAAGTTGATTATATAATTTATTAAATAGAACAGAAAGAACTTTAAATTATAATCAAGAACTGTCTTTTAATATTTCCATGTAGACTTATTTTCTAATTCCATTGTTCCCTTTCCTTATTAATATGTTCTAATCATTTTACAATTATTATCTTTTTATCAACTGTACTTAAGTTATTACTCATTACTGTACTTTTGTTTTGTGATTCGTGAGTTTTATTTGGTTCGGGAATATATATAACTCGCGCCGTTTCCAGTGAATTAAGCCCTGATACATATAATTAATTTCTAAATTCAAAAAATCAGAATTAAAAATTCCACCACATTCCACAAATGTCAATCAATTAGACACGGAAATAAAGCATTATAATATATATAGATAATCTTCGGAAAATGAATTCCCCTGGAGACTTTTTATTCCACCACAGAAATTTTTTTTTATAAAATAAGTATATGAAAATTTTTTACCGTACTCAGAGTGCTTGAATTATTTTTTGTAGCAAAATTATAGCAAAATTATAATTGGTTTTTGAATAATGATGAATTAAAATTGTCAGATAAAAATTTTATATGAAATATAAGTAATTTTCAAAGTCCCGATTCTATATGTTCCACTACTTTATATGAGCCTAAATTTGTACTTTCTTTTGGTTTCATTTTTATACTTTATAGAATAAAAAATATGAGAGAAATTGTAAAAAACTCTTACTTCATCTCAAACCTGAATTTATTCTATCTTTAGAAATTGAAACTTACCTTAGTAATGAAATATCACAAAACAAAATTAATATTAAAAATTGATATAATTCTTTTTTGTCTCGTGTCCATCACCATAACCGATTAAAATACCGATTAAAAATTTCCGTACCGTTGTTGTTAATGTCAATTTTAAAAATAAAGAATAAACTATTTTATAGTAGTATCTTAACTCTCAAATGCTTCTTAAACTTAATTAGATATGTGTGTTTATGTGATATTTATTAAAAAAGTTAATTATAATTTCAAACATTTGAAAATTTATCTTAATATTTATAAATATTTTTCCATTATTCAGTACCGCCTTGAAGGCCATTATTTTCTAGTAAATATTATTGTGAAAGATGCACAAGATACATACTTTCATTTTCAAAACTCATATTTCATTTCTTCGTAGTAAGTTCTGATCAGAAATAATAAGGCCCGATCAGAAAGTAAAAAAGTGGATTTTTTCAGATTTTTTGAAGTATATACTTCTTTAGGCGCGTTGTATGATAAAATTGAGTAATTCTGTAGGGGGTAAAAATTTTTTTCGGAGACTCATTCGACATTTGAGTTCGAAATCGCGACATGGTTTTTTGACGTTTCAATACTCAAAAAATGAGTGGTCCACTCAATAATCATTTGTCATTTATAAAAACAAAATAATTTGGCGCGACAAATTTGAATTCAAAATAATTTACATATTATTTAAAACTAAAATTTTTTTTTCAAAATAGGTAGGTACGGTGAAATAAAGATTACCTGCCAAAAAAATTTTGGGCAGGGAGCTACGGTTAGGTCGTGCCGACACAAAATATAAAAAAAAAATGTTTTCAAAATAGATAGCTCCGGTGAAATAAAGATTACCTGCCGAAAAATTTTTGGGCAGAGAGCTAGGGTTAGGTCGTGCCGGCTCAAAATATACAAAAAATTTATTTTTTTTTTAAAATAGGTAGCTCCGGTAAAATAAAGATTACCTGCCGAAAAATTTTTGGGCAGGGAGCTACGGTTAGGTCGTGCGGAAGTGAGGGCGGATGTGAGGGCGGAAGTGAGGGCGGAAGTGAAGGCAGAAGTGAGGGCTGAAGTGAGGGCGGAAGTGAGGGCGGAAGTGAAGGCAGAAGTGAGGGCTGAAGTGAGGGCGGAAGTGAGGGCGGAAGTGAGGGCGGAAGTGAGGGCGGAAGTGAGGGCGGAAGTGAGGGCGGAAGTGAGGGCGGAAGTGAGGGCGGTAGTGAGGGTGGAAGTGAGGGCGGTAGTGAGGGCGGAAGTGAGGGCGGAAGTGAGGGCGGAAGTGAAGGCGGAAATGAAGGCGGAAGTGATGGCGGAAGTGAGGGCGGAAGTGAGGGTGGAAGTGAGGGCCGAAGTGAGCGCGGAAGTGAGAGTAGAAGTGAGGGCGGAAGTGAGGGCGGAAGTGAGGCCGGAAGTGAGGGCGGAAGTGAGGGCGGAAGTGAGGGCGGAAGTGAGGGCGGAAGTGAAGGCAGAAGTGAGGGCGGAAGTGAGGGCGGAAGTGAAGGCGGAAGTGAAGGCGGAAGTGATGGCGGAAGTGAGGGCGGTAGTGAGAGTGGAAGTGAGGGCGGAAGTGAGGGTGGAAGTCAGGGTGGAATTACCTGACCAACCATTTGGGTAAGGGAGCTATGGTTAGGGTCTTCCCTGCTTAAAATATCCAAAAAAAAACACACGAAGCAGTCATAGGAACTGCCGAAAAAAGTTAATAGTTAAAAGCTTTAAACTATGAAATAAAATGGGCTGCTTAGTACAAAATGTAAATTAAACTAAAAATCAGGTTATCAGTCGAAAAGCAGTCCATTATTTGTAGCCATTGTTACTTCATAGAAAGCTTTAAGTATAACTTCTTTCGGCAGTTCCTATGACTGCTTCGTGTGTTTTTTGTTTGCATACCCGCTTTGCGTCGTAGATACGTTACAAAAAATCGCGAAGCAAACCGAAACGACGCAATTTGAATTGTTATTTTCTATTGGAATCCATATGAACATTAAAGATAGGTTCCCATATTTTTTTCGAACCAAAAATTAAAAAAAAAAAAATTTATATACATATAAAAAAATATGAACAAAAATAAAACTTTAATAATTTATCTAAAAACACATAAAAATTGTGTTAAAAATTAACAATATGAATAAAAAATAAAAAATTGAAAATTATACGGAGTCTGTAGAGTGTAGAAGTAGATGAAAATGCACTGACGGTCATCATTGGAATTTCTTTTTCAAAAATGTATGCAAAGTTTGGTGAACAGCTTTTTTTTTTAATGTAAGGTAAAGTTCCTTACATCATTTGCTTTGTACTTCCTTGACTGCAAAAAGGGGGAATATTTTGATCACATTCTTCCGAAACATACAAATAATAAGTTTCATGCAAATAATAAGTTGCATACAAATAATAAGTTACATACAAACAATAAGTTTCCGATTTGTTCTATATACAACTTAAATTCTCAAAGTTATATACAAAGTTAAAATTTTATTGCAAAAAGGTATGCAAATACAACTCAACTGAAATTGAGTTTCTTACAAAATAAATTCTAACACGTTAAATTTAAAATAAAATATTTAATAATAAATGCATTTAAAAAACAAAACAGAAAAAAGGATTTGTTCTATAGAAAAGCCTCGACGGACGGTTAAGGAGTTAAACTATATTATAAAATTTAAGAGTTTCTCAATCAAAAAAACATTTTGACATTCCATATGGACAGATAGAACAAGAAGCTTTAAGTCAAAAAATAAAAAAGTTAATAAAGTTAAAATTTGTATTATTATTATTATTTTTTAATTGTATCAAAATTATTCAAGATTTTATTATTTATTATTTATATAAAAAATTTAGATGTTTTTAGTAGTAAATTAATATTTATTCATAGAAAAAAGAAAATAAAGTTTAAAAAAACAAAATATTTTAAATGCGTACAAAAAAAATGTAATTTTATGACAATATTAAATAATTTTAAATTTTAGTTTAATTAAATTAAATTTTATTGATATATACTAATACTATAGGGAACAATTCTGATGGAAGAGCATTCCACATTCTCGAGGTGCGAATTGAAAACGAATCTCCGAAGCTCGTTTTATCACATCTGGGAATTTTGAAAAAATATGCGTGTGACGTTGAAACGATACGTGTTTGGTGCGAGAATACTTGAAGTGGAGGAAGTAAGGCCCTCCACGTATCCGTTCCAACAAGGGAACGCGTATCCGTTCCAACAAGGTATTTATAGAAAATTGAAAGTGTACCTACATTGCGACGGTGATTGAGTGATGTTAAAGAACTGGTGGTTTGGAGACCGTTGATAAATCTAATAGCCCTTCTCTGAACTTTGTCCAGGTACTCAAGATGGGTTTTAGGAGCACCAGCCCATATATGTGAATTATATTCTAATTTCGGTCGTATGTAGGATTTATAAATGTTTAAGAGATCAGAAGGGGGAAAGTATTGTTTACATCTTTTTAAAAAACCTAGACATTTAGCTGCGTTTTTAGCCGTTTCGAAAATATGAACTGTCTAGCTCAGATCGCTGTTTATTTTTGAACCTAAAATGTCAAGGTTTCCAGATTTGCCAATACTCTCGCCTTGAAAAGAAAGTAGGGGATCAAAAGTTGACAGCTTTCTCGAAATAAGGCAGCATTGCGTTTGAGAAGCGTTAAAATCAACTCTGTTGAGAACACCCCATTGTGAAATTTTGGAAAGTTCATGATTTATGCTAATTTGTAGAAAATCGCGTTTCATAGTAACAGCATGATGCTGATTTCCTATTAATAAAATCGTAGCATGCCACCAAGTTACTGTCGTCGGCGAAGCTGTGGATGGGATTGAGTGTTGATTTCAGAAGGTCATTAATTAAAATTAAAAAGAGGGTTGGAGAGAGAACACACCCTTGGGGTACATCGGAGTTATTGTTAAAAAAATGTGACTGGTACCCATCCACAACAGCACGAATAGAACGGCCAGACAAAGAGTTGCTGATCCAATTGACAAAGGCTGATCCTAGACCCATTGATTTAACTTTAGAAATCAGGGCCGAGTACCACACTCGATCAAAAGCCTTAACTATATCCAAAGCAGCAACACAAGCCTCACCGGAGTTGTGAAGACTGGCGTTGAGCTTGTGGGATAAATATTCCATCAGGTCACCAGTCGATCTATTCGTACCAAAACCATATTACTGGTCACTAAGCAATTTGTTGCATTCGAGGTATTTTTTAACTTTATTGTTAATAAGGGATTCCATTACTTTGGAGAGAATAGAGGTAAGCGCAATGGGCATGTAGTTAGAGGGATCGCATTTATCGCCTTTTTTGGGAATAGGCTGAACATGCACAACTTTCCACTTGGTGGGTAAATGCCAAGTGAATATGAAAGAAAGAAAAGGTTGCGCTAGAACAGAGGCAGTATGTTTTAGGACCGCAGCCGGAATACCATCAGGGCCAGTTGACTGTTTCATATTCAGATTTTTGCGAGCTTTTAAAACAGCACGTTGCCTAAAGTATACTCTTCCAAAAGAAGAGTTTACTGGAGGCAATACAGGTGGATCTTGAGCTGAAGCTGCGAGTGTTGAGTTTTGACTAAAAAGTTTGGCAAACAAATTAGCTTTCCCAACCGAATCTGATATGATCCGGTCACCATCTACAAGGAAAGGAAAAGATGAAGACGAACAAAAGTGTTGTTGTACACTTTTAGCGAAGCTCCAAAAGCTTCTGCTATTTTTAGGAAGCTTTAATATTTCTTGACGCTTTCTCTGGGTATACAAAACCTTCTGCTGGCGACAAATTCTACTGCATCTGTTCCTGACTTCGCGCCAGTGCTTCAGTGAATTTAAAGAATTGTTTTGTTTATACTCACGAAAAGCATTATCTCTATCGGCTATGGCCTTTACACAGGTGTCATAAAACCACAGATTTTTAGTATTCGTTTTAGTTTTTACTTTTTTATGTAGTTTCATCCCTAGCAGAATACTTTCAGTAATAACAGCCGTACAAAGGTCAACATTCCTCTTTAAGAAGATAGATCCATCCGTCCAAGAAAACCAGAGAGTCCATCCCAATCAGCTTGGGAATAGATCCATACCAGTCTGCCAGGAACCCTAGATAAACCAGCTTCACCATCAAGAGAGAAGGACGTGCTAACGAGACAATGATCGGAGTTTGCAAGGGGGGAATTAATTGAAGCGTAATAATTATCTTGATTCGATATCAGAAACAGATCCAAGAGATGATGACCCTTATGGTTTATATCTGGAATGTGGGTGGGTTCAGAAATAATTTGGGTAAGATTATTGAGACTTGAAAAAACTGCCTTCGGGACTGATGCGATTACATGACTAAGCCATGATACGTTGTGTACGTTAAAATCACTGAAAACAAAAATTTCAGACCCTGGGTTTTTCGCCAGAATCTGATTAATTTGGTCCGACAGCAAGTCAAACTCTACAACGTGATCAGTGCCAGTCAGTTGCGGGCTCCTGTAAAGGAAGCCAAAATGGATGACATATTTGTTGGTTTTTATTTTGAACCAAAGAAAATTGAATAAGGGACTTGATGTTTTTAAATCTTTAATAGGATAACAAGCAACGTTATTCCTTATATAAACAGCGACTCCTCTGTGGGCAACATATAAGGAATGAAGATCATTACCCGGTACTGAAAAACTTGAGTCTCACTTAAAGCCAGAATATTTGGCATAGCAAAGGCCAAATGGATTTGGACGGCTGGGAATTCGTTTCCAAACCTCGGATGTTACAAAAATGTATACAAAATTTTTTGCTCATCCCTGCTCTATGAAGTGTACATTTAATATACTAGTTGGTTCCGGCGGTTAACAGTTTTTGAAGCCTTATTGACCTCCAGTAAGGCAACGACAAGCGAGTGAAGTAGAAAGAGTGCACCCGAAATAAAGGATAGGAAATATAGGAAGATTTGGTAATCGCGTCAGGTTTAATTATTGATATTATTTGGTCAAATTATTTCATTATTATTATTTTAATTTATAAAATAGAATTTTTAAAACCACATTTATTTATTCAATTTTTCAATTTCGGCTAAGTCATTTTCATTCACTTTTGTTTTTCTTTTGGGCATACTCCAAAATTTCTGAAAATAGACCAAAATCATTCAATTAATTTCCAAAGACAATAACCAAATTAAATTCACTTACTTGATCTTTTCCAAATATTTGAGCTTCAGCTATGGTATCTGGCAGTTTTGTATGAAGAGTTTCAGGTAAAAACATCGCACTAATACTTCCGGTCAAAAACAGCAAACCTAAAATTAGGTATGGAGCACGAATATCATAGGTCTGACCCAAATACACAAAATATGGAGCCAATGAACCAAATAAATTAGACAAGATAATCCCTAAAGAAGATCCAGTTTGACGTAAGCAAGTCGGGCACACTTCCATTGTCTGAAGACCCACAATAAAAAAAATAATTCCATTTAAAAATTTTATAAATGTTGCAATTGTTAACATTACATTTTCGTATCTGGGGTCTGAAAGAAAAAAATTGTAAATTATTTATTATCAAAAAACAGACTCAACTTCTAAGTAATTAAGTGATCTCGCTTACCTTTTCCAATTAATAAAACTAGAATGCATGATATGGTTGAAATTAGAAAAGTAATGCTTGTTGTTAGCTTTCTTCCAATCCTGTCACCTGAAATAAAACAAATTGATCAAGATGAATAATGTATTACCAATCCTTTCTTTCAGTTATTGTGTTTCAGAAACTGTTGAAGTGGACCAAATTTTAAAATCCTACCTAAAAATTTTCCCAAAATGTAAGCTGGTATTTCTACCGCACTCTGCAATAAGAAATTAAAAAATGGATTTCCTCCCATTTTGGAACTAAAAAGAACTAACGTAAAATATGAAACTCCGACAGTGCACCTAGATAATAACAAATAAGTTATTTATATTGTTTTTGTCATAAAATAAAATAATATGTATTATAAAGTACAGCTCGTACCAAGAAAAGCCCATTATCATAGTATTTTTTGCAAGTCTCCATCCAGAAAATAATGATGCTATTCCATATACGCTTTCTTTTTTAACATTTTCAAACATTTCGCGAATTTCTTTAACTGACACAGAAAAATTTTTCCCATTTACTTTAGCAATTTTAGTAAACTGCACATGAGCTTCTGCATAGCGCTTCTGGCTTATAAGCCAACGAGGTGATTCTATCATATATCTGAGTAAAAAAAATTATTTTGTTCAACTTTTTTTGTAATATCTTTGAATAATTTTGCAATACAAATATAAATTAAAAATGTAAAGGGATAATTTAGTTACAATTTTTTTTAAATTTTAAATGTGATGATATTCCCGTATACAGTTCATGGAAATCCATATTAAATTTAGTTTCATACATATTTATGCATTACGAAAAAATTAAAAAAAAACTCACTTGGAGAAAAACAGAATTAAAATTGTTGGAATTGTTGTAATCCACATAAATGATATCCAATGTCTTGTCCACCAATATATTAATGGCATGAACGTAGTTGCAGTTGTCCAACCTAAACTCATCATCATTGTTATTTGAGCTCGGTCATCTCTGATGAATATATAAATTAATATAATTAAAAAATAATTTAAAAACCGTATACGTATTATTTTATTTACTCTTTGGACATTTCCATTCCTATAATTACAGGTGATTGAAGCATTCCATTAATGGCAAAACCTGCTATACCAGTCGTTATTATAAATATTGTGAACGAAAATGTTGTCAAATTTGACAATGCTCTTCCGATGAACACAAGTATTACACTAAGATAATAAATAATTCTCCGACCATATCTTAAATAAATTTTTAAAACTTATTACGATTTTTGAAAAATAATAAAAATTTATTTACATATCACCCAATTGACCCAATAGTATTGTTCCAACAACCTCAGTTACACGACTGGTCACAAACGAATTTGTAACATATAAATCTTTTTCGCACACCCAATTTTCTCTTATTGGTATCGATTCATCATAATATTCCCTGTCATACTGATAACCATTGACACAACCTGTAGTGAATTTTTTTTTTTTTAAATTATGACATGTTTAATTAATTGTTAGAATTTAAAGTAAATATTTAGCATTTGTCATTTTAAATTATAAAAAATTATCTAACATTATTTTTGCTCATTTTTTGTTTTATAAATCGTAGAAAAGAAAAATTTAGAACAATTTTATTTAGTACAAATTAAAATGATATAAATTTAAGAATTTTTTTTCTCAATAATTTTAATAGTTATGAAGATGAAACGAACGGAACTTGAATTACTTTAATTTTATGTGCATGCCGTCATATTGATTAAAAAGCAAAATGCTCTCACAAACATAATTCATAATTCAATCGTTTTTTCTAACTCGTTTCCTGATTTCAATAGAACAATTTTTATATCGTCAGTTTTTGTAATTTTATATCATGAATTTATGTAATTTTGTGAAAATATCAATATACCGAATCGAGGTATAAATATAAAGTCGCAGAATCAATATAATAATTTAAGCATTTCTTCACTAATAAATAAAATTTTTCCATTATAAAATTAATATAATATTACCTATTGTACTAGTTTTATTTTTTTCTGCAATTGTAAGTAGTTCCTCATAACTCTTATTGTACATTTCACAAAAACTGAATTTCTCTGCTCCTCTGTTATCTTTTTGTCTAAAATTTATAACAAACATTTATTTATACATACATTATTCAAAATGATCATATATTTAATTGAATTCAAATTGAACAAAATTAAAAATTTAACTTGATCAAAAAAATACTAACGTTGGTAATGTTAATTCTCGCCATTCCTTAATTGTTAAATTAGTTTTTTCTATACCAGGCACATAACACCAATGATCGGGAACATTTAATGTTAAGATTATATTCATATATATCATGGCACGACAAAATGTAAGTCCCAATATAAATGTATACCTAAATATTTTTGAAAAACGACCATCATATCCAACTGTTTCCATTAACTCATCAAACGGGTCTTCATTTGTATTTGTTGCTTGCATTGCAACTTTGTAATAAATGTAGAGATACTTGAAAAAACCTAAAAAATACATAATTATTAATTAATATAAATATGTGTGAAATAAACTCATGTTATATGAATAAATTTACACTTAAAGTAAACATTTTTTTAACATATTTTTCTTTTATTTTCATTTTCCTTATATCTAATGTTATTTATAATTAGAGACCGGAATTCCGTACAATTGCACCTTTTTTTTGGGCATTTATAATGGGTTAGAACCAAAAGATCTATCCGAATCTTGTAAAATGAAATTTTTTGAGACCCATTTTCTGTTGCACGAAATTGCACGTTTTGGGGTACATTGCACGAAACTGCACGTTTTAGATTTTTTTGCACTGTTTTAAAGTTTTTGGAAACAATATATTTATAAAATTAATAAAATTTAAAAAAAAATACGTAAAGTATGTATGTTTGAATAATAATTTTAAGACGTTTTTATTAGTTCACTTTGTTGTCCGGTGCAAATTTTGTAATCAATTTTTCAGGCACTTCTACATGAGATAGAGGCTTGGAAATTGGGACATAGGTCAGAAATAGATGACAATACAACATAATGTAAAAATTTTTGTAGTTCCACGGTTCCATCCATGGTTCCACTGATTCCGAAATCACGTCACTGTACCGATTTGGCTGAAATTTTGAACTTAAGTAGCATTGGGATCCGAGATGGTTATAGAATATTAGAAATTTTGATCCGAGGCCCTGATCGGAGGGCTACCTTAGAAGCCGGTTTTGGTATTTACGTATATTCCGATAAAATGTTATAGTGTTGGATCGAAATACCTGGATTAAAGATTGGATATCGCAGGGCCCTAATCTGAGGTCAAAGGACTCCGGGGAGGGGGCTAAAAAGCAAATTTAGAAATTTAGGATTTCATAGCTACGTAAAATAGCATACGAAAAATAGATATAAAAATTTTATGTTTTTATTTATGGCTTAATTCGATTCAAATAAGATTAAAAAAGAAAAAATAAATAAATAAATAAAAAAAAAAAATTTAAAAACAACGTTTTTATAACGGAATGAAATAACTAAAAAGTAAAATATATAATCAGATAATAATTATAACCTCATACCGATTTCCCTGAAAATTAATTCTCACGAAAAACGTGGGGCGCGTGTGATAAACGATATTGTTCAATTTTACACGCCCCACGTTTTTCGTGAGAATTAATTTTCAGGGAAATCGGTATGAGGTTATCAATTATTATCTGATTATATATTTTACTTTTTAGTTATTTTATTCCGTTATAAAAACTTTGTTTTTAAAATTTTTTTTTTTATGTATAAAATAGTGATAAAATATTTAGAAAATATTAATTTTTTATTATAAAACTTATTAATATTTTATAATTCAAATAAAATGTAAATTTTCATTCTAATATTAATGTAAATAAAAATCTTGTAAATTTTGTCAGTATAATATTTCTCCATAAAGGCGCTATTCGGTACTTTATATCAGTGTTTCTCAACCTTTTTACTATTAGGACGTATACAACTTTTCCATTAAAATGACCCATTGAAAACCTTTCGCGACCCTAAGGTTGAGAAACGCTGCTTTATATAATTCAATATTAAAATGAAGTTTTTAACCAGCCACTCCGTCAATTAGTCAATTAGTAAATTTGGATTAATTGGAAATGAAAGCTCAATTTGAATTGATTGAAAATTAAAATTACTTATGCATACACAAAAGAACTTAAATTTTATTTGATTTTATAAAATAGTGATAAAATATTTAGAAAATATTAATTTTTTATTATAAAACTTATTAATATTTTATAATTCAAATAAAATGTAAATTTTCATTCTAATATTAATCTAAATAAAAATCTTGTAAATTTTGTCAGTATAATATTTCTCCATAAAGGCGCTATTCGGTACTTTATATCAGTGTTTCTCAACCTTTTTACTATTAGGACGTATAAAACTTTTCCATTAAAATGACCCATTGAAAATCTTTCGCGACCCTAAGGTTGAGAAACGCTGCTTTATATAATTCAATATTGAAATGAAGTTTTTAACCAGCCACTCCGTCAATTAGTCAATTAGTAAATTTGGATTAATTGGAAATGAAAGCTCAATTTGAATTGATTGAAAATGAAAATGAAAATTACTTATACATATACAAAAGAACTATGTACCTACATCGGGTGTCCTATCACAGCTCTTGTGTTTTTCTTTTTAAATAATAATGAAGCATGCGAAGCCGCATTAATTTAAAAAATGATAAGTATATTAATTATTATATTATAATTTTAATTATATCTCGGATTATATTATTAATAATAATTAATAGTTTTAACATTGAAATTTTATTAAAATCTAAAATAAAACATAATTTTGCAAGCTTTTTTTGTTAAGTTTATTTAAACAAGGGGTATCGTTTATTTAAACAAGGGGTATCGTATGTAGGGATCGCAATACCGGGATCCCGGGATACCGGGATCCAGGTATTTCGGAAAAAAACCAATGAAAATCAATACCGGTATTATATTTGTCAAAACCGGTATTTCGGTATTTAAATTTTTTTCTGAGGATTTATTATTCAATATTTTTTGATATTTTTAGTAGATTGTTTTTTGTAATTACAAACAAGTGCGGTTACTAAAAAATAAAAGTTTTAAGAGCCCTCGACGTGAAATTCTGTTTTCTATTTTTGCAGTTTTTTTTTGTTTTATTTTACAGAAAATAAACGGCCGTGAAAAATGCGACAAAAATTGTACGAAAAACACCTCTACCAGAAAATCACAAAACTATATTTGAATTTTATTTCTGTTCAGAAACTGTAATTTATCAAAAAAATTAAAAATTTGTTAGAAATAAATGAAATTAATTAAAAATTGTTTAGAAAATTAAAGAAATTCAAAATTTCACGTCACCAGCCCTGGAGAGTGGTATTTTAGCTTTATTTCTGCGTTTGAGATTTCTTATTATCTTTTTGCTTTACTTCAGAATCCAAGCAAATATGTTCAAGTATTTTAAAGGCTCATTTGGGCCAAAAAACTCAAAAAATTCGCTTCGCCTATCCTGGAGACAGTTATATACTCTCTAACACATAAAAAAATCATATCAGTCGAGATTGTATTAACTCTAGAACCAAAGCAAAACCAAGACCCATTTTCCGCACTGAGGGCTCTTAATAGTTTGTTGTATGTGTAGTTGCATTTGTATTTACTTAAATATTTTAACAATTCTGCTGATTTAGTGTGAAAGTATTTTTTTTTACTTATTGGAGGTTGCAATTAGCAGTGGGTATGTTTTTATTAATTAAATAATTTTTGTTTCATTTTTATAATAATTATTATAGATATTTTTTATTTTGAGAAATATTATTTTTTGGAATACCGGTATTAAAACCGGGATCCCGGTATCAGTAAGGTTCAATACCGAAATACCGGTATTGGTTTTTTTTGCTTTTTTTGCAATCCCTAATCGTATGTATTTAGTATTGTAAGTTTATTTGAAAGGAATAGTATCAAAGGCAGCTTTCTTCGAATTTTACACTAGAACTATGATTGGCAAATTTATCAAACTGGAAACTCTAACAGATAACATAACATAGATGTATAAAAAATGTTTATTTTTCTATTTTTTTGTATCATTAATGTGGATTTTCTTTTTCTTTCGTTTTTTTTTATTATAAACACTTTACTTAACTTTAAGTACTCATATAGTTAAAATTTAATATATAAAATATTATAAAGTAAGTGAATTATATAATTTATTAAATAGAACAGAATGAACTTTAAACTGTTTTTTAATATTTCCATCTAGACTTATAGTTTCTAATTTCTTTGTTCCCTTTCCATATTAATATGTTCTAATGATATTACTATTAAATACTATTTCATTAGGATCTCCTTTATTTTATTATATGATCTTAAAAACAAAAACAATATTGTTTAATAATTTATTTATTTTGAAAGTCTACAAAGTCAGAGTAATTATTACTAGTTATCTTTTTATCAACTGAACTTAAGTTATTACTAATAACTGTACTTTTGTTTTGTGATTCGTGAGTTTTATTTGGTTCGGGAATATAAACTCGCGCCGTTTCTAGTGAATTAAGCCCTGATACATATAATTAATTTCTAAATTCAAAAAATTAGAATTAAAAATTCCACCACATTCCACAAATGTCAATCAATTAGACACGGAAATAAAGCATTAATATATACAGATAATCTTCGGAAAATGAATTCGCCTGGATACCACAAAAATTTTTTTTATATAAAATATATGAACATTTTTTTACCGTACCCAGAGTGCTTGAATTATTTTTAGTTAATTTTGATAAAATTGGTTTTTTAATAATGATGAATTAAAATTGCCAGATAAAAATTTATACAAAATATAAGTAATTTTCAAAGTCCCGATTCTATATCTTCCACCTCTTTATATGAGCCTAAATCGGTACTTCCTTTTGGTTTCATTTTTATACTTTATGGAATAAAAAATATCAGAGAAATTGTAAAAATCTCTTACTTCATCTTTAGAAATTAAAACTTACCTTTGTAATGAAATATCACAAAATAAAAATAATATTAAAAATTGGTGATGATTCTTTTTTGTCTCGTGACCATCAATATAACCGATTAAAATATACAAAAAATTACATTATTCTATTATAAATTTGTTATTTTCCGTACAGTTGTTGTTAATGTCAATTTTAAAAATAAAGAATAAACTATTTTATAGTAGTATCTTAACTCTCAAATGCTTCTTAAACTTAATTAGATATGTGTGTTTATGTGATATTTATTAAAAAAAAAAAAAAGGTAATTATAATTTCAAACATTTGAAAATTTATTTTAATATTTATAAATATTTTTCCATTATTCAGTACCTACTTGAAGGTCATTATTTTCTCTAATTTAATATTATTGTGAAAGATGCACAAGATACTTTCATTTTCAAAACTCATATTTCATTTCTTCGTAGTAAGTTCTGATCAGAAATAATAAGGCCCGATCAGTAAGTAAAAAAGTGGATTTTTTTTTCATTTTTTTTTCATATTTTTCCTATTAAGAAAAACTTTTTAGTTTTTATAGCAATACTATATTAACCATCCATCTGAAATTGTTGCAGACCAAATTGATGCATTAGAAATCTCTAAAAGCAAATCTTCCTAAGTTTTTCAGTCAATGTGCGGCTAATTCTCATCAGTTTTAATATTTTTATTCCCTCATTTAGCATCCCTACAACAATGGGTAGATCGTGTATTTTTCGCCGTCTATGTATTCCGAAACTAAGTAAACTATACTAAATTAAATACCAAAATATGGATTTAGTTTCCTGAAATAATTAAAAGTAGGAACAGAGCTATAAAATAATTCTATAAAAGTTGTGTTCATAATAAATCAATCAAACATGGGGACTCAAACGATTAAAGATTAAAACAAATTAAAATAATTGTAAATTATTAGAAAGTACTGCTATTTTTACTCGACTGCCGAAAGGGGAATTATTTTGTTCACATTCTTCCAAAACATACAAATAATAAGTTTCATACAAATAATAAGTAAAATTTAAATAAAATTTAAAATTATTTAATATTGTCATAAAATTACATTTTTTCATATATTTTAAATATTATTTATTTTTTTTTTTTTTAACTTTATTTTTCTTTTCTATACATCAATATTAATTTACTAGTAAATAAAAACATCAAAATTGTTTATATAATAATAAATAATAAAATCTTGAATAATTATTTCATACAATTAAAAAATAATAATAATAATACAAAATTTAACTTTATTAACTTTTTTATTTTTTAACTGAAAGCTTCTTGTTCTATCTGACAATATGGAATGTCAAAATGATTTTTGATTGAGAAACTCTTAAATTTTATAATATAGTTTAACTCCTTAACCGTCCACCGAGGCTTTTCTATAGAATAAATACTTTTTTATGTTTTGTTTTTAAATTAAATGCATTTATTATTACAAATTTTATTTTAAATTTAACGTATCAGAATTTATTTTAAATTTACATACATTATTTTGCAACGAATTCTTCTCATTTATATAAAACGACAATGCAA
>OZ023273.1:53382322-53429822 GCA_964007475.1 Hybos culiciformis
AAAAAATATCATTTGTAAACTAACTTAGTATACTAATGATATGAACACGTTAGCCACAAGGATATATGTTTAGTACGACATGGATCGTATATAGGTGACAAATAACCAGCTCGAAGACACTTAATGTATGGGCAATGTCAGTTATTTGTCACCTATATACGATCCATGTCGTACTAAACATATATCCTTGTGGCTAACGTGTTCATATCATTAGTATACTAAGTTAGTTTACAAATGATATTTTTTATTTCCGATGAACTGGACAAATAACTGACTCGTGGTATATTGGGTATATATATATATATATATATATATATATATATATATATATATATATATATATATATATATATATATACCCAATATACCACGAGTCAGTTATTTGTCCAGTTCATCGGAAATAAAAAATATCATTTGTAAACTAACTTAGTATACTAATGATATGAACACGTTAGCCACAAGGATATATGTTTAGTACGACATGGATCGTATATAGGTGACAAATAACTGACATTGCCCATACATTAAGTGTCTTCGAGCTGGTTATTTGTCACCGTAAATTACGGCTGAACGTTAGGTATACGACAAGCACTAAGGTAAAGAATATAGCTGACGTAGCCGTTAGTTATGAAATTAACATATAAGTCAGAATTAAAAAACGCTCAAATGCACAATCAAGCACAAATGCACAAATGCACAATCAAGCACTAAGGTAAAGAATATAGCTGACGTAGCCGTTAGTTATGAAATTAACATATAAGTCAGAATTAAAAAAACGCTCAAATGCACAATCAGAAAAAAACACCTCAAATGTTTTTTTTTTTGATTTTCTGCTTTTTTTGGTTTTTTGCTTTTTTTTTATCTACTTTTTTTTTTTTTTTTTTATTTTTTTTTTTTTTGATTTTTTTGGTTTTTTTTTTGTTTCTTTTTTTTTTATTTTTTTATTTTTTTTTTTTGGTTTTTTTTCTTTGTTTTTTTTTTTATTTTTTTTTGGTTTTTTTGGTTTTTTTTTTGGTTTTTTTTCATTTTTTATAAAGTTTCTTTGTTTTTTTTTTGTTTTTTTTTCCGCTTTTTTTGTTTTTTTTTTCGCATTTTTTTGTTTTTATATTTTTTTTTTATTTGTTTCCGGTCACCCATCTAAGTAACTATCACTACGAGACGTTGCTTAACCGCTGTGTTCAATGTGATGTAGTGTCTTCCACTGAGCTATGTCAGTAATATACAACAATGTATTAAATATAAAATATAAATTCGGTTTTTATTAATTTTGTCTCTGACATCCTATCTGAAACTGAATTTTTACTTATGGGTGATTTCAATATACCCAATTTGAGATGGGTTGAGTCTGATGAGGGTGACTACCTAATTTCAACAACACCCTCCTCATGTTCGGAGATTTACTTTCTTGATGCTGTTTCATCAGCTCCTCTGTTTCAAATTTCTAAAGTCAAATTTGATCTAATTTGGATCAGTTGGATCTAATTTTCTTTTCTGATCCAACTAATTGCAATGTTCAAGAAAGTGCAAATTTCTTGGTTGAAATTTATAGATTTCGCCCGCTATGAATTATATATTAGTGTTTTTGAGTCCAATGAAATAATTCCGCAAAGCTCTTCTGAGTTCAATTATAGGAAAACTGATTTCATTAAACTCAATAGTTACCTCAGCCAGGCTGACTTTTCATTCCTCAATGATGTGGATTTGGACTTGGACTCGATGGTTGACTCCTTTTATGAAATTCTTTTCAATGGTTTTTCATTATCATGTCCACTTTTTACTAGAAGCATGGGCGCCGGCAGTAAGGTGCAAGGTGGTGCAACTGCACCACCTTTGTTTGATAAAAATGTTATTAAAATTTTAATAAAATTGTTAATTTTAACAAAAGGATTGAAAATTAAAATAATATAATTTTTTTTTATTCAGAATCTTTATATAAAACGCATATTAATTAAATTTGATGTGTCTTGTCTACAAATTAATAAAAGTGAGAGACAGGGCTGCTAGTTTGGGGAATTTTTCCCCAAACTGAGGAAATTTTTAATTCCGGGAGAAAAAGAAAGTAAAAAAAACGTGGGGAAAAATTTGAGGAAAGTATGTACTTTTTTCTGAGGAAAATTTGAAGAAAGGATCTGCTACGTATGTCAAATTTCAAAATCCAAAATCCAAATTAAAAAAAAACAAATGACCCAAAATCCAAACTTCTAAAATCCAAATGATCCAAAATCCAAACTTTTAAAATCCAAATGACCCAAAATCCAAACTTTGTAATTTTTTATCGGCGCGAAGCGCCGGCTTGTTATAGGTTAAAAATCGCGCGATTTTTAACCTAAACCAAGCCGACGCTTCATGAAATATATAAATGTTCCTACTAATAAAATATGCTTAAGATTTTAAAAAAGTTGAAAAAGAAATCTCCATCTTTTTTTAATAATAGTTATTCATTTAATTTTTTTTTTGTACTGTAATTCACTTAATTCATTTTTTATTGTATTTTAATTCATTTTTGCATATTTACAGTTCCAGTTTATGATACAAGTACAATGTGAGTACTTATAGATTTTAAGTATGTACTCTAATTTCTCAGTTCTTTGCCTTTTTTTAATCACTCGCCTAATTTTCTTATATTTTAGTTTTTTTTTTTTTTTTTATGGCCAGGTATTCACCAGATCTAATTTTCTCAACGTTATTTAGAGCATTTATTAGTTCTTTTTTAGCTCGTTAATAAGAGCATAGAGACCAATGTTTTTTTTCCGAATAAAATTCGCAATCTGTTATGCCAGCCCTCTACTGTATTTTGCGTTCTTGGAAAATTTTCAGAACGAGAATCACCAATACACCGAAAATTGGGATCATATCGAGTGGCACCGTTTTTTCCAGAAATATAATTTTTTTTTAAATATTTGGCTATTTTAATCCAATCGTTGTCATGGATATTATTATATAACTCTGAGAAATAATCATTTACTTCTTCAGGTGGCACTAATGAAAGACTCTTCAGCATCTTTATTTGAATATTAAATACTTCGTCGTTACCGTATTTGCTTGACAAGCCTTCTTTTTGAACTTTTAGCCATAATATCTGGCCAAAATGAAAAAGGCAGCCTTTGAATTCCGTAGATGGTAAGAAGGACTTGGCATCCGAAGCAATGGCTATTTCAAAATCTGATACTATTCTTTCAGGATTTAAATTAAAGTTTTGATTAACAGCTAGGAAAAACAATTGAAAAAAAAACTGTTCATAAGCTTCTTTACTTTTCTGACTCATTAAACAGAATAATTTTTGGGAAAACATGTCCTTCAAAAACGCCATTAGCAGTGAAAAGTTGTCTCATTATTGTAGGTACTATATAAAATGTCCCGTCCATAAGCCAGCACTTTGAATCGCCAAGTAATTTCAAGGACTGCCTAATATTATTTTTTCATTGTTGTAACTATAATCAGAAAGAACAAATATTTCGCCATCTAATAATTCTAATTCTTCAGGGATATCGATTTCTGATATAGTTGAAGGTTCTTTAATAAAGTTTCTTAGGGCTCGATTGCTTTTTTTCTTTGAGCATTATTTGTGGGAAGATAGCGGCGACATTCGGGCTCTGTCTGTACAACTGAATCTAAAATAATTTTTGATGGAGGAAAAATTGATACTTTAGCAGCATGTTTAATGTAAGCATTAGCTTTACAAATAGATATTTTTGACGCCTGAGGATTATGAAAATGGAAATCTTTTTTTTTTTTATTATGTACTCTCCGTTTTGTAATACAGTATTTACCCTGCTTTTTCAATTTTTAGACTTACGTTGGGAGCAATCTATCTATATATTCCATTTTTGTTGAGATCTAAACAGTAATCATATCCGTTAATAAAAAGTTTTTTTTTCCCCTTATTAGTTTTTATAATGGTAATTTTGTTGTAATTCACAATAAATTCAAAATTATACCAAATCAAAGATAAATTCAAAATAATATATTTGTAGTACATATTTCGATGTTTTCTTATCAACTTTTAACATAAGAATGAAGTTATTGCATTGTGTGCATGTAAATGAGTCATGCATAGTATTTTTGGTAACATGAAAATTGCTCACATGAAAATTGCGTACACTTTCATTTATTAATATTCTGTAAAAGGGATAATTATGAATGAAAGTGTGAGCAATTTTCATGTGAGAAATTTTCATGTGCGCAATTTTCATGTAACCTGTATTTTTATTATTTAAAAAAAAAAAAAAAAGTTTGGCTTTTGTCCCATTTGGATTTTTTTATTTGGATTTTGGGACATTTGGATTTTTTTTGTTTGCATTTTGTCCCATTAGGATTTTAACAAAAGTTTGGATTTTGGGTCATTTAGATTTTTTTTTTTTTGGATTGTGACCTAGATCCTAGAAATTCAGAAATATTGTGCTAACGTTGGCAGTCAACAATATTTAAAATTTCAGACTCGTGAATTTTTTTTACCCTAATGATTTTAAGAAATTGATATCATTACGATATTCTTCTACGTACGTTGAATTCAAAATCCATTGTTGAAAGTAAACTTTTTGATTTACAACATATAATTACCGCATAAAATCTGAACACATTAAAAATTTGAGGAAATCTTGCAAAAATAAGCTGTTTTTGGGGAAAAACTGCAGTGAGTAAAACCGTTAAACATTTTTTTTACTAATTTAGGGCAAAAAAAAAGTTTAGTACACAAAAACATAAAAAAAATAATTTGAGGATTTTTTTTAAAAAAGTCTATGTTTTAGGGAAAATTTCTTAAAAATTTGAGGAAATTGCATTTATTCCATCTGGCAGCCCTGGTGAGAGATAATCTTAAAAAGTTGATGAAGATGAATTTTCTCATGAATTCAAAATATTGTTTTGCAACTGATTTTTCCTAAAATTAAAATGTAATTTAAATTAATGTTCTTGGAAATTGTAACTTAGTGATGAACTCGCAATATGTCAAAGATTTGGTAAAATCAAAATAATAATTTTCACATGCACCACCTTATAAAAAATCATGGCGGCGCCCATGACTAGAAGGGACATGAGATCTTGTTCGCCTCCCTGGTTTAATAGAGAACTAAAAGCTCTAAGAAACAGGAAGAATAAGGCTTGGAAAAATTTCTTAATAACCGGAAGTGAGGTCGACCATGAGGCTTTTCAATATTTATTGAATGAGTTCCGAATCTTGTTTGAGTCTCAATATGAGGATTATTTAAACAAGACAAAGCTTGACATATTGGAGGATCCTAAAAGATTCTTTAGTTTTATTAATTCTAAGAAGAAAGCGGATAGATATCCTCAAACTCTTAGTTTCTTGAATACCTCTTCCAATGATGACCTAACCGTAACTAATTTTGTTGCTAACCATTTTTCCAGTTCTCTTTCTGACTCAAACTTCAATGTTGATACTGCCTATTTGAGTTATTTAAACAATTGCCCACAAACTTCTATGACCGTAATATCCATTGAAGTGAATGAACTTTTCAAGTTTTTATCTAAGCTTCAAGATGATTGTTCTTCTGGGCCTGATGATGTCCCACCGATAATCTTGAAAAATTGTGCTTCTACTTTATGTAATCCTCTATCTATTATTTTTAATAGATCTTTATTAACCGGTTACTTTCCCAAAGTCTGGAAACATTTATATATCATACCCGTTTTCAAGAAAGGCTGCAGAGCTGACGTTTTAAATTATCATCCAATAGCTAAAATTTCTTCAATTCCTAAGCTTTTTGAAGCTGTTATTTCTGAAGATATACATTTTTATTGTAAGAATTTTATTACTGATAATCAGCATGGCTTTCTTAAGGGTAGGTCTACTACTACTAATCTAATAGAAATACTTCAGCTTATAGGGACATCGAGAAGGGTTATCAGACTGACTCTGTATACACTGATTTTAGCAAAGCATTCGATGTCCTTCCTCATCAGATTATTTTATTTAAATTGGCTGCGTATCGTTTCCCACCCTCTTTTATTGAGTGGAAAATATCTTGGCTTGGTCCTCGGGATTATCAGGTAAAATTTCGCTCTGCCACATCTTCAATCTACACAGCTACTTCTGGAGTGCCTCAAGGTAGCCACCTTGGTCCACTTGATTTCGTGATCGCTATTAACGATGTTTCACTCATCATTTCCTATAGCGATCACAACATTTATGGCGATAATATGAAAATTTTTAAAAAAATCTCTAGTCCTTCAGACTGCAATCTCTTACAAACTGACCTTAATAGCTTTGGCATTTGGTGTGTTAAGAAAAATCTTCTTCTTAATGTGTCTAAATGTCAAAATATATCATTTTCAAAGAAAAGAAATCCGATTAATTTTCAATATACACTAAATAATATTCTTATTCCCAGAGTATGGTCACCCTTTTTTTCTGTCGACATCAACAGAATCGAATCCGTTCAAAAAAATTTCTTAGATTTGCATTGAGGCATCTTTCTTGGGAGGATAACTTAATATCAGAGAAATTGTAAAAATCTCTTACTTCATCTCAATCCTGAATTTATTCTATCTTTAGAAACTAAAACTTACCTTTGTAATGAAATATCACAAAATAAAAATAATATTAAAAATTGGAGATGATTCTTTTTTGTCTCGTGACCATCAATATAACCCATTAAAATATACAAAAAATTAAATTAATCTATTATAAATTTGTTATTTTCCGTACCGTTGTTGTTAATGTCAATTTTTAAAATAAAGAATAAACTATTTTATAGTAGTATCTTAACTCTCAAATGCTTCTTAAACTTAATTAAATATGTATGTATATGTGTGTTTATGTGATATTTATTAAAAAAAAAGTTAATTATAATTTCAAACATTTGAAAATTTGTCTTAATATTTATAAATATTTTTCCATTATTCAGTACCGACCTTATTTTCTATAATTAAATATTATTATGAAAGATGCACAAGATACATACTTTCATTTTTAAAACTCATATTTCATTTCTTCGTAGTAAGTTCTGATAAGAAATAAAAACGTGGATTTTTTCAGTTCTTTTTTTTTTATATTTCCAATTAAGAAAAACTTTTTAGTTATTATAGCAATACTATATTAAACATCAATCTGAAATTGTTGCAGACCAAATTGATTCATTAGAAAACTCTAAATGCAAATCCCCCTAAGTTTTTCAGTCGATATGCTGCTTATTCTCATCAGCTTTAATATTTTTATTTAATCATTGAGGATCATTTGGTAGATCGTGTATTTTTCGTCGTCTATTTATCTCGAAACTAAATAAACTATACTAAATTAAATACCAAAATATGAATTAAGTTTCCTGAAACAATTAAAAGTATACTGTAAAAACGTCGAAGAGTAATTATACTACATTTAATGTAGCATTTCTGTTTCAAAATTGAAGCTAAATTGCTAGCTTATAGAGTAATTTTACTTATAGAGTAATTTTACTTTTGTAGGAAAATTACTTCAATTTTGAAGTAAATAAAAATTGTGTTTCAATTCTAAAGTTAATTGACTAGAAAAGCTGCGAAAATATCAATTGCTCCGAAACAAGGGTAATCTTGATTTTGATATGTTTCATAAATTGAGTAATTTTAGTACAATTTCTAAGTACACTCAATTCGCATAAGAAAAAAAAATATGATTAGTCGTGTTCGTGTATTCAAAAAAGACGCTTTCCTCAAGTCAAAGGTTTGTAAAATTTTCGTAAATTATTCATTGAATTATTTAATTAAAAATTAATTGATTTATTAAATTAAAAAAAAAGTTAAAATGCAGTGTTTGTGATTTTATAGCGGAACACTTTCATCATCTACAGAGAACAGCGCAGCGACGTAATTGTTAAAATAATTGGCTAAAAACTTAATTTCTATTAGATCAAAATCAGAAATTATGAATAATTTTGCTAACATATTAATAGGTATTTGTATAAATAAAAAATCTTTAAATTTCCATTACACTATATCAAAATATTCGTAGGTGAATTGCGTCAGTATTCTTATTACATTCCGATGTCAATACTCAGAAGTGTTCCACAACAAGCTGCATATTTATATCCAGATTCAGTTATTGAAAAAGATATTGTGCTATTTCGTCAACACCTAAGCTTAAAATCGGAATTATTTTTTTAATCAAAAATTTGATATAAGTTAAATATATAACAAAACATGTACATATATAAATTAACATACTATATATATCGCAGGTTGGAGTTACTCTAGAAAATATGAGAGAAAAAATACCAGCAAATACACCTTGGTTTGCCATTTATATTAAGTAAATAATTTTTAATTTCAAATCTTTAATTAATTTCAAATTAAAAATCTTTTAAGAACTGACGAAACCAAAAAAAACACACGAAGCAGTCATAGGAACTGCCGAAAGAAGTTTATACTTAAAGCTTTAAACTATGAAATAACAATGACTACAAATAATGGACTGCTTTTGGACTGCTGGACTGATTTTTATTTTAATTTACATTTTGTACTGAGCAGCCCATCATTTATAGCCACTGTTATTTCATAGTTTAATGCTTTAAGTATAAACTTCTTTCGGCAGTTCCTATGACTGCTTCGTGTGTTTTTTTTTTATATTTTGAGCCAGGACGACTCTAAAAGTAGCTAGCTACCCAAAACTTTTAGGCAGGTAATCGTTATTTCACCGGCGCTACCTATTTAAAAAACATTTTTTTTGCATATTTTAAGCAGGGAAGACCCTAACCATAGCTCCCTCTCCAAAATTTTTGGTCAGGTAATTCCACCCTCACTTCCGCCCTCACTTCCGCCCTCACTACTGCCCTAACTACCAACCTCTCTTCCGCCCTCACTTCCGTCCTGATTTCCACCCTGATTTCCGCCCTCACTACCACCCTCACTTCCGCCCTCACTTCCGCCCTCACTTCCGCCCTCACTTCCGCCCTCACTTCCGCCCTCACTTCCGCCCTCACTTCCGCCCTCACTTCCGCCCTCACTTCCGCCCTCACTTCCGCCCTCACTTCCGCCCTCACTTCCGCCCTCACTACTGCCCTAACTACCAACCTCTCTTCCGCCCTCACTTCCGTCCTGATTTCCACCCTGATTTCCGCCCTCACTACCACCCTCACTTCCGCCCTCACTTCCGCCCTCACTTCCGCCCTCACTTCCGCCCTCACTTCCGCCCTCACTTCCGCCCTCACTTCCGCCCTCACTTCCGCCCTCACTTCCAACCTCACTTCCAACCTCACTTCCGCCCTCACTTCCGTCCTCACTTCCGTCCTCACTTCCGTCCTCACTTCCGCCCTCACTCCCGCCTTCACTTCCGCCCTCACTTCCGCCCTCACTTCCGCCCTCACTTCCGCCCTCACTTCCGCCCTCACTTCCGCCCTCACTTCCGCCCTCACTTCCGCCCTCACTTCCGCCCTCACTTCCGCCCTCACTTCCGCCCTCACTTCCGCCCTCACTTCCGCACTCACTTCCGCCCTCACTTCCGCCCTCACTTCCGCCCTCACTTCCAACCTCACTTCCGCCCTCACTTCCGTCCTCACTTCTGCCCTCACTTCCGCACTCACTTCCGCCCTCACTTCCGCCCTCACTTCCAACCTCACTTCCAACCTCACTTCCGCCCTCACTTCCGTCCTCACTTCTGCCCTCACTTCCGCACTCACTTCCGCCCTCACTTCCGCCCTCACTTCCGCCCTCACTTCCAACCTCACTTCCGCCCTCACTTCCGTCCTCACTTCTGCCCTAACTACCAACCTCTCTTCCGCCCTCACTTCCGTCCTGATTTCCACCCTGATTTCCGCCCTCACTACCACCCGCGCTTCCGCCCTCACTTCCTCTCTCACTTCCGCTCTCACTTCCGCCCTCACTTCCGCCCTCACTTCCGCCCTCACTTCCGCCCTCACTTCCGCCCTCACTTCCGCTCTCACTTCCGCCCTCACTTCCGCCCTCACTTCCGCCCTCACTTCCGCCCTCACTTCCGCCCTCACTTCCGCCCTCACTTCCGCACTCACTTCCGCCCTCACTTCCGCCCTCACTTCCAACCTCACTTCCAACCTCACTTCCAACCTCACTTCCGCCCTCACTTCCGCCCTCACTTCCGCACTCACTTCCGCCCTCACTTCCGCCCTCACTTCCAACCTCACTTCCAACCTCACTTCCAACCTCACTTCCGTCCTCACTTCCGTCCACTTCCGTCCTCACTTCCGTCCTCACTTCCGCCCTCACTTCCGCCCTCACTTCCGCCCTCACTTCCGCCCTCACTTCCGCCCTCACTTCCGCCCTCACTTCCGCCCTCACTTCCGCTCTCACTTCCGCCCTCACTTCCGCCCTCACTTCCGCCCTCACTTCCGCCCTCACTTCCGCCCTCACTTCCGCCCTCACTTCCGCACTCACTTCCGCCCTCACTTCCGCCCTCACTTCCAACCTCACTTCCAACCTCACTTCCAACCTCACTTCCGCCCTCACTTCCAACCTCACTTCCAACCTCACTTCCAACCTCACTTCCAACCTCACTTCCAACCTCACTTCCGTCCTCACTTCCGTCCACTTCCGTCCTCACTTCCGTCCTCACTTCCGCCCTCACTTCCGCCCTCACTTCCGTCCTCACTTCCGTCCTCACTTCCGCCCTCACTTCCGCCCTCACTTCCGCCCTCACTTCCGCCCTCACTTCCGCTCTCACTTCCGCCCTCACTTCCGCCCTCACTTCCGCCCTCACTTCCGCCCTCACTTCCGCCCTCACTTCCGCCCTCACTTCCGCACTCACTTCCGCCCTCACTTCCGCCCTCACTTCCAACCTCACTTCCAACCTCACTTCCGTCCTCACTTCCGTCCACTTCCGTCCACTTCCGTCCTCACTTCCGCCCTCACTTCCGCCCTCACTTCCGCCCTCACTTCCGCCCTCACTTCCGCCCTCACTTCCGCCCTCACTTCCGCCCTCACTTCCGCACTCACTTCCGCCCTCACTTCCGCCCTCACTTCCAACCTCACTTCCAACCTCACTTCCGTCCTCACTTCCGTCCACTTCCGTCCTCACTTCCGTCCTCACTTCCGCCCTCACTTCCGCCCTCACTTCCGTCCTCACTTCCGCCCTCACTTCCGCCCTCACTTCCGCCCTCACTTCCGCCCTCACTTCCTCCCTCACTTCCGCCCTCACTTCCGCCCTAACTTCCGCCCTCACTTCCGCCCTCACTTCCGCCCTAACTTCCGCCCTAACTTCTGTCCTCCGTTCCGCCCTCCCTTCCGCCCTCCCTTCCGACCTCTCGTCAGCCCTTACTGCCGCCCTCTCTTCAGCCCTTACTGCCGCTCTCACTTTCTTCCTTTTTTTTTGGGCAGGTAATCTTTATTTCTCACCCGAGCTACCTATTTTGAAAAAAAAAATTATTTTGGTATATTTTGAGGCGGGAAGACTCTAACTGTAGCTCCGTATCCAAAATTTTTGGTCAGGTAATCTAATTATTTGACCGGAGGAAAAATTTTTTTTTAACATATTTTGAGCCGGCACGACCTAACCGTAAGTCCCTGCCCAAAAAATTTTCGGCAGGTAATCTTTATTTCACCGGACCTACCTATTTTGAAAAATAAATTTTAGTTGTTAAATAATTTGTAAACGAAAGATTTTTAAAAAATAATTTGAATTTAAATTTTCCGCGCCAAATTATTTTGTTTTTATAAATGACAAATGATTATTGAACTACCTAATTTGAAAAAAAATTTAAATTTTAAAAAATTTGTAAACGAAAGATTTTTAAAAACAATTTGAATTTAAATTTTTCGCGCCAAATTATTTTGTTTTTATAAATAACAAATGATTATTGAGTTGACTCATTTTTTTTGAGTATTCAAACGGTACAGCATGTCGTTTTTTTTTTTAGCTCAAATTCGAATGAGTAAAAAAATTTTTACCCCCTACAGAATTACTCATTTATATCATACACCGCGCCTAAAGAAGTATAAACTTCAAAAATATACGAAGATCAACAATATCTTCCAATAAACAACTTAATAATTAATATATGTGATTTTTCGCTAATAAAAAACCACAAAATAATATGACTCAAAAATAAAGTAATGTAGTTTAAAATTAATCTATTTCAACAGGAAAATTAAACTTGGATGTTTAAAATTAATATCCAGATAATGCAATTTTACTCTATTTAAAGTATATAAATTACTTTTCAAAAAACAATTTTTATCAATGTGACCATTTTTATTACAGATTGAACAAATAATTTTTGCTTTACAATTGACTTTAAAATGACCAACTTCATCGCATCGAAAACATCTAACTGATTTAGAACTTTACGAATCGTTACAATCTCGAGATAAGTGGCCTTGTTTACCACAAGTAAAACAACTTATGCTGGAAATAGAAAAATTCGATTTGGGATATACAATTTCATAGTATTTTTTTATATTTCTAAACAATTCATTAGTATTTTTCTGTGAACCTTGAAGTAAAAATTTCTTTAAATCTTGTGACCATACCCCTTTTATAATTTCTTTTCTCTGATCTTCAAAGCTTAACTCTAATTCGTTACATAGTTTTAAATTTTCATAAAAATATTCTTCCATATTATGATCCTTTTTTTGAACTTTTTCTAACATTAATTTAAAAATATCCGCTCGCGATCTATTACTAATAAAAGTTTCCTTGAATTGCTCTTCAATTTCGTTCCACGTCAAAAAATTGAACGCATTAAACCAACTTCTAGCAACATCAATCATATTAGCACGAGCACATTCAATTTTAAAAGTTTCGGGCCAATTATTTAAATTACTTACTCCTTTTATTGCTGACAACCAATCTGCAGCCTCATTTCGATCACCTTTGCCAGAAAATTTTTCGAGAGTCTTATGAAAATCTGGAATTACTTGATATTTGGGTTTTTCATTTGACATTATTGAATTAATTAAAATCTGATTTTGTTGAATCAAATCTTTCATCACATCATCTTGATTGGCTTGGGCACTTATTTGAGGCTGTTGTTTATTTGGGGAGGAATTAATTGGTTTCTTTTCTTGATAAAACGTTGAATCATTAAAATTATTGTTTGTTAAATTCATGTTTGCATCTGGGTGCTGATAAAATTCAGACCTAAAATTAAAATTATCTGCATTAATGTTATTATTTCTGGAAAATTTTTTTGGAATTGCGCCTTTCTCTAAATAATTTTAATATTCTATTGAATTTGTTTTGTCCGTTAAATTTGCGCGTCCTTTCTTATTTTCTGCAAAATTTGAGTTTGTATTAGTGACTGAGGCAATCTTGTAATTGGAAAATAGGAATTTAAGTCCGAAAAAGATGACGCAATATTCCCATCAAAATGATCATCAAGCCTTTGATTATCCCCATCATTTCTCTGATCAACTCCAATTATTCGATTAATTTCTTGAATAGACATTTCTGGCATATAAATAATTGTTTCGTCCGGATCCTTTAATTGTAACATTTTCAACTTTCCTTCCTATTCCTTTATCCTTATCCCTTTAGTCCGTTATCCTTATCCCTTTATTCCTTTATTAATTTATTCCTTTATTTTGTCCTTTATCGCACTTCTGATTCTTAGAATGGCCTATTATTAATTATTCCTTCCTTTTTAATTGAATAAAATACGTCCGTTTTCATTGACAGTTAAATCAGAATATTCTATTCTACATATTTATTTTTAAAAATTACAATTCTGCACTTGTATTTGTATAAATCATACATTTGTTTTTAAATTAGAAAAGCAGCTGATGGAACATTACAAAATTAATGACAATTCGAAAAATATCATGACTTACGGAACAACATTACTAAAATAGATTATCTGCAGATAACACTCCTATAAAAAATTTACTAGTAATTCTACTACTCTGGAAATAGGAAACAGAATAACCTACTATAATAGTAGTAAGAAATATTTACAGAGGTACAGAGCTATACAAATAATTCTACAAAAGTTGATGTGTTCATAATAAATCAATCAAACATGGGGACTCAAACGATTACAGTTTAAAACAAAATAAAATAATTGTGAATTATTAGAAAGTACTTCTATTTTTACTCGACTGGCGAAAGTGGGATTATTTTGTTCACATTCTTCCAACACATACAAATATAAAGTTTCATACAAATACGAAGTAAAATTTAAATGAAATTTAAAATTATTTAATATTGTCATACAATTACATTTTTTCATATATTTTAAATATTATTAATTTATTTTTTTTTAACTTTATTTTTCTTCTCTATGAACAATTATTAATTTACTAGTAAATAAAAACATCAAAATTTTTTATATAAATAATAAATAATAAAATCTTGAATAATTATTTGATACAATTAAAAAATAATAGTAATAATGCAAAATTTAACTTTATTAACTTTTTTATTTAATTATTAACTTAAAGTTTCTTGTTCTATCTGTCCATATGGAATGTCAAAATGTTTTTTTTGAATGAAAAACTCTTAAATTTTATAATATAGTTTCACTCCTTAATCGTCAGTCTAGGCTTTTCTATAGAACAAATACTTTTTTCTGTTTTGTTTTTAAATTAAATGCATTTATTATTACATATTTTATTTTAAATTTAACGTATCAGAATTTATTTTATTTTAATTTATTTTAAATTTACATACATTATTTTGCCACGAATTCTTCTCATTTATATAAAACGGCAATGCAAATTCCAGAGTAATTGGACGAATTTACACACTCTGTTTGGGTCGCATGAAATTTCAATTATATCTAAAACTGCTTCTTATGAGTCACAGTTTTATCGGCTAACTACTGTCTTACCTCGATAATAAGGACCGGTCCCTCTATTTTTTTTTTTTTGTACAAGACTTTTATAATAGTTTATATAAATTATCGAATAAAGGGACCGCATAATACAAGGACCGGATCTTCTATTTGAATATTTTTAAAAACAAAATGTTTAAAATGTATAGACCAACATTTTAGGTAAATGGTTGTTTACACGAGTTATTTTATTACTCGCTTAACTGCGCTTCGTTCGTGTTAGGGACTGTTCACATATTACGTAACGCTTTTTTTGCCGTTTTTTAACCCCCCCCCCCCATAGTAACAGATCGTAACAAATTCCGACGACCCCCCTCCCCCCCAGAAGAATAACGTAACAAAAGTTAAACACTTTTTAAAGTACTTTTTGAACAATTTTTTTATTCGAATAAACAAAACAAAATTCATTATAACTTAAGTTTTTTTTTGCGTGCATTAATATTATATTTAGTGTAATTTTTTTTATAAAAAGGAGGAAATTTGGTTACATAACATTTTTATAACACCCCCCCCCCCCCCCCCCCGCCGTAACAAACCGTAACAAATTTTCAAACCCTCCCCCCCCCCCCAGGCCGTTACGTAATTTGTGAACAGCCCCTTATAAAAAAAATTAATAATTAATATTTTTTCGATTATAGCAGTGTTTTTTTTTTTGAAAAGCGGTTCATGGGTGAGAGACGCAAAAGTTGCCTAATTTTTTCGAACTATTTAAATAGAAGGCCCGCCAGTCCTTTTATTCGTTTAAAAGGACCGGTCCTTATTATCGAGGGAATACAGTAGTCTTATTTGTATGAATAAAATTCAATAAAATATTGCGACGTACTTCCACCATTTCTAACCAATTTTTTTTTTTTTATTATTATTTTTTTTTTTTCATAGCTAAATAGAAAGTGTTTTTCCATAGTTCTAGTCCTATGAGTCAAACAAACAATTTTAGGTTGAAAACATAATATTTATTTTGTAAAAACAATTTTTAAGACATTTACGGAATCATTTTTCTCATCAGTTTCTACTCAGTTTCAGTTCTAATAAGTAGTTAATTCTTAATTACGTATATGATTCTGTGACACGAGCTTTCTTTTCTCGTCATACTTTATCAACCAAGCAGTGATAACAAAATAACAGTATTTACTTTAATATTATCATAAATTTTTTTTTTTTGTTAATAAGCTAACAACCATAATTATCTAAAAAAAAAGAAATTGATCGTTTATAATCATATTTTTCTTCTAATTAGTTAGTTAGAATAATAGTAGATTATTGTATACGTAAACTAAATTTGTTATTAATTAAGAGTTCTGTATACACAAAAATACATTGACACGAGTCAATACTTATATCACGAGACCGAAGGTCGAGTGATATAAATTGACAAGTGTCAATGTATTTTTGTGTAAATACAGAACGAGTTGTATAACAAATTTTGTTTACATATCCAATATACTGTTTTAATGCGTAGGGGAGAGGTAGTTGCAAAGAGAGAATATTTTTTCTTCTCATTTTTTCTCATTTTTTTTTTTTTTGTATTTGGCTGTATTGAAATATTGTGAGAGAAATTATGTTTGTTTAGATATTACGTAATATTCAATACGAAACATCTAAATGATTTCATTATTTACGCTGATGCATCTAAATTTTTTCATTATATACGCTGATGCATCTAAATTTTTTCATTATTTACACAGTTGCATCTAAATGATTGTATGTGTATTGACGCATCCATTTAGTGATCTAAATTCTATAGCACATAATACAACATAACGATCCCCAACGCATTAAAACAATTAAATTTAATTCATAAAAAAAGTGAATGGTATATTAACCTTAAAAAATTTTATTAGACATTTTGTAATAAAAATTAAATTCTGATAAAAACTAAATACTAATTATGACGTCATGAGCTCTAATTTTGTTTTATACACTGGTAAAAATTTTTAGTGATTTTACATGAATTATCGTTGGTTTTTTCTATCCAACGATAATTCATGAACTATTACATTTTGTTTTTCCAATATGTAAATTTTCATCTGGTTTGTACTTTTACAGTTTTACAGAATGTAGTTTTAGACGCCAAAAACCATTCAATTTTACTTTATTTACTAAAAATATATATTACTTTTCCAGAATCTATGTAATTTTAATAGAAATTTGTGTAAAAACTCAGTTTGATTTGCAAAAGTACAAAAAATTCAGGAAATTTGCAGAATTTGTGTAATATTGTAACGTAAAATTCTGTAATGTTCCATGAAAAAAATTTTACCTGGTAAGTACTGTAAATTTACGTGTCTAGCAGTGTAAAGTTTTGTGTTCTAGCTAAACCGCTGCGCAACCTTTTCTACCTTTCGTACTCACTTGGCATTTACCCCACCAAGTGGAAAGTTGTGCATGTTCAGCCTATTCCAAAAAAAGGCGATAAATGCGATCCCTCTAACTACAGGCCTATTGCCCTTACTTCTATTCTTTCCAAAGTAATGGAATCCCTTATTAACATTAAAGTTAAAAAATACCTAGAAGACAACAAATTGCTAAGTGACCAGCAATATGGTTTTCGTACGAATAGATCGACTGGTGATCTGATGACATATTTATCCGACAAGCTCAACACCAGTCTTCACAACTCCGGTGAGGCTTGTGTTGTTGCTTTGGATATAGCTAAGGCTTTTGATCGAGTCTGGCACCCGGCTTTGATTTCTAAAGTTAAATCAATGGGTCTAGGATCAGCCTTTGTCAATTGGATCAGCAACTTTTTGTCTGGCCGTTCTATTCGTGCTGTTGTGGATGGGTACCAGTCACATATTTTTAATATCAACTCCGGTGTACCCCAAGGGTGTGTTCTCTCCCCAACCCTCTTTTTAATTTTCATTAATGATCTGCTGCGATCTACTCTCAACCCCATCCACAGCTTCGCCGATGACAGTAACTTGGTAGCATGCTACGATTTTATTAATAGGAAATCAGCATCTTCGAATGCTGTTACTACTAAACGAAATTTTTTGCAAAGTAGCATAAATCACGACCTTTCCAAAATTTCACAATGGGGTCTTCTCAACAGAGTTGAGTTCAACGCATCCAAAACTCAATGCTGCCTAATTTCTAGAAAGCTGTCAACTTTCGATCCCCAATTTACTTTTCAAGGAGAAAGTATTGCCAAATCTGGAAGCCTTGACATTTTAGGTTCGAAAATAACTAGCGATTTAAGCTGGAAAATTCATATTTTCGAAACGGCTAAAAACGCAGCTAAATGTCTAGGTTTTTTAAAAAGATGTAAACAATACTTTTCCCCCTCTGATCTCTTAAACATTTACAAATCCTACATACGACCGAAATTAGAATATAATTCGCATATATGGGCTGGTGCTCCCAAAACCCATCTTGAATACCTGGACAAAGTTCAGAGAAGGGCTATTAGATTGATAAACAATCACCAAACCACCAGCTCATTAACATCACTTAACCACCGTCGTAATGTAGGTTCTCTTTCCATTTTTTATAAATACCTTGTTGGAATGGATACGTGTTCCCTGGAAGTAAAGGCCCTACTTCCTCAACTTCAAGTATTTGCACGCCAAACACGTACTGCTTCAACGTCACACCCATATTTCGTAAAAATTCCCAGATGTGATAGAACGAGCTTCGGAGATTCGTTTTCAATTCGCACCTCGAGAATGTGGAATGCTCTCCCATCAAAATTGTTCCCGTCAGCTGACGGACGTTTGACTTACGACTTGCGCCGCTTTAAGAAGAGTGTACATGATTATCTACTAACTGTCCCACTTTTTAATCCCTTCTAAATTTCCTATCCCCATTACCAAATCCATACTTCTTTAAGTATAAAAGGTATCCCACCTAGTGATTTGGTAACTTTAATAAAAAAAAAAAAAAAAAAAAAGTTTTGTGTAATTTTACATAATTTTTTACAGTGTATATTATATACCATCAGTGGGAGTACTTAAGGTCAATATGAGACCCATAAGGCTGTTTTTCATCCATTATAAAGAGCCTTACTATACGTAGTTATGGATATTCAAATTAAATTTAATGTTAAATTGAAAAGATGTAATTTTAGTCCTCAGTACTAAATAAATTATGATCGTCGCATGCAATTCGTCGCAAGCAATTCATCGCAAAGCAATTCATCGCAAAGCAATTCAATGCAAAGCAATTCGTCGCAAAGCAATTTATCGCAAAGCAATTCGTCGCAAAGCAAATCATCGCAAAGCAATACGTCGCAAGCAATTCGTCGCAAAGTAATTCATAGCAAAAATTTTTTTTTTCAATCATTTTTTTTCGTTTCGAACAAAGGCCGCGCCTAGTTCATAGAACCAAACAATTTTTTTTTTTTTAAATCAAAAAAAATAAAAACAAAAGAAATGTTTAGCGATGAATAGTTTGCGAAGAATTATTTGCGACGAATTAAATTGCTTTGTGACGAATTGCTTTGCGACGAATTGCTTTTGCGACGAATTGCTTTGCGACGAATTTTTTTGCGACGAATTGCTTTGCTATTAATTGTTTTGCGATGCATTGCTTGCGAAAATTAGCGTGGTACCTTTAATTCAATTAAAAAGATTTATTTTTAAAATTTATTTTTTTATAATATTAATTTAATTCATATGAAATTATTTTTGTTTTTTCCATCAAGATTTGTATGATAAACTTAAAATGAATAACTAAGAAAAAACTTAATTTTTTTTTAATTTTTTGTACATATTGTATTTTTAACTTAATTATCATATTTATAAAAATAAATATAAATCTATATATACATAAATATATATAAATATATGTATAAAAGAAAGTAAATAAATTTGCATCTCTTTAAATTATTTAATTTAATCAAAAATTCTGTATAAAAAAAATATTGATTAGCTTTAAATATAATATATCAAAATCTTTATATAAATTAAATATAAAAATTATGTAATTTTTTTTTGGAAAAAAGATTTCAGAAAATAAAAAATTGAACATATCGAAATAAACAATAAAATAATGCGTTTCATTTTTTCCACAAAATATATTTTGTTACAACTATAAAGATTCGTTTTTAACTTAAATATGTAACTAAATATTAATATCTCGACGAGATATGACTGATTTTAACAAAATTTAAAAAAAGATAATGTTTAGCATGTGTTGATAGTCAAAACCATAACAATATATTTCAAGCAAAACATTCAACTGAATTCATCTCATTTACACTACAACGTATTTTCATATCAATTTATAAAATAGAATTTTTAAAGCCATATTTATTTATTCAATTTTTCAATTTCGACTAAGTCATTTTCATTCAATTTGGTTTTTCTTTTGGGCAAACTCCAAAATTTCTGAAAATAGGCAAAAAATCATCATTCCAATCAAATTCAATTTCCAAATACAATAACCAAATTAAATTCACTTACTTGATCCTTTCCAAATATTTGAGCTTCAGCTATGGTATCTGGCAGTTTTGAATGAAGTGTTTCGGGTAAAAACATCGCACCAACACTTCCGGTCAAAAACAGTGAACCTAAAATTAGGTATGGAGCACGAATATCATAGGTCTGACCCAAATATACAAAATACGGAGCCAATGAACCAAATAAATTACACAAGATAATCCCTAAAGAAGATCCAGTTTGACGTAAGCAAGTCGGGTACACTTCCATTGTCTGAAGACCCACAACAAAAAATGTAATTCCGTTTAAAAATTTTATAAATGTTGCAATTGTTAACATTACATTTTCGTAACTGGGGTCTAAAGGAAAAAAATTGTAAATTAAAAAATTTGTATACAACTTCTAAGTAATTAAGTTCTAAGTGATCTCGCTTACCTTTTCCAATTAATAAAATTGGAATGCAAGAAATTGTTGAAATAAGAAAAGTAATGCTCGTCGTCAGCTTTCTTCCAATTCTGTCACCTAAAATAAAAAAATTGATCAAGATGAATAATTAGTTATTGTGTTTCAAAAACTTTTTGATACACATTAAGAAATGGACAATATTTTTAAAATCGTACCTAAAAATTTTCCTAAAATGTAAGCTGGTATTTCTACCGCACTCTGCAATAAGAAATTAAAAAATGGATTTCCTCCCATTTTGGAACTAAAAAGAACTAACGTAAAATATGAAACTCCGACAGTGCACCTAGAAAATTACAAATAAGTTATTTATATTGTTTTTTTCATAAAATAAAATAATAAGTATGTATTATAAAGTACAGCTCGTACCAAGAAAAGCCCATTATCATAGTATTTTTTGCAAGTCTCCATCCAGAAAATAATGATGCTATTCCATATACACTTTCTTCTTTAACATTTTCAAACATTTTACCAATTTCTTTAACTGACACAGAAAAATTTTTCCCATTTACTTTAGCAATTTTAGTAAACTGCACATGAGCTTCTGCATAACGCTTCTGGCTTATAAGCCAACGAGGTGATTCTATCATATATCTGAGTAAAAAAATTTATTTTGTTTATCTTTTTTTGTAATACCTTTGAATAATTTTTCAATACAAATATAAATTAAAAATGGGAAGGGATAATCTAGTTAAAAAAATTTTTTAATTTTAAATGTGATGATATTCCCGTATACAGTTCATGGAAATTCATATTCAATTTAGTTTCATACATATTTATGCATTACGAAAAAATTAAAAAAAAACTCACTTGGAGAAAAACAGAATTAAAATTGTTGGAATTGTTGTAATCCACATAAATGATATCCAATGTCTTGTCCACCAATATATTAATGGCATGAATGTAGTTGCAGTTGTCCAACCTAAACTCATCATCATTGTTATTTGAGCTCGATCATCTCTGATGAATATATAAATAAATATAATTAGGCAAAATTATTCATAATTTAAAAACCCGAATATGTATTATTTTATTTACTCTTTCGATATTTCCATTCCTATAATTACAGGTGATTGAAACATTCCATTAATGGCAAAACCTGCTATACCAGTCGTTATTATAAATATTGTGAACGAAAATGTTGTCAAATTTGATAATGCTCTTCCGATAAACACAACAATTACACTGGAATAATAAATAATTCTCCGACCATATCTAAAATAAATTTTTCAAACTTATCATGATATTTTAAAAATAATAAAAATATAATATAATGTTTTTTTTTAATTAAGTAAATGTAATGTATAATATTTGATGTAATAATATAATGGCAGTGCTGTAGAGACTAATTTACTGTAGTCTAAAACTCCAAAATGTAAAAATTGTAAAATGTTATGTTAACAATAAAATAAATAAATAAATATGAATATGAATATAAAAATTTATTTACATATCACCCAATTGACCCAATAGTATTGTTCCAACAACCTCAGTCACACGACTGGTAACAAATGAATTTGTAACATATAAATCTTTTTCGCACACCCAATTTTCTCTTATTGGTATCGATTCATCATAATATTCCCTGTCATATTGATAACCATTGACACAACCTGTAGTGAATTTTTTTTTTTGTAAATTATGACATGTTTAATTAATTGTTAGAATTTAAAGTAAATATTTAGCATTTGTCATTATAAATTATAAAAATTACCTAACATTATTTTTGCTCATGTTTTGTTTTATTAAATCGTAGAAAAGAAAAATTTAGAACAATTCTATTTAAGTAGTAAAAATTAAAATGATATAAATTTAAGAATTTTTTGCTCAATAATTTTGACAGTGAATGAAGATGAAACGAACGGGACTAAAATTAGTTTAATTTTATGTGCATGCCGTCATATGATTAAAAAACATAATTCAAAATTCAATCGTTTTTCCTAACTCGTTTTCTGATTTCCATAGTCGTATTTAAACAATTTTTATGTCAACAATCTTTTTATATCATTAGTTTTTGTAATTTTGTGAAAACACTAATAGGTAACTATAAATATTAATAATATATATAATATAAATAATATTAATAACATTACCTATTGTACTAGTTTGATTTTTTTCTGCAATTGTAAGTAGTTCCTCATAACTCTTATTGTACATTTCACAAAAACTGAATTTCTCTGCTCCTCTATTATCTTTTTGTCTAAAATTTATAACATAATTTATTTATACATACATTATTCAAAATGTTCATATATTTAATTAAATTCAAATTAAACAAAATTAAAAATTTAACTTGATCAAAAGAATACTAACGTTGGTAATGTTAGTTCTCGCCATTCCTTAATTGTTAAATTAGTTTTTTCTATACCAGGCACATAACACCAATGATCGGGAACATTTAATGCTAAGATTATATTCATATATATCATGGCACCACAAAATGTTAGTCCCAATATAAATGTATACCTAAATATTTTTGAAAAACGACCATCATATCCAACTGTTTCCATTAACTCATCAAAAGGGTCTTCATTTGTATTTGTTACTTGCATTGTAATTTTGTAATAAATGTAGAGATATTTGAAAAAGCCTTAAAAATACATAATTATTAAGTTATACTTATAAATAAGTGTGAAATAAACTCATGTTATGTGAGTAAATTTACACTTAAAATAAATAAGTTTTGTTCTATTTTTTTGCAGCACATTTTTCTTTTATTTTCTTGGAAGTGTATTAGAATCTCGAAAAAAAATAATCTCGAAAAAAAAAACTCGAAAAAAAAAAATCTCGAAAAAAAAAATCTCGAAAAAAAAAAATCTCAAAAAAAAAATCTCGAAACAAAAAAACGTCGAAAAATCTCGAAAACAGAAATCAAGATTCACCTTGGAATTTTGTTTTCTTTTACTTCTTTGGAAATAAAGTAAAATATATATAAAATATATATATTTTCATTTTCAATCAAAATATACATAATAACATAGGTACGTACAACAAAAAATTATAAATTAATATTATGCCTTTTCCAAATAATTTAAACCGGTGCGGAAAGGCTTTTCTTCGAATATCATAAGCAACCTGCGTTCTTTTTTTTGCATATTTAGACCTTACTGTACGATATTCGCCCGCATCCATTCTCAATAATTTACATTTCATTGAAATTTGCTCTTTTCAGAGCAAAGAAATTAAATTGTAGACTCCAAGGTGCGATTTTGTTGCTATAACCAGTAATCGTCGTTGCCATACTTCTACGCTATTTTGCGTTCTTGGCAAATTATACTGAAGCAATTCCGTTGCGGACCAAAAATGGGAAGGATTAGCGGGATTAACTGTCTCTTGTTTTACTTCAATTTTTTTGTGTCAAAGCTAAAAGATAATATCTCGATTTTTTTTTTCGAGATTTTTTTTTAGAGATTTTTTTTTTTCGAGATTTTTTTTTTCGAAATTTTTTTTTTCGAGTTTTTTTTTTCGAGATTTTGTTATTTCGGGTTTTTTTTTCGAGATGGTGTTACAGACCCTATTTTCTTTTATGTTATTTATAATATCTTCTTTTACCTAATCAAAATAACTATCTTCAGAAAAATTTAGTTATTATAAAGATTAAAAAAAATAAAAGATATTTTTTTTTATTATAAACACTATACTTAACTTTAAGTAATCAAATAGTTAAAATTTAATTTAAAAAATATTATAAAGTAAGTGAATTATATAATTTATTAAATAGAACAGAATGAACTTTAAATTATAATCAAAAACTGTCTTTTAATATTTTCATCTACAGAGTCTAGATTATAGATCTAGTTTCTAGACATATAGTTTCTAATTTCATTGTTCCATATCCTTATTAATATACAATTATCTTTTTTACACCATTTTATTAGGATATGTACTTTCTTTTATTTATGAATAATGTTGTTTAATAATTTAATAATTTTGAACCCTAATATTAATAGCGTGTAAAATATTTGAGTAACCATTACTAACTATCTTTTTATCAACTGTACTTAAGTTAATACTCATTACTGAATTTTTGTTTTGTGATTCCAGAATTTTATTTGGTTCCAGAATATATATAACTTGCGCCGTTCGCGTTGAATTAAGCCCTAATACATATAATTAATTTCTAAATTCAAAAAATTTCTTTGCTCTGAAAAGAGCAAATTTCAATGAAATGTAAATTATTGAGAATGGATGCGGGCGAATATCGTACAGTAAGGTCTAAATATGCAAAAAAAAGAACACAGGTTGCTTATGATATTCGAAGAAAAGCCTTTCCGCACCGGTTTAAATTATTTGGAAAAGGCATAATATTAATTTATAATTTTTTGTTGTACGTACCTATGTTATTATGTATATTTTGATTGAAAATGAAAATATATATATTTTATATATATTTTACTTTATTTTCAAAGAAGTAAAAGAAAACAAAATTCCAAGGTGAATCTTGATTTCTGTTTTCGAGATTTTTCGACGTTTTTTTGTTTCGAGATTTTTTTTTCGAGATTTTTTTTTTTCGAGATTTTTTTTTTCGAGATTTTTTTTTTTCGAGTTTTTTTTTTCGAGATTATTTTCGAGATTATTTAGATTTAAAAATTCCACCACATTCCATAAATATTATTCAATTAGACACGGAAATACAGCATTAATATATAAATACTCAGATTAAGTAATTCAATAAAAAAATCCGTCGATTCATTTACTTTTCAGAAAATGAATTCTCCTGGAGACTTTTTATTCCACCACAGAAAATTTTTATATAAAATTGGTTTTTGAATACCTAATGAAGAATTAAAATTCTCAGATAAAAAGTTCATATAAAATGTAAGTAATTTTCGAATTCCCGATTCTATATGTTCCATCACTTTATATGAGCCTAGCTCTGTACTTTCTTTTGATTTTATATTTATACTTCATATAGAATGTAAAATATCAAAGAAATAGTAAAAATTTCTCACTTCATCTGAATCCTGAATTTATTCTATCTTTAGGAATAAAAATTACCTTAGTAATGAAATATCACAAAATAAAAATAATATTAATAATTGATGGTAATTTTTTTTGTCTCGTGACCATCAACATAACCGATTAAAATATATAAAAAGATACATAAATCTGTTTTAAATTTGTAATTTTCCGTACCGTTATTGTTAATGTCAGTTTTACGAATAAAGAATAAACTATTTTATAGTAGTATATTAACTCTCAAATGCTTCTTAAAATTAATTAGATATGTGTGTATATGTGTGTTTATGTGATATTTATTAAAAAAAAAGAAAAGATAATTATAATTTCAAACATTTAAAATTTATCTTAATATTTACATTGATAAATATTTTTCCATTATTCAGTACCGGCTTGAAGGTCATTATTTTCTCTAATTAAATATTATTATGAAAGACACACTAGATACATACTTTCAATTTCATAATTCATATTTCACTGAAGTATAATTTCTTCGTAGTAAGTTCTGATCAGAAATAATAAGGCCCGATCAGTCAGTGAAAAAGTGAAATTTTTCTGATTTATTTTTTATTATTTCTTTTCAAGAAAAACTTTTTAGTTATATAAAGCAATATTATTAATATTATATACTAATATTATATTAAGCATCCTTCTGAAATGATTGCAGACCAAATTGATGCATTCTTAAACCCTAAATTCAAATCCTGATGACTTTGAGGGTCGATGTATTGCTTATGTTCATCAGCTTTAATATTTTTATTTTATCATTTAGGATCCCTATAACATTTGGCAGATCGTCTATTTTTCGTCGTCTATTTTTCTTTGAACTATAATTAAACTAAATTAAATACCACAATATGAATTTAGTTTCCTAAATAAATTAAAAGTAGGTACACTAATTAAAATAATTGTAAATTATTAGAAAGTATACTTTTATTTTTACTCGACTGCAGAAACGGGAGATTATTTTGTTTACATTCTTCTAAAACAAAGAAATATTATATTTTGATTTTGAGCTTCATGTGAGTTTTTAATATTTCCGAAAAATCACGAAATTTACAATTCTAAAGAAAGTTTCCGATTTGTTCTATATATGTACAATTTAAATTCTCGAAGTTATTTATATAAAATTAAAATTTTATTAGAAAAAGGTATGCACATACAGCTCTGACTATAAAGTTTCTGTTTAATAAATCATAAAAGCAAGCATAATTCTCTTGAGTCTTGACTTGACATATATTTTTGTACTAATTATTATTGTACAAATGAAAAATTATTTGGTTGCGTACTAAATACATTCAATTTCACTGTATAATATACCTATAGTCTATTTAATTTAAATGCATCAATTTCACTGAACATCAATTTACTGTATTTGAATTTCACTGTACTTAGATTTGAATGTAAATTAAGCATATTTCCTTCAATTGTATTAGATAAGAAATAAAAGAAAAAGGCAAATTAACAGTCCATAGTTTTTTTGTTATTTTACAATATTAACAGGGAAAAGTATTATAGATTTCTTTTCATACAATATTGTCGAAAAAATATACTTAAAAAAAGCAGGGAAAAAAAATACTTAGCATAAAGATAATTGTCTTAAATTGTACCCTGAAATAATACTTCGATGAAGATAGCTACAGTAAAATATTCTTCGATTTATATTTATATACATTGATGTATATATCACTAAAATTTAATTTAATTTAAATCAAAATTTAAAATTATTTAATATTGTCATAAAATTAAATTTTTTATATATATTTTTAAGAAATCATTTATTTATTTTTTCTTAAACTTTATTTTTCTTTTCTATGAATAAATATTTACTATAGTAAATAAAAACATCTAAATTTTTTATATAAATAATAAATAATAAAATCTTGAATAATTATTTGATACAATTAAAAAATAATAATAATAATGCATAATATTTAACTTTATTAGCTTTTTTATTTCACATTAAAGATTCTTGTTCTATCTGTTCATATACAATGTCAAACATTTTTTTTTGATTGAGAAACTCTTGAATTTTTTAATATAGTTTCACTCCTTAACCGTCCGTCGAGGCTTTTCTATAGAACAAATACTTTTTCCTGTTTCTATAAAACATTATATTTATATTATTACATATTTTATTCAAAATTTGGAATGTCAGTTTTTATTTGAACAGAAAGTCAATTTAAATTTTCATATACTATTTTGCAACTAATTCTTCTCTGCAAAATCGGGAGTGATTGGATGAAATTACACACTCTATCGTTTGAGTCGCATGAAATTTCAATTATATCTAAAAGAATTATTTCACGGTAAAGGTAAACTGCTTGTTAAAAAAATTTTTTTTATATACAAACAAACAATTTTAGATTGAAAAAATAATATTTATTTTGTAAAAAAAACTTTTAAGACATTTACGGAATCATTTTTCTCTTCAGATATATGTACTAAGTTTCAGTTCAAATAAGTAGTTAGTTCTCAATTACGTATATGATTCTATGACACGAGCTTTCTTTTCTCGTCAGACGTTATCAACAAAGCAGTGATAACAAAATAACAGTATTTACTTTAATATTATCATAAAATTTTTTTTTGTTAATAAGCTAACAACCATAATTATCTAAAAAAAAAGGAATTAATCGTTTATAATCATATTTTTCGTCTAATTAGTTAGTTAGAATAAAACAATTAAATTTAATTCATAAAAAAAAGTGAATGGTATATTAACCTGAAAAAATTTTATTAGACATTTTCTAATATAAATTAAATTCTGATGAAATAAAAACTTGATACTAATTATGACGTCAATTTTGTTTTAAATATTATATACCAATTATGACGTCATGTGATCTAATTTTGTTTTAAATTATATACCACGGATGGGAGTACTTAAGGTCAATGTGAGCCTCAAGTCTGTTTATAAAAAGCCACACTATATATAATTACGGAAATTCAAATTTAATTTAATCTTAAATGATAAGATAGAATTATAGTTCTCAGTGCTAAATAAATTATACTCATATGAGAAAATATAATTAAGAGAATATAAAAAATAATTATTTCAATGATAAAAATAAAATTTAGTGTTAATGCATTGCTGAAAAGTGCATCATTTAATGAAGTACTTAAGTTGGTTCTTTGAAATCAGGTCCATAAATTTGTCAACACTGTTCGCAGCAATTCTGTAAGATACTTAACAAAGAGCATGAGTTCTGAGAACCGCCTGAACTCTGAAAAAGTTAATATTATTCAAACTAGGTAGATACATTTGAATTTCTAACTTCAATCAGTTATAACTGATAAGAAGAAAAATAATCATGCAATCCCAATTTAAATAAATTAGATTTAAGTTTTTATTAAATTTTTAACACCTTTTATTTTTATTTAAATTTTATTAAATTTTTATTTTCAATTTTAAAAGATAAAATTTACACAGTGTTTTGTACGATAAATTTTAATAGTTTGATTTTTTATTGCCAAATTTTTATTCATTTTTGATTAAATTGATTTTTCTTTTTATTTATTTTGTTTCTTTTTTTTTTAAACATAAAATTTTCAAATAACAGCAAAAAACTTTTATAAAATCTGTCAATGAAAACAATTGTGAACAAAGTCTTGGACGAAATGGAAAAAAAAAATATTGTTTGTAAGAAAATCTAAACTAATAAAGTAAAATAATCTGTTTTAAAGAGTAAAGTCGTACAATTTTGAGTGCGATTTATTATTTTGAGTTTACGGATGTCTTTATTAATAAAATAATGTTTAAAATATTCAAAAAGTAAAATAAATAATTGATCTTATTGTTCATAATTTGGACAAATAAGCTTTTATTATCACTATGTGTAAATAGTATGTTCTTATTCAATTTTTAAAAGATATTTTAGGTTATATATAACCAAAAATGTTTTAAATTGTTTTCACAGCAAATCTTACAATCAGATAGATAGATCTGAATCATAATTAGCTTAATTTTTTATACTTATTTTCCTCTCTATGACACTCGGCAATCACAATGTATTTAAGATAAATTACTAATTTTCATAATTTTTTAGAAAAATAGTTTCCCAATAACGAGACAAAAGTATACAAACAAATTACCTATTCTATGAATATAGCAAAATAAAATATTTTCATTTTCAATATCTTTCAATAAAACTGATAATACTTCAAAATATATGATTTAATAAAATTTAAATTTTTTACAGTATCCAAATCAGAAATAAACAGATTGTAATTTTTGTATTTGGTTTCATAATAACCAAATTCGTGTAAAAATAATTTGGTAGGTAGGTACTTTTTATCATCTTTAAGTTTTCAACATTTTTATTATGATTTATAATTCCCTCAGATATCCATACGTATAGAAAATAATCTTTATCATATAATCTTACTGAAATGACATAAATCTTTAAAATATTTCAAATAAGTACTATGCCGTAATAATGAAATTGAATTTAATGACGCTTAAAAACACATTTTTATGGTCAAATTTAATTTTACTTGAATTATTATTTGTGGCTAATACGAATGATATGATAATGTAAATGATGTTTTTTTTAAAACATAAATTACATATGAGATAGTATTGTCTTTTTATCTTAAGATCATTAACTTGAATTTACACTTGTACACATTTATTTAAAATATTCAAGTACATAAAACTTAAATAATCATTTATCACACTCTGTACGATAAACTAAATAATTTATTTGAAGTTTTTCTTAGAAAAAAAAGCGAGCTTTAATAGTGTAGTGATGAGAAAGTATTTTGTTCATAATGCAAATTTATTTGGTTTGCTATTTTAAAACAAAGAGATATTGAAGTCCTTTCGTGAACAGTGAGCATTTAATATTTCTTGCAGTAAATTCTAATTTCCTCCTCTCCCCAAAACTGGCCTGAAATTAAAGAAAAAAATACTCAAACTTAAAAACTTTCTTATTACTCATTGCAGGATTGCTCAAAAGTCACGTACTGAAATAAAATTATTTAATTTTCACCTGAATCGTTCTATTCCAACATACAAGCACCCAGCAGTAGTTTCAAGATAAGTAGATCACTTTTATTAAAATTTTCTCATGGAACGGACTGAACTCATTAAAAATGTCGAACCATATAATAAATTATATTTTTCTTATACTAAATAAAAAAAAATTTGAAATTTGAAATTTTGTTAGCATAAATTAACCCAAAATTGTTAGAATAATAATAATTTTTCAAAAATTACTCAAATTAGTTTTTGTTTAAAATAATAAAAATAGGTACGTAAAAACTTTTTTCTGTGATTAATTGTACTATTTTTCAAATTTTGTTTGTTGCTCGGATCTGATACACGTACTGTCATGATAAACAAATAATAAATAAAAATACTAATTTATTAATATGACTCAGTAAGATAATAATAAATGAAAATGTGTTTTATTTTTCAGAACAATGTTAATATTGTGGGAAAATCTTCGATAGTGTGATGGTTATGAAGAATATGGCAAATTTTAAATTTTAAATTTTTTGAGTACTCATTTCTCTTTACCAAAGTGTATTTATTGTGAAACAAAGACAAACAATATGGACTCAGCATTACTCAGTATTTCAATATTACAGTATTTATTTCAATTTCGAAACATGTAAATGAAGTTTAATTTACCTAAAATTTTGATTTATATCATGTCAAGTATTTCATGAACAACTAAAATTTAAAATCTTGAAGTTGAATTTAAAAATATTCATATATGAATTATTTTATTTGTCACTTCTTTCTTCCACATTTTGCGAATATAAGTTAACTAGGTACAAATATAGTATACTTTTATTGGTTTTTTTTAGTGTTATTAAAGGTATAAAAAATTTGATAAACAACAATAAAAATTTAGGTTAATTTTTTTCTTCAAAAACAAACTAGAAAATTAAAATAAAAGTATTTTAATAAAAAATCATATAGAGCGTACACTATAATTTTATATATACTATTATACAAGAAAAATTGTTTTTATTACTTTGTTTTGTTTATAGGATCATAATTTTAAATGGGCCTCAAAACAAACAAAGGTAAAAAAACATCAAAATTTTGTACGAAAAACAAAAATAAAATAATAAATTATTTTGAATAAAATATTATTTTGTCATTGACAGTGTCATCACTCACAGCAAAATCTTAAATCTAAAATCGTTCAGATTTAAATTAACTAAGTATTAAGTCGGAATATAGTATTATGGAATCGTCTTTCATAACTTCAAAATATTGAAAATCTATGAAAAAATTTAACTATAGTTATAGTGCAATCAAAAATAATAAATTTGACATAATACTTTTCTGTAAGAGATAAAAAAAAGTAGTTTTCAATAATAATAATGGTAAAAACAAATTTCAATTACAAATCAATAAAAAAAATTGTATACACATAGAATCCCATTAAAATCCATGTAAAGGAAGTCAAATAAAATTTTTTCATTTCATTGATAATTTTTAAATGCTCATTTTTATCACAAAGAGGGTTGAATAACAAACAAGTTCCTCTTAGCTAAAACTAGATGATTAAATTTTCTTCTTATTCTAAAAAAAAATAAAATAAAAAAAATAAAATTGGCAGACTTGCATAGACGCCACTTAGTCCATTAATTTAGTAAGAAAATTTACAATATGAGTACACGAAGAAAGAAAAAAAAAAACTTAATGCAGCCAAATTGAAACAAACCACCCTCGCTAATCCTTGAATTCACAAATAAGAAAAAAATACTAACCGGAAGTTTATAAAATAAGAAAAATTCCTTTTTGGCAAATGAAAAATTATTTAATGCAGTTATTTTTTGTTTTAAATACATTTTGCTTTGTCTAACGATAATATCTTTTAATATACGTATATAAAAAGAAATCAATAAATTAGACAAATAATAAGTAAAAAGAAGAAATTTTCTTGTTTTGACAATTTAATAATTCTTACAAAATAAAAGTAATGTAATGTCTATAATATTTGTATAAAGCATATAATAGCTTCTTTTGTACAAAAAAAATATTTATGTAATAGTTTTTCAAATAAAAATTTCATTATATATTTCTACCAATTTGGGAAAAAACGGCATATCTTTCTTTTTTCTACTATTAATGAAATCCTATCCAAATTTTCTAAAAATTTTTATACAAATCATCCCGAAAAGAAACTTTTATTATATTCAAATTTGGAAATAAAAAGATGTATGTTTGAAAATAAAAATCCGGGAAGTCCTGACGAGGTAAAATTCAGTCCGTCTTTTTATAGAAAAAATTAAACACTCCAGATTTAATATACGATCCTAAACGATTTCTGCTTATTTTGCATACACTTTTTAAAACAAGCATTTCTGATTTGTTGTATATATTTAAAAAAAACTAGTACTTTTGTTTTGTACAAATTTGGTTGTAAAATTCTTTCAATTTGTTATTTCGATTTAAGAATATTTTTAAAATGCGCTAGAATGCTAGAAATGTTATAGCTTTTTCTTCTTTTACACACTATAACATTATTGATTGGAGCCAAATTTAACTCTTAATTTTCAATTTTAGTTTAAATCTTAAAGAAATTTCAAGATATAGGTACATCGAATTTATATAATTCATAAGAATTTTAAAAATCTCTCGAAATATTTTATATATTAAATAGTTCAATTTAAGCTTATGACGATATAATAAATAGAATTTTGAAAATTAAATATTTTAATGCGTTGGGGATCGTTATGTTGTATTTAGTGCTATAGAATTTAGATCACTAAATGGAGTATTATATGCGTCAATACACATGCAATCATTTAGATGCATCTGCGTAAATAATGAAAAAATTTAGATGCATCAGCGTATATAATGAAAAAATTTAGATGCATCAGCGTAAATAATGAAATCATTTAGATGTTTCGTTTTGAATATTACGTAATACCTAAACAAACATAATATCTCTCACAATATTTCAATACAGCCAAATACAAAAAAAAAAAAGAGAAAAAATGAGAAGAAAAAATATTCTCTCTTTGCAATTACCTCTCCCCTACGCATTAAAACAGTATATTGGATATGTAAACAAAATTTGTTATACAACTCGTTCTGTATTTACACAAAAATACATTGACACTTGTCAATTTATATCACTCGACCTTCGGTCTCGTGATATAAGTATTGACTCGTGTCAATGTATTTTTGTGTATACAGAACTCTTAATTAATAACAAATTTAGTTTACATATTCAATAATCTACTATTATACTATTTCAGCAAATTATTGTATAACAATCGTTATAATCTTTGATTTAAAACAAAATAATCTTGCAAGCTTAACTTTAGCAACTTTTATTGGTTTATGATTTTAGAATTGACTAATAGAGCAAATAATATGCATCTACAATAGCTTTGTCCGAAATTTTGTACAAAAAAAATAAAGTACATTTTCACCATTTTTTTTTTTAATCGAAAATGAACAATATTTTCATGTATTTCTTTGTAGAAATTAACACTTAAAAATGTTAGCATAATTTTTGTAAGTTCTTTTCCTGACAAATTTGATGTCAAAATTTTTTTTTCATAATTAGGAAAATTCTTGTAACACAATGCACATAGCAGACTAATTTAAAAGGTATGCTACCTTCACATAAAATCCCAGACTTATTTAAATTAATTGAATCAACAATGAACCAATTTTAAAATGCAAAAAAGAAACAAAAAAGAATAAAGTTTTTCACTTTTTGCATTGTTTTACTTTTAAGATAAAGAAAAATTAAAATTGAATTTCCCAAACTTTTGGACAGAGTGTGCTTATTTTCAAGAAAATTGAATCAAAATTTATTTAGGTGTGTATATTATACATTTCAATTATGAGTTTATTTACGTTTTAAAATGGTATTTGCATTTAGAATAGGCTCCTATATATAAAATGATTAAAATGACCTTTATTCACATTCATTATAATGCTTTCAAATGTAATTTTTCACCTCTTTTTTTTAAGGTTTGACAAATACACATTATACACATTATACACATAATAAACTGTTTTAAAAATAATTGTATATGTATGTATTATTATTTTATTTCTTTAAAATAAATTATAATAAAATGCTGTTGATGAAAATTTAACACCCTGTAAAATTATAACTTTTATACCAACTACAGAGAATTTGTTTAAGGGAAAAAAAAATTCTGATAAGAAGATGGTATCATAAATTTCAACTTCTTGCACACATTGTGCCAAAAAATTAAGAAAAATATAAATATCATTACAGCTCAAGAAATTCTTTTTGGTTCCATAAGGAATTCTCTTGTGTGCACCAAAAGTAAAATTATGCATCCAAATATGTACTATGTATATTTTCATTTAATATATTATTTCTATATATATATATATATATAAGTTTAATAAAGAATTTAATATGAATATTGCTAAAGTATGGGTTCACCGTCTAAATTGAGGCAATTGCAATATTAAATGCAAACATTTTATACATAAATATGTATGTTTTATATTAATGTTGTATGTATAAAAGGATTGTACATAAACATTTATTTTTCTTAATTTTGTGAGTTCACTATTAAATTTTTTATTATTACAAAGAAGAATCATAAAGTTTGTTGTCGTTTGAACTTTAAGATAGATAATAGTAATCAGTGAATGTTCATTCAGGCTTTCAGTATTGAAACAAGACTTTCAAGCCAAATTTTTTTGTAAATACCTACATTTTTATCAAAATAACCGATTGAATGAAATCATTATAATTATGTCAAATTCCCCAGATTTTAATCTTTATTTAATTATGTAATTACTATAAATTACGAAGTTTAAGAATGTAATGTCGTGGACAAAATATGTAGTGTGGAATATTTTATGTCCTAAAATGAAATAATGGATTTCATTGCGAAACTTTCAAAAATATCTCTTTTAGTTTTATTTCGGAAACTAAAAAGTATTTTTTTCAAGTGCACAAACAATGCAAGAAATTACGATACACAGTTGCTCTACGTTAATGAAAATTAATGACAGTTGATTTTAATTCCATAAAACATAAAACAATCTTAACATTAAATTAGGAAAAGTTTAAATATAAATATTTTATTTACTTTCCAATAAATTTTCTTAGACATAAATGTAATTAGCATTTTCAAATTGAACAGAATAAAAATAGCAAATTGTAAGTATATAAAAATTAATATAACACTTAAAAGCGGATTCACGATCCTTGAAGTACAATGTTATCAAAAACTTATTTAAGACAACTATGTAGGAAAGGAAGAAAGATCTTTCAAACGATTGTCGATATGCGTCCAATGTGTGAAGATAATTTTTTTTCGGACGCGCCTTCTTTCGCTAATGATATCGAATAAATTTTAATACACAGTAAAAAAAATTGGCCTTTTTTTACGATTTTTTTTACTCAGAAACAAGTGTAAGCTCGATTTACACATTTTAAGGTAGTTTTTCATTTTAATTTTTTCATCTTTTTTTAATAATTATTCATCTTTTTTTAGAATAAAACTGGTTTTACTAAAATAAGAGAATAAATTTATATCATTATGAATACATTATAATTTTTTTTTTTGTTAATTTTAAACTTAAAATGGGTTAAATGAATGTAAAATTCATTTTGCACAATTTAGATTAATTTTAAATTTTAAAAATGTTATTTTTCACTGCTTTAATCTATTTTTGGTAACTTTAAATTAATAAATGGTTAAGTTTTTATATAATTCTAGTAACGAATTCACTATTAGGAATCAAATGTACATTTCATTTATTACTTTTTACACTTTTTAAAATAACTTATTATTTTAAAATTTTTAAAAAGTTCCCACGTCACCGCCGGCTATACTTTTGAAGAGTAAACAAGGCCTTTTTTTTTTTTACTGTGTACCTAACCAAAAAAAATTTATCTAAATAAGCATTAATTTTTCGAAGTTTTCCCTCCCTTCCTTATTTTGAGAATAGTAGTCAATTGATTAAACTTAATATACCAAAAAATAGTAAATAAATATTTACCTTTACCTTGATTAAGCAATTTCCATTCCTTCAGTATATTTATTATTCATTCAACATATTCTGTCACTGTTGTATAGTTATTATTACATAACTAAAGATAAGAATTCATTTCATATATGTTATAAATATATTTTATTTAAAAAAAATAATAATTTAATAAAAAATAAAATTGTGCAATATATTATATATTAACATCATAAATCACAAAATTAAAGCCAAAAGTCTTAAATCAAAAATATATTTTACTTACTGAATTGACTATCAACAATTTTACGCTCATCAAATCCTATTAAAAATTCAATATGGATAAAAATGGAAGAAAATTTATTATCTTCATCTTCATATACATATGGTTATGGTTTTTATGATATAATTTTTCTTTTTTGTTTTAAAAAATTTAATCAACGAGATTTCTTACAAAAAAAAAATGTGTCCTTAAAAGAGATTTAAGTTTTTCATAATAAAATTTTTACATTTTATATTTTACTTTTTTTAAGTAAGTAGTCACATTTTATAAAATAAATGGATAGAAATACAGCTGGCAATTAAATTATTCCAATTTCTTTATAAATGGGATAATATATTTATATACTTTTGACCCAAGAATAAGGCTCCATTATGTAATATTTTTTGCAATTTCAAGGAATGCTTGCAGAATTGAAAGAAGATTAATTTTATTTTTATATTCCAAATCTTAACTATGTCCTTAACTGTTTGACTTAAAACAACTGAATTTTTTTCTTCCATCAATGAACCTATAATTCACTTAAATGTAAAAATTTTCCCAACGATTTTCATACTCGATTATTAAAGAACTTGATTAGTAGCAAAGAAAAACGTACATACATTTTATTGTAGAAACTATTTTCCCTTTTTTAATTTATTATTTAATATTATAACAACGGTTCCATCAATTCTAATTTAACAATATAAATTATATGCCTGTTTTGCTTGTGTTAAAAATTTATCGAAGGAAAATACAGGAAGGAAAAATAAATTTTCCACCGGTATAAATGTTTGAATATTTAATTTAAATAAAATCGGAAGTTGAAGCAAATATTTCCGATTTTAACATGTTATAAATATGTAAAGAGTTTTCAGCAAATTTTCAATTTATCATCAATAAATATTGATAGGAGAAGAAAAATTTTTACTATATAGGTACAACGAAAAAAAAAAAAGGTTTGTATAAAAATGAAAATTAAGTATAATTTTTTTTGTATTTTTGTAGCAAATCGTACAAATATTTAAATAATTTGAAGTTTATTTTTAGAATTTCAAATTTATTAATATATTTCTCAATAATCCTGGAAATATAAAGTTTTGATCTTAAACTCTTATATAAATTAAAAATTGTTTGGTTGTGAAATTTTCAAAGAATTTTAAAACGGGCAAAATAAAAATAATCGGATCTGTAGTAGTTGGTATTTGTTATAGAGAAGATAATTTGATAAATTTTTATAAATTTTTTCTTATAAATTTGTATCGATTTCCATAAATAAATATTTCTTAATACTAGCAAAGAAAAACATATAAATTGTATAAATTCCAAACAAACAGACAATCGTACAACAATACTGAAGAGATAATTTTTTTTTTTTTTTTTATGAAGATAATATTCATTAAAATTTGAAATATTGAAAAATTAATATTTCATATCATTTTTCTTTCCTTTTTTGTTTGAACTAAAAAAATATAATTTTTTTTTCATTTGGGATAATTGATTTTGTTATGTTTATTCATAAATTTCTGATTTTGGGCTGAGATAAAATGCCCTAACTAACATATCCTGGGAACAGAATATATATTTTTATGTAAATAAATCTTAGAAATAAAATTTAATATTATTTTTGTTTTTTTTTTTCGCTTTTATTATTTATCTGAATTGATGTCCTGACGGCACTAACATTTTTAATTTAGGAATATACATACTGTTTATATATATATGTATACATATGTACTTATATTTTGTTGCAAAATGTAAAAAAAAAAAGAAAAATCAAGTGTTCACATTAAATATTGTCTTTGGTGATAATTATTGAGTTGCTCTTATTAGAATTACTAATAGTTAATAGGTACCTGAAAAATGGAGTTCGGAGTAATAGGAATTTTTCCGCAACGCATCTATCTGCAGTTATGAAACCTATTTGCTTATTTGGTTCTTCCCGAGTTTAAAAGAATTATAAATCTCTTTTTCATAACCAAACCTACGAATCCGTCAGCAGATGTCTTTTTACATGTACCCATGGAGTAAACAGGAATTACCCTCCTTTTTTGAAACGAAATCAATGGCGTGAGGGACCTTTTAGCATGTCCCTGGGAATCGAGATTTACTCATATACCATAATTTTTTTAAGGTTCCTCGACATCAATCTATTTGCAATACTAATTTAATTTTGATCAGAATCCATTAAACCTTTTGAAAAAATTATATAAATTTTGAATGAAAATAATTTCGACGCTTGGACAGATGAGATCTCCAACGTCGGGACGCGTATAAAGTTTATATATCTTCTGCTTGAACAAGATTATTCATATTTTGGTCTTGATACGATAAAAAAGGGCTGAGTAGCGTTATAGTTATAAAAATTTTTAAAGGACGAAGGTAATGAAATTTATAGTTGGGTTTTCATTTTTGATCCCCATATATTGTCTTTATAGATCGTCGCATATATAAATGGACATAAACCCATTATGACTTTATGTCTTATATCGCCTTATGTCACTTCACATATGTTTATGTAGAGAATAAAAAAACACAATTATTTTTATATATACTATGTAGTTATATGTATATTTTTAATAAATTTTTCTATATAGTATATACTTTTTATGTTTATAATAATATATATAAATTATATATATAACATACAAATTTGGTTTGGTAATTAAAGTTAAGTATTTCATTTTTTTTTGTAAATTAAAATAATATCTTATCTAATAATTATTATATATGAAATCTATCTAATACTTTTTATAAATTATATTATATTAACAAGTAAAAAATTTTAAAGAATAATTTAATGGCATTTTTATATAATATTAAATATATATTTTTATATATTTTTATTAGAAAAATTATTTACAAAATATATGGAAGATATTATGATAACTTAAAAAAAATATTTATAATTATTATTAATTAACCAAAATTTCAAAACAAAAACTCACAAAATAATTTATTACAAGAAAATTATTGCACATTCAAATAGGAGAATGCTATGATTTCTTGTATTTGGCAAGTTTCCACATTTTAATCTTTTTTCTTGAATTAATTATTAATGTAATCTCATATTGAAATCATATACACTTGCGAGCAAATAAATAGGATCTCTTAATTTTGTTATTCCTATTTAAACTCCCATTTAAACTCCTATTTCAACTGGTCGGCTTATTTAAAACAATAATATTCCTCAATTCTATTTTATAAACATTTTAATATCGCGTCATAAAAATTTATCATAATAATTCCAGGCAGTTGAATTTTAGCATAGATTAAGAATAAAGAAATATTTGAAGTTTCATACAACATTTTTTCAGTCTTTTTTGGTATTTTTTTGTGTAGGTGTTATGAAAACTAAATAAAATTCTTTTCATATATTGATAATTATCACGTATTTTATTTTGTTTTACTAACACATTCACATAAAAATACCAAAAATAATGACGTATGAAGCTTCCCATCTTTCTGTATTCTTAATCTATGATTTTAGCTAAGAAAACTGTGAGAAATATTTCTTGAAAATAAAGGCTCGTATATAAGAGCAGCATTAATCTACCGCTGATACAATAATTTTAGATTAGGTAGGCTTGTCTAGAAATACTCAATCAAAAATTCAAACATAAATAAAACTAAAATTTAATTATTATATTAGAAAAAAAAATAATAATTACTTGGTTTTATTAATTTTGTAATTTCGAATTAAGTTTTTAGATTTACATAGATATTTTAATACCTACAAAACAATATTTATGAAATAAATACATGATTAAAAAGGTTTTCATTAATTTATTGTAACTAAATTTTATGCATAATAAATACTAGAATTACTGATTAAAAAATTTTAATTATTAAAATGCCGCAGATAATCAAATTTGGAAAAAATAAAAATTATAATATTGATTGTTATGTTTATAATTGTAAAATTTGATATTTTAAAAATTTTTTATTCTATATTTAATTAGATAATATTTTCAAAATATATACATATAAAATTATTGTTGCACCGTAATATTCAAATATGTATATGAATATTATTTTTGGGAGTATCATTGAATAAGGCAATTGGGGCCATTAAAATTAAACAAATAAAATTTCGTAGTTATTATCATTATTTTATTTTTATATGTAACTTTTTAATATAATATTCGAAATAAATGAGACTATATATTATATTTTATTAACAATATACAAGAACGTTACCATTTACTAATATACAAAATCACACAGAACGCTTTCGATCAAGCTTAACCATTGACTTTTAGCGCATCCCAAATAATTCTGTTTGGTTAGAAGAAATTTGTTTCTAGAAAATTTATCTATACGTATTTTTAGACTTTAAACTTTGGTAACAATTTTAAAATCATTTCCTACATGTATCCTTGAATTCCAAGCTTACATTGTATAATGTTAATATTAAGTATAAATTTTCTTTTTAAAAAGACATTTTGACATGAAAACTTTTGTTTCTTGTAAGATTCTAATAAAACGATGTAAAAATTGATTTTGTGTGAAATGTGAATCTAAACGAAGCGAAAAAAAAAATTTTTAGTAATAATTAATTTTTAATTGACTGATATTTACTTAAAACTCTATCTATAAAAAAAACATGTTTTTAAACAGAGCACCCCTTTATTTAATTGCTAAAATATTTTGAATATTTTTTTTTTATTTTATCTTACATTACTAATAATAATATTTGACATTTACATATCCTTTGTAAGAAAAAGCTATATTTTATTTATATTTTTTTGTTCTTTGACAGCTTTGTTTACATTACAAAAAAAATCTCTCTTCGTTTAAACAAAATTATAACTATACATCAAAAAACTTATGATCTCAAATGAATTTTGTGTCCAAATTTAATTCTATTCTAATGTTAAATTTCAATCCTAAAATAATTTTTGTATTTTGTTTCATATTTGCTCTGAATTAAAATAAAAAATTAAGAAAATAAAAAGTATACAAAACTTTAAAAATTATTATCTTAATTTATTTATGATGGCAATTAAAACTAAAGATAACAAGAACAATAATAATTATTAATACAATTTCGTTTTATTTAAATAAAGTTATTCTATAATGTTATGCATAATGATTTTTATAAGGATTTAGGATACGATTTTATTGAAGCTGCGTGATAAAAGCGTTGAATAGCGATGTGATACCTGTGATATTTAAGTTGGAGTTAAAGACAATAAACTCAATAATTTATAAACGATTTATATCAAGCTTAGCTTTTACCACAGCTCTTATCGTTGATCACAACTTTTATCACAGTTCTTATCACTGTTCCAGCTTAAAGACATCCATTAAAAACATCTATATGATTTGTTTCTTGCAGATTTTTCATAGTCAGCTCCAATACAATCGTACATAAATGGATTTCAATATAACCAATAGAAAAAATTCTCTGCAAAGCTTGAGTACATTATTCAATTTTATATTATTTTAATATTTTATACAGTCAATCAACAACAGAGAAAGTGAAAATGTTTGTAAATTATTTAGACATTATTCTTCACTTAAATTTAATTTGTTATAAGATTAAGAAATGGCAATTATTCTGATATACAAATACCAGGAACTGGAAATTATAAGATGCAACAACATTTAAAGTAAAATATGTTTAAATTTGTCCGATAATGAACACTGATGAATTTATATACAATATCTCAAGTTCAATGAAACCAAACACTATCATTTCAATTATGTAAATTGGAGAAGAATACTATTCTATAAAATCGAAGCAGTTCTTTTCGACAGTGTCATTTTAAAATATTTATTTTTTTTTTATTTTTTTATTTATTTCAGAAACAAGAATAGTTTTTCGAATCTTTCAGTTTTTCATTAATTCATCTACATTCATCTGTCAATTAATTTCATATTTTATTCAAAAATATAAGTTCCCCATATATAATTATGAGCTGCATAGTCTAGTGCTAGTCTAGTAAAATGTATAATTGAAATTTATATTTGTTTATTATTATATTAAAGCGCAAGCAATTTCTTATAAGAAAAAAAACCTTAAAAATAAAATAACAGAAAAATAGTACTTTTTTATTATTTGAAATTTATAAATGTAGGTACTACATTTCATGAGTCGCAAAAAATAAATACCAAAATACCTGGTAAACTTAATTCTACTACTGTAAAAATAGAATTAAGAGGTGATGACATTTTCCAAATAATATTAGTTTTTTCTCTACTTTTCGTTTATTGCAAATCAATTTTTTTTGTGTCTCCTTTTGTAATTATTTTTTAAATGAAGTGTAGGTTCTTTCGGAGACTCAAAATATGTTTATAATATTGCCGTATTAAGTCTTTCTAAATGTGCTCAAGTATAAAGTTTTTGTTTTTTCTTTTAGCAAATTCAGTATTCGTTGGCTCAGAATGCTTATATGTAGGGTTCATTTAGGCTGCAAATAAGCCCGTTACACACTTATCGATAGTACTATATTTATTCCCAAATATACTATCATCCGATAAATTTTAAAAAAGCTTATAATGACCATTTAAATGATTTGTGTGAAGTTATATGTTAAATTAGTATTCAGGCAAAAATTATTTGATACATGTAGGCTTCCTCACTTCGTTAGTCCTAGTTATCCCCAAATATATCATCATCCGATTAATTTAAAAAAAGTTTATATTTTATGACCGTTTAAATGAAAATTAAATTGTAGGGTCTGGTAAGTTTGGGTTAAGGTAAATTAACAAATGTAAACGATGATTGATGAATTTTTAACAATGCTAAAATTACTTGTATAGGTACCAATTTCATGTAATTTTATGAAAATGTAAATAAAAGTTTAGGATAAGGTCATTTGGCCAAAAAAACAAAAATATTGATATTCATACAAATATAAGAATTCTAGTATATATATGCAAACTTTCAAGTGATAATCAAATTAAAACCGGTGGCGGCAAATAATCAAAATATTAAAATAATGTTAACTATAAAAAAGTATATTATTTTAATAGGTATATTGTTATATTGTTTTTATAAAAAACGAATTACTATTATTTAGAATAAATCAAAACCAAACGAAACATTGGTTATTAGATTTTCGTAGGTTTTTCCATTTTTTTTATTATTTTTTTTTTTTTTTGAATTTTCCAAATATATAAAAAATAATAAAAATTTGTTTTTTACAAAATGCATTAAGGATTTAATCCTTTAATCTTTTAATGCTTTTATATTATTCATAGAAAATGTATTTTTATTTTTTTTTTTTGTTTTTTAGATGTGTTATTTTTGTTTTATTTTTTTTTTTCGGTTTTCATATAATACTAAATTGTTGTTTTATTTGTTTATTTTACTATTTTTTTTATTTTTTTGCTTTGTTAAAATGAAATAAATTTTTTCTATGCTCTTTCAGTGCATTTTGTTTACTCATTCATGAAAATTTGTTAAATATTTAAATTAAATTTCGTTAAAAATCATTGAAATAATGTATTTCAACAAAAATTTTTATTTATATTCAAATTTGATTATATTATTATTATATGCATTTATATTTAAGAGAAGCAGAAAAATTTGTTTTTCATGACGTAATAATGAATTTCTTTGCATTGAAAGCAAGAAAAATTAGTTTCTAGTAATTGTATAGCTATATAGCTATTTTTTCACCCTTTTCAATAAAAGCATTATTAAAAAATCATGCATTTATAAACTGTAAAAAACTGATTGGTTTTTACAAAATTTTCAACTAAAAGGGCGTAAATTTTCGTCCTTGAAAAGGATGCTACTTTGGATAGTCTCGGCTCTGATTCTATGCACCTACCTGAGAGATGGTATTATAATTATTCCCAAAAAAAAAAGTTAATAATGATAGAACTGATTAATTTTCACAATTAATTATTTAAAATTTTTCAAAAAGTTTCAGATTTGCAAACGACATTTTTCTGGGTGATATAAGTTTAATATATTTTTAAATTTTCAGTTCAATAGTAAAAAAATCGTTTAACTTGATATTTTATTTTTTCTTCCACTTGGTTTAAATTTAAATTTCTTTTTCGAATCCTTTCAAACAAAAAGAGAAACGTTAAAAAATTGTATTTTTTTTTTTCATTTCTAGAATCCGATATGAAAATGAAAGAAGAAACTTGTTGAAGAATCATAAAATTGGAATTAAAATTAAATAATATTTCGGAATATTACGGAATATTAACACAAATAGTATAGGGCATATATTTTGTACAATGTACATTCGTACTACAAATCCGCATATATAAAAATAAATGAAAACGTGCTCGCCAATTTATTAATCTCGAGTTATTGTTCCAGTCTAGAGTACTTTCAATGTTATTGTAGACTTCTATTCTTAAAATAATATAAACAAAAACAATATAACTACGTATATAGTGTATGCCAGAACAAAATAATTTGATATAATTTTTGAAAGTGTTCTTAATCCAAAACTTTAAAATATAAAAATTTACTAAAGTTTTTGGGTATAAAGCACGGCAGTCACTGAATTATATTATTTGTGATTGCACCTTATAAAAAAGAAATTTTCACTTTCTCTTATATTTCTAAAAATTAAAATATAAAATCCCTTGATTTATAAAACGAGTAAAAAAATTTTAAAACTAACAATGATTACTGCGTAGCCTAACCGAATGTCTTATTTACATTTAAAATTTTTCTGTCACTTTTTCTTATTAATAAAATTTGTTGACCTAATTCTGTAGTTCTTGTTTTCATATTTCTGGCAGAAATATTTTAATTCTGTGTCAATGCCGAGGGATGAATTGTTACTTCTTTTCGATCATGAGCTCCTTTGTCTTTTTTACGCGCAGCTTTCTGTGTTTTTAGCTGAAAAAAAAATTATTAAAAAATAATAATATTAAACGAAATAGTCTACGAAAAATATCTATTCTAAAATAAAGAAAATTATATTAAATTCCAAATTATTTAATTTTATAGTTATTACACGATGAATAGTTTCCTCAAAATTTTGATGTGGTTCCTTTTTCATTGTCCCACATTTAATACGCTCATGAGTCTAAAAATAAAAAATAAAAAAATAAATTTTTAATATAAAAATAAAATAGTAGGTATAACTTATGTCAAAGCACTTGACGTCAGAGTGCGGTCAAATTTTATAATTAATTATATGTTTCTGTTTCTTGTTGCAAATAAAATTTAAAACATAATTACCAGATAAATTAAAAAGGATAAAAATTGGTTAAGGGAAAGAAAATTTATACCTACGTAGTAAATTTTTTATATTCTTACTATTTACTATTCTACTTATATAGTGACTTATAAATAAAACTGAAACTGGCCTGGTAAAATTAGTTTAATTTTTTCCGATATTAAAAGAATTTTTTTTTCTTGAACGTAGAGTCCGTTTTCATGAAATTATAAGTACTTTTGTCTAATATAAAACTTGTAATGAATGAAATAAGTCCTTTTCGAGTGTAAAAAAATAATAATAACAGATACACGTTAAAATATCTTATAAACAAAAAAATTGGGTTCACGTTCACGTTAGGACATCAACGATATTATAGAGTAAATTATAATTATATATATATGGTGTTGGTTTTGGGTTGATTTGAGTTCTAAGTCTTATATGGAACATTGTAATATAAAAAAAAAATATTTAAATAATTTTTGCTTTTCTTTTTGAGCCAAATTTCCAAAATTTTATTAATTGATTCAAGTTATTTTTTTTTTTGTTTTTAGGTTCATAAATTGTCAGAAATATTGAGTCTAGAATCTAAACAATCTCATTTGAACATAACAGAATTATTATCCTTGAATTATGTTTAAAAAATTAACTATACAATTAAGTCATCGATTTGTCCACACAGAATTTTTTTTAATTATTTGAAAATAAATCTCAAAGTAGAGACCTAAAAACCTCGATTCAATTTTGCCTTAACTCGAACCAATGAATTTAGTTAACTTTAATTAATAAAGATTATTCATTTTGTTCGGAAATTGAGTTTATTGAATGTTAAAAACATTTCTGGAACAAGTATAGCCAGTTCATATTTCGACAACAACTTAATTGTAAATTTGATCCTAACATTTCCACTCTACCATACTTTTTTTTTGTCATAAGTTTTAAAATTGCATGAAGTATTTTTTTTTTGGTAAAAAAAAATGTAAATGACAAAAAAATATATTTTACTTCAGAAAATATAGAAATAAAAACGACATCATTATTATACTTGGTGTAAAGCAAGGATGCTCTTAGCGAAGCAAAATGCCATTACAACTTTCTTTCTATTTTGTTTTTTTTGTTTTTGTATTAACATTTTATATATAATATACATTTTTAAGTATAAATAATTACATTTGGAAGTAAATTAGAAAAAAAAAAGAAACATAATTTGAACAAAAAAAAACCAAAAAAAAAAAAACAATAAAAATATTTTAAAAAGGACCCAAGTGTTACTTACTTTTAATTGCATTCCTTCCGTCTGATTGAGTTCATCATTATTGCTTCTCATTCCATTAAGAAGTCGGGTGAACATAGTACGTCGCTTTGTTTTCCGTCCTTCTAAAAGAAAATTAAAAAAAAAAATTGTTAAAAAAAAAATAAAAATCTTTAATGGGCAAAATAATTTATTTCGGTAAATACAAAAATTATTTTTTGCTTTATTCGGAAAAAAATGGATAATTGTAAGAATTGATATAATGAATGAATAATAATAGTATACAGACTAAAAATATAAACATTTATCATACTGATCTGTATTTATAAACAACTTTTATATTTATTATTTACAAATTCAACGTTTAAATTTTTATTGC
>OZ023273.1:53434822-53548391 GCA_964007475.1 Hybos culiciformis
GGATCGTGAAAACAGGGCTTTATATAAACTTTATATTTTGACATTTAAGGCCGGTTTTCACGATCCAAGTACACTTTGTCCAAATTTCTTTGATCAAAGTCACTTGGACCAAGTTACTTTGAACCAACTTTTTACTTTGAAGTTACTTTGATGAATAAAAAAAAATTATGATTAAAAAAATTGTCAAATTAAATTTTTTTTTTTTTATTTATTTATTTTTTTTTACAAATACACTACTTTGATCAAAGTAAGTAGACCAGTGTCCAACTAAACTTTGATGTGGCTACTTTGTCCAAGTTGACTTTGACATCCTGTTTACACGATCAAAAAGAACGTCCAAGTCGACTTGGACAAAGTGTACTTGGATCGTGAAAACCGGCCTTTAATCAAAATATATTTAAATATGTCTCAAATTAACAATTTATGGAATAAAGTTTATACATAATATAGTCTGCCTCTATGCTGACGAAATGCTTGCTTTTTATTGCATCATATCATAAAATAAACATTCATACCTCTTCTTTGATATTTTAAGCAAATAAAGGCAATTTTCTTTAATTACCGGAAGAAATTAACACCGTGTAGACATAATTTTTATGTGATCTTTTACACAGCAAACAAAATTATAATAGTTAGCCTGTTAGAAGTGTAATTTTTAAGCGAGAAAAAATAAAAAATAATAATAATATATATATAGTAATAAATTATATTCATTCAATGAATTCAGATGTATATGGTTGGTTATAATAACACTATGAAAGAAATTAAAATTTGAACTCAAAAACAATTTTATCTTGACCTTAATTTTGTAATACATTTTAAAATCTTTTTCTGACTATAAAATTTGAAATCTGAGAAAAATAAATGATACGTCTTCGTTTAAATAATCTATTTTTTAAACCGATGGTTCTGAAATTTTATGGATGAAAATAAAACACTATTCAATCTAATTCAAATTTAATTAATGCACAAAAATTAACTTAAGGATATGTGTGTTATTTTTATACTATTTTCAAAATACGAAATACAAAAAAATCTATTTATCTAAAATTTTATAAATTAAAATAATTTATATATATACATATATACTTATGTAGGTATAATAAAGATGTATATTTATAATCGGAAGTGTTTTTTAAATTTTTTTGACTTTTCAAACATTTTCTTAAGTTAAAGTTTAGTATTTTCAATTAAACATTTCTTCTTAATAAAGAAAATATCCTTAACTTTGTTTTATTTTATTTTGTTTTGCAGCAAGCATAATAATAACAAAAAGAAAATTTCTTAATTTAAGATAGAAAAAGTTGACTTTTCCTTTTACAAAAAAAGAAAATAAAACTTAATAAAAAAGTTAAATAAAAAGTTGTACATTTTTGAAAAAGTTTCATAAGCATTAATATTATACTTCCAATAAAAGTGGATATGTGAACATAATATACACTGTATAGAACTGAAAGTACGTTACTAAAATTTCTAATGGATATTACCTTTTAATACGAAAATAAATAAAAAAAAAATTTTTAAGTTATACAGTTTTTTATTTAAATATGTACTAAAAAGTAGTAAATAAAACTGAGTATAATTGACGAATGCAAGAAATTAATTTTTTATGTTAGAAAATTTGTTGACATGCATATATTGTACTTAATTAAAAATTAAAATCGTGGGGGTTCTCATAAAACGAATATTGGTTTTTTTCTTGTATAAAATTGGAGGGTAAGCATTATTTTTAATTTCAATCAAAATGTATTTTGAGACCTCATCCCAACTGGTTTACGCAACTGGTTTACGCAATTGGGAGCTAAAAAGTTTTTTTAAGGTTCTTAACCTACAATCGACTTCGACCGTTGACTCGTATTAAAATTTTCATGGAAACATATTTTTTTTAAACCCACTAGTAGTTACTAAAATTTGCGATTATAAAATCCAATTATAATCAGTCATAATTTTTTTTTTCTGTTCTTATAATATGCCGTACAAGGAATCTTTTCAGTGTTATAAGCTCACATTCAGGAACTTGCAATTAACTTTTGACGTACTTCCACCGAACCGATTATTCTAAAATATTCTATTATGCATGTACATTTTTACTCAAAATTTAAAACTCCACTAATTTTATTTTGTTCGGAAATAAAATTTGATGGCAAGCAGACAAATGGACAAACGTACAGCGTTTGTGTTTTAAATAAAATCGTGTAAAAAAAATAATTGATTCAAATAGATTTCATCAATAAACTTACTTTACAATATATCGTTTAAATTTTTTTAAAGATAATTTCAAAGTCATATTAAATATTTCATTGAAACTTTAATATAATTGAATCAGACTTTGCGTAATAATCATAATCAAAATATTTTCAGAATTCCCTCTAACTTGAATTTAAATTTTTTTTTTTTTTCGACGATCAGTCTTAAAGATTAAAGTTAAACACATCTATTTTAAAGTAACATTTTTTAAAAGTTTAATTAACGTCAATTTTTTTCTATTGCGTATAGAATAAATCAATCATTATTTGATATTAATTTCCGCTAAAATGACTTTAAATGCATCATGCTATGGTAATGAAAAATATAATATATTTTTTTTCATTAATTCATTATTATCATTATTCTAGTCTCTCGTATTTACTTTTTTTTAATTCATTCGCATTTTAATAAGAAGAGGAATATAAAATCAAAAACCTTATGCATGTATTCATTTATAATCGTAATAAGTTGCGTATAGAAAAATTCGTATCATGTTGTAAGTTATATTATTAGATTATTAGAGTTTTATGTTAATTTAAGTTTGAACATTTTTTGTACTGAAAATATTTAAAATAATATTGGATTGACTACAAAATATTAAACATTTATAAAGGTATGAAATTATTTTTCTCTATTTGAAACTTGAATAATAATCTGAGCTGGGTTGGAAGCCTTCGCATGAAAATAGCTAACTTAAGTAATCTATAACGTTCAAGATTTAACTGAATGGATAAAACAGGGATCGTAGTAGGATCGTAAACGGTGTTATGTTAAAATAAATATTCCTCAGTATTACATCCAATATAAATGTTTCTCAAAAATGTATAAAAATGTATTTACAAAGTTAATATAAATTGAATCAAAAAAAATGCATTCCAATTTAAAAATTAAAAATGAAATGAAAGTATATCTATAAGGTATGTATGCAGGCTACATGACATAACCGCGAAACTTTTTTGTCATAACCGCGAAATAAAAAATAAAAGTGTCATAACCGCGAAATATGTCTTATATATTTTTTTGTCATAACCGCGAAAAAATATGGCAAAAAATTTAAAAAATTTCGTTTCGCGGTTATAACAAAAATTTTTGTTATAACCGCGAAGCACAAAAACTCGATCATTTTGAAAAATGAAATAAGACCTGGATAAAAAAATGTTGTGTGGTAAGCACCCGGGAGAGGGGGCAGTAGGGCGGCGGGCGGGCGGTTGGTCAAAAATTTTTGTTATAACCGCGAAACTCATACAAATTCTAGTTTCGCGGTTACGACAAAAAAATTTCGCGGTTATGACATTCGCGGTTATGTCAGTTCACCTGTATGCATTATGCATCAAATATTATTATTGATAAAATAACAAACTTACCGGAGTTGAATAAGGATGCGCTGTTAATCTAATACCATCTGCTTCTAGATGTTTTTTCAATAAAGATTCTAATTTTTGTGGTGATGTATCATCACCACCGGATAAAATTTCATTACTACTACTTAATGCTTTCGGATCATTAATCATAACATATACAATTGCAGCACCTTTTTCTCTTAAATTTCTAACACTTTTTAATAATTTATTACGATGAGATATGGCTTCAACTCCAATAGCATCTAAATCTATTTCACCAATTTGTTTACAAATTTCTAATTCATCATAACCATTTTCCATAAAACTTTCTGAGTATTGTGATAAGTTAATGGCACGCAGCCATTCGCAAACAATATTGTTTGAAGCCATTTCAGCTTCATAACGGTATTATAGAATAATAAATTGTTTAATTATGATAAATTGAAATACGGTTTACATTGTGAACTGATTTTATTCATAAAACTTGTCTCCAACTACGGGATCCTTTTTGAATTAATCAAATCAATTGTAAATATTTCCATAGAGGAATTAGTGAAAAAAAAAATTAAAACATCATAGCAAGAATTAACAGTGTGGGCTCCTTTAACAGCAATTCTTTATCATGCCTGAAAAATTTGTACAGAAGATGTAAAATAATTTTAGTTTCTTATTGTGGAAAATTGGTTGAAATAAATTAATAAGACGACCCAAATGACAGCACATATTAATTAATAACCTACGTATTACACAAAAAATTTCATTGAAAATAATTATTTTTCAGATCACCCTTGATAATAAAAATAATTTAAATGAAATAATTTAACAGTCTGTAAAAACAGACATTAAGCTCCTTCGTACATAGAAAAAAAAATAAAAAAAAACTTAATATTAGAAAATTGAAAATAATATTAGTAACTGATATCAGAGGATTATATAAAAATGAATATCGAACAAAATTTTTTTATACATTTTTTTTTAGGATTTAAACATGTGCTACACGGTCTGGTAATTTTTACCATATATGTATACAGTACATAATTTTTTTTAATGTTTATAATGCTGATTTTTATTTGCATATTTGATTTTATTTTTTTTTTTAAACAGCATATTATAACAAAATATTATTTTTTTTTTCAAGTGCACAGCACAACCTATTATAGAAAATAACTTTTAGAAAGAATAATGCGTATAAAAATATGCTAAAATTTTATGATGAAAAGTAAATGCAATCTGCAAATTTGAATTGGATAAAAATCTGTTAAAAAAAAAATTAATTTAATTTGCACAGATTGCAGCTGTAAGCTTGTGAATTTTAGAACCTGTAAGAAATGTTCTAAAAATCTTCTGCAAAATAGAAAAAGATACTAAAATCTTTAAAATATGCCCTAAAAATTAGAGAAAGGATATATCTTGATTAAAAAATTTTGAATCACCATTATATAGGTTTATCTATAGATATCTACATATTTAAATAAAGAAAAAAAATCTCAAAATAAATTTAAGATTTTATAATAAAATTTTTCTTTGCGAAATGAACTGTCAGAAAGTTTTGTAAGTAAAAACCATATGATAAACATATTACGATAATATCGATCATAAAACTTGGATCGACTGAAAAAAGAAAAATCAAACTTTATCACTATGCTAAAATATCGTGGATTAATGAATATTTTGGGATAAGATAAGTATTTAAGTATGATATAAGTTCTTCCAGTCCCTCAAAAGTCTCTATATCTGGCCCTGAGATCTAAAGAATGCGCTTACTGTCAAAATTGGCAATAAAATATGATTTTTTTTTTTAACTTTGTATCAACTCTGTCACATTTGAAAAAAAAATGTGTGCCAAATTGTATAGTAAATTCATAGTTATTAAAAGAAAATACTAACTTGCTAATTTTTTTTTAACTCACAAAATAAAAATAAATTTTTTCATAAGACTACTTTCAAATTGACATAATGCACAAATTAACAAAGTTCAAAATCATAATGTACAAACGATTACATTTATTGAAGCCATATAATTATTTATATTTATTTGAAAAAAAAATAAATAAATAGTAGAAAATATTTTTTTAGAGTTTAGGTTAAACTTATAAAATATAATTTTACACTTTTTACAATGGGAATAATGATAAAAAAAATAATTACTATTAAATTTATTTTATAGTTACCATAAAAACTAGAATCAGTTTATGTGATCAAAAATAATTAAAAAAAAAATTAAAAATTCATAATGAGAACCGCGATTACTTTAAAGATACATGTATCTACCAATATAATGGTAAGATAGTTATCCAAATTGAAGACTCCAAGATTTGTATTAATTTAATTTAATTCCTAATTTTTTTAACCATTGAATCAGAATTTGAAAGCAAAATTTGAAAGCAATATATTTAGGAAACTGTATGGAATCCCTTGCGAATAAAAGTTTGTTACTACGGAAGTGGATTTTAATATGTGTCTTCAAAATTTCTCAACTTTTGGTAACTAATATAGCATAGATTTATAGAAGGAAATAACATAAAAATAATTTAATGGATTAATTGTTTAATTCATATACATTATACACTATATATATACTATGGTTTGTGGCACAACAAATGCACAAGAAATATCCCAAATTTAATTTAATGTAATATTCCATACACAAAAAAAAAAATTTAGTACATTATATTTGTAGGTAATATTATTTTAACATTTTTTAAGTATATAATTACAAAACATAATTATAAATTTTACATAAATTTGAATTTATGCTTTTAATATGAAGCTAAATTTAACAACGAATTTATGCTTATGTACAATATTTGTACATGTACTTGCATAAATGTGTAATTGTTATATTTATTCTTTACATTAATTTGGAACAAAGCTGTCTATGTATATAATTAGGGTGACTCTAAAATGAAAAAAAAAATTATTAGTATAAAAAATTTAACGATGTTATTACCATTATAAAATGAGCCGTTTATTTTGAAAGTGGTCTAAGTTCATTTTTCAAAAAAAAAAATAGTTAATGATAACAATAAGCACAATAGTATATATTCTTTTTATTTATAAACAATTTTAGTCTAGTATCATTAAAACCGCTTTGATTTTGACACTTGAAAATTAGCTTATGGAAATATTAATGTATATTTTTAAATCAATTCAAACACAAAACCTTAAATATCTCAATACAAGAATAAATGGACTTAAACCACTTTCAAAATAAACGGCTCAAATAGAATTCTGAATTTGGTAGATTCCGATTCTATTTAAATAACTCCTTTAAAATAAGTTTTTTATGTTATTAAATACATATAACTGAAAGATAAAAAAGATGTTACGATCTAACAGAGATAAAAAAGATTTTGATTGCAATTTTAAAATACAAACCTACGTAGGTGAGGAAAAGTTTTTTAAAACCACGTTTGTACCAAATGGCTATAATACTTTAATCAGACGAAGTCCTAATCGCATTACCGACAAAGCGGGGTTAGATAATCTAATTATATATATTGTCTCAAACAGACAAAAAAAATCTCAATATTGCATTTAATTATTAAATTATCCGTAATATCTTATAGTATTTACATAAATTTGGTTCAATCTAATTTGAGAATATGTTTTTTAATAACTATGTATATAAATAGTTGTATAGTTAATCCTTCCACATAAAATAATTCCGGAAGCAAAAGAGACAGCCTGTGGTTGCACATTTTCCGTTTTTGCTTACAAAATTAAAACTGCTTAAACGCCACGCAACCATGACATTTCAAGTATACGAAAGGAAAATTAATTACCTAATTTGTAATTTAAAGAAAAAAAACAAATTTGTAATTAAAAATTTCTAAATTTCTCCCAAACTTTCTGTAAACATGACACTATAAATTACATTTTATGATTTGACCCAAATTAGTTCGTACTATATTATAAATTAATTTTTAAAGTATTATTATAAAAATATTTATAATCTGTAAGAGAACTTTGTCTTGTGAAGTCTACAATTAGGAATAAACTTTGAAGAATTTAAGTTCTTAGTAAAACCAGCAACAACAACAAAAAAAGTAACAATTAAACTCTTAGGGGAGAGGTTTGCAGGTTGCCACCCCACAGCTTTTTTTATCATAACTCGTCAAAAAATGAACGTATTGTACATATAGTATATACGTTGGAAAGAGGAAGTAAAAAGAAACAATCCTGGGCTATAAATCATTTGAAATCTCAAATAATAAAAATTACATAGCAAATTTTCAAAAGTATCTAAAATCGAACTCTTCAAATTTGGGATTGCAGGTTGCCACCCATTGGAAAATTTCTGAAAATGTTGAAAAACTGAAACTCATTTAGTATTCAAATTTATTGAATTTCACTTTCACACAGTGCTGTAAACATAAAGAAATGACTGAAAATCGAAATAAAAAAATAAATTGCAATATGGTATGGCATCATTCCAAATCTTCATCGCAATCAGAATTCGGTCAAGTTTAAACACTGAAACACATAATAGAGTTATGTCTACTTCCGGCATTTTCTTTAAAAAAATTATGCAGTTTTCAGCTCTTTCATCAATGTGGCAACCTACAAGCCAATAAAGGTGGCAACCTACAAGCCAATAAAGGTGGCAACCTGCATTCTGATGCAATTTGTATAATCCAATTAAAAAAATTGCTAATTCATAATATATTTTTAATTCTGTTTGGAATATGTTAATTGAATGAAAAAGCAACACAACCCAAATATTTATCTTGAATTGCTAATAAAAAAGTTCACTTTACGATCACATGACAAAAACACAATTTTTAATTTTTGAAAGTTTTTGGAAATAATAATTCACACTTTGCTCAGTAAACTTTGCGTCTGTCCGTTCCAAAAGTAGATTAAAAGTGACAACTGTTCTTTTGAGGTCGATGTCACTTGGAGTTTAGGTTGTGAGACTGCTAGAATGTTAAAATACATCAGTTGTGGCAACCTGCAAGCCTCTTCCCTACTTTTTTTTAAGTAACTTGGAATTCACTCATTAAGTCGTTACATCAAATAAATGAAGGATGAATAGAACTTTCTTCCTATTTATTTTTATATACTTTTTACAATGTAATGATATTTAAATATTTTTAAGTTTTTGTTCGTTTGCAAAAATATTGGAAAAAATTCTTCTAAATTCAGAATTATAACCATTATTATTATATACTATACAAACAAAATTAATTAAACTCCCAACAATAACGAGAAAAAGCGTTGTGAGCGAAAGATATGCTTAAGTTATTGAAACCTTAAGCTTTAAACATAACATTTTAAGATACAATATTATTAATTCTATATTCAATATAATTTATACACATTTCTATTAGCGTCAGAATATTCCTTAATAAAATATAACAGAAATAAGTATTGCACATAATATATAAATTCTTATGTAAGAAAATTTTTTTATTTTTACATTATTTTTCCTTAGATATAATTTATAACTAAAGTATAGTCAGGTAAAATGGACTTCTGCTGATAACATAAATCTTAAAGAAATCATAAATTTTCCTTTAAAAAAGATTTTCCTACTTCGTAACTAAAAGAAAAGAAAATAATAACTAAAAGTAAAGAAAGCTACCATTAATTTGATTTAATGTCAGTTTAATCGCCTTATATGCGTACAAAAAAAAATTTATTGAAAAAAGATATAACGTTTGAATATAAATATGAGTGAAAAAGGATTATTTTCTAACTTTTTTTGTATACCAACACATATATAGAAATATACATACATGAATACATAATATGGACAAAGATGTAAATATTTTATATAAAAATAAAGAAAAAAATTTATCTAAAAAGAAATCACCACAAACTATATTACTCACATTTAATAAAATAAATTATATAGTATGAAGTGTTTTGAACCTAAATATTTCAAACCACGAATAATTTTTGGTAAAATTTTATTATATAAAAAATAAATAAGTTTTATTTTGAAAATTATGAAATCGTTTTTATCTTATAAAAAATACATTATGTAAAACAAGTAATTTTCCACATAAAACTATATAAAATAAATTGATTTAATGCCGTCGCCTACAAATTTACTAAAACTTCAATTTTATTTTATTTTTATGGTACAGAAACTAAAATGGCTATCATATTTATTTCATATTTCATATCCTATAAAACTTTTTTTTTTTTATGGTTTCAAAAAATATTTCTATTAAAACGTTTTTATTACTTCACTTTGTTGTTCGGTACAAATTTTGTAATGAATTTTTCAGGCACTTCTAGATGAGATAGAGGCTTGAAAATTGGAGCATAGGTCAGAAATAGATGACATAATGTAAAAATTATTGTGGTTCCACGGTTCCATCCATGGTTCCACTGTTTCCCAAATCTTGCCACTGTACCGATTTGGCTGAAATTTTGAACTTAAGTAGCATTGGAATCCGAGATGTTTTAGAATATTAGAAATTTTGATCCGAGACTGCTGGGACGGGCTAAAAAGCAAATTTAGAAATTTAGGATTTCAGAGCTTTAGCATATGTAAAATAGATATAAAAATTTTATGTTTTTATTTATGGCTTAATTCAATTCAAATAATATTAAAAAAGAAAAAATAAATAAATAAATAATTTAAAAACAACGTTTTTATAACGGAATAAAATAACTAAAAAGTAAAAAATATAATCAGATAATAATTGATAACCTCATACCGATTTCCCTGAAAATTAATTCTCACGAAAAACGTGGGGCGCCTAAAATTGAACATTTTTATCAATATTGTTTATCACACGCGCCCCACGTTTTTCGTGAGAATAAATTTTCAGGGAAATCGGTATGAGGTTATCAATTATTATCTGATTATATTTTTTACTTTTTAGTTATTTTATTCCGTTATAATTTTGTAATTTGGATGCAAAAATAATTATATAAAATCAATTAAAATTAAAAAATATATAGTCCGTTTTTTCTTTTGTGATGGAAAACAGGCTAAAAACTAGCTGTAGGGGCCACACGTTGCCGTGGCGTTGCTGCGGTTCGGTTAGAAAATGTTCAAACAAAAACACAGGAATGACATTTATATAATACGTATATAAAAACACTAATATACTGAAATAGTACATTGTGTCAAAAATTTGAAAGTTTCAACTTATTTTTAACTTCTGCTTTATAAACTTTTTGATAAAAAAAAAATGTAAGAATCAAATCTTTGATCTGTTATTCTTTAATATGAAAGTATAGCAAATATTGCACATTCAAATAAGAGAACGTTTGAAATGTTAAATATAACCATAGATTAAGAATACAGAAAGATGGGAAGTTTCATACAACATTATTTTTGGTATTTTTAAGTCAATGTGTTAGTAAAACAAAATAAAATACGTGATAATTATCAATGTATGAAAAGAATTTTATTTAGTTTTACTAACACCTTCACAATAAAATACCAAAAAAGACTAAAAAAATGTTGTATGAAGCTTCCAATCTTTCTGTATTCTTAATCTATGATATAACTGAGTACTTGTACATAAATTCTAGGGTTTTATGCCTTTACGATGACCTATACTGAAAATAAAATTGAAATTTCATATTTCTCATTTTAAAATTTTAACTTAAATATATTTTTTAAGATCATTTTGCGACGAATAGTATAAAATGACTTTATTATGCCTTCTTTTTATACAAATGCAGTTCAGTGCATGTAGACCTTTATCAAAATTTAAAAGGTGAAATCAATTATTTTAAAACAAAAATTTATTTTTGAAAAAACTCCAAATTTTTACCTAATTTTTTTTTAAAATTAAATATATTGTATAGAAAGTTAATCCAAAATCTTGACAGGTTTTAAATTTTTTTTTAATTTTTTAATATTAATTAAATTATTTTAAAAATTTTTAATTTCAAAAATTCAATATGTTTTATTTTAAATTTTTAATCTCTATAAAAAAGGCACTGAAATATTTTTGTTTTTTTTTTTTTTTCTTTTCCAATAAATAAATATCCTTTGAGACCATTAAATTTATATTTTCCTTTAACAGTCCTTTCTTTATAAAGAAAACCATAATCCTTAAATTATAAAAATTTATAACATAAATTTTAATTGTATAATCGTTAATTTTATGGAAAATTTATAAATCTTCATTACAAAAAAAAAATAAAATATGCATAAATTTTAAAATTTAAACAAATATTTTATGATTTTTTTTTTTATGTTTGTTTATTGTATATTTTCAGATATTTATGAAGAGAATTACATAAAAAAAAAAAAATTCAAAAATAAATAAACAAAATATTCCAAAAAGCGTAATAAAGAAATATTGCACACGACGGCTTTTCAACGTTATCCTTTCGGTAGGACTGACATAAATCAAACTTTGGAGACAAAATTAATTTTTTTTTTTTTTATAATATTTGTTTGTATGAATGCAAAAAGTTTTGAAAAAAAAGAAGAAAAAATGTATAAAAAATAAAGAAATTAAAAAGCAAATACTTTTTTTTTTTTATTGAAAATCATGTATCACACTCAAAAAACAGTAAAAAGAAGAGACAAAAAAAAATGTTCCAAAAGGAGCGTAAACATTTTCTCATCCTTAAAAACCAGGTTAAACATATCTTGTTTTTTTTTTTTAAAGAAACTCATTTACGAAAGAAAAAGCGGATTGAACAAACTTATGTCGCGCAACTTTTTTCTTTAAAAAATTTCAGATATAGGTAATAGGAAGCATTAAAACAAAAATATATTTCAATAAAAACCTCTTCTTTCAAATACAAACTGATAAGAAGGTTTATGTACTTATACTTGTGTATTTAAGATATTTTTTAGGATCATAATTATTCAATTTTCTTTTTCTGATTAGTTAATCATACATTTTTGTTATATATAATTAATCATAAAAATGTACATTGTACAAGGTTAATCATCTAATGGTATGTTTACTTGCCAAAATCATTATTATTTTTTTCTTTTCTCTTGTATTCAATATTGTCCTTAAAATAATGATTAATCGATGATTGGCTTGAAAAAATTTACAAAAAATAAACGAAACATAAGCAAAGATTAAATAATTGATATCTTAAATCATCCCATGCCCAATAAGCAAAGAACAACATAATCAATATTATTATTATTATTATTATTATTATTATTAATTTTAGTTTTTCTTTCTTCGGAAGTACAATGCGAAAGAAATGCAGCATAGAACCGGTAACTACCCCAACTACCGTAATATTAAAATATTGCACATGTTTTGAACTAATACCAGTTAAAAAAAAAAACCAAAACATAAATAAACCACCTACGATATAAAATAAAATAAAAAAATAAATTATAATAATAATTTGGATACCCCTTCGTATAATGCTCCACCATCATTAGTGCAACATAAAAAAAAAAAAATACATGCACCCATTCTAAACACAAACACATGTTCAATTATGTTGGTCATAAAAAAATAAAAAACATTGAAAAATAAATATAAAAAAATAATATAAAGAAACTGTAGAAAAAGAGATATTTTAAGATCTAAAAAAAAATTTGTCACTTTGTGACATATACAAAAAAAAAATTATTATATCCCTGAAAATTATATCCCTTTCTGCATATCCCTTTTCTGCATTCTTTTTTATTAAGCTTCCAAGTTATGATATAAAATAAAGACGAGATGTAACTATTTTTTTAATTTTTACATTAAAGGGACTGAAGCACACCAAGGGAATTTATTATTATCTTAGACTATATAGTAGGATCCAATCAGCATAGATAGTTACGAATCAATGTTATTCATTAAAATAAATTGTAAAATCTCAGTTTTAATGCAATATTCTTTAGTTAATCTCCTAGGTGAACCTTAAATCAACATTGCTGGAGTTGAAAGGTCTTAAAATTCTTTGAAACACTGTGATGACAGACCAATCATATACGCTAAATTATGTCTTCTTCGGCCAAAAAATTAATAGAAACTACCAAATGCAAAAGCTCTGTTCAAATCGATAAACTAAAAACTTATGAATACATTATATTAAACGAACAAAACTTATCTGCTCTGCTCCTAAATAGTGTAGGCTCATTATATTTTATATACATATACCTATTTTACTTTTACATGAAACAATTTTTTTTATATTTTTATTTTTTATTTTATTTTGTATACAGATAATCATCCCGAATAAGCAAATAACCGCATCATCGTTACAGGTAATGCAAATAAACATTTTCATTACAAACAAGAAAAAAAAAAGAAAAAAAAAATTTTGTAATGATGATGTGACGTAGTGAATTATGACTACCCTATGTGTGTATACCATACTTATAAATACATTTAACTGAATTTATATACCAAGCTGACTGACAAAACGGTGACAAGATTAAAATTTACGATATGTGACGATAACTCTTAATGTGTTGACTATGTATATGATACGGAATATGTTACACAACCATATGGTTTTCAAGAAAAAGGGTTGCACAAAAAAGCAAAACAAAACAAACCAAAAAAAAACAAAAATAAAAAAATTGCACACTTATATTTTGCTCACAATTCATATTTTTTGTTGAAGATTTTTGCTTAAAAGCGTAAACTTTGTTAAAATTTTGTTATTTTAATAAGTAGGTAGTTGAATATTACATATTAAAAAAAAATTTAACCAAATTTTGCAACGGTATTAAGCCCTATTCAAATAACAGTCAATTACGTAATTACGTTTTTTAGAAAAATAGTATCTAAAGTATTTGTATCTAAAAGATTAATCAATTCTAATTCTAAAATTCACATTGACAATTTAGAAATATATATAAGGCAAGATCTGAAAAGAATGAAGATCCAATTTATCAATAGTTCATTACTAAAAATAACTATAAAAATGTATTAAGACCAAAGTAATGCTCAAGTATTCTGATGAATTTTGAAGTTATTAAAATAAACTATTCATAGAACCCTTTTGATTAAATTCGTTATTTCATTCTCTTAAGCAAACTCTTCGATCAAGTAGACTAAAAGCTTTTTCTTTTAATTTTTTTTATTTTTTATTTTATTTTCTTTTTTCTTATATATAATTTTAATGGTGTCGGCTGATTTCTTTTCAGTATATCATGCACACATCATTTACGGATATGAAATTGAGAATATAATATGCTGGTTTATATACGTACATATAATTTTAGAATGAAAGAAATATATATGTGGTCGTGTACTGGAATTAAAATGAAATGAATCTTTTTCTTTAAACAATCTTCAAAAGTATTTTGTTTATCCGTTTTTGAAATATTCGTAAATTCTTATTTCGAGGCGTTTTGAGCATGAAAATTAGATATAATATTGATTTATGGTCTCTTATATGCCAATCTATATGAATATTTTTCAGAAAAAAATCAAAATATTTAATTTATAGACAGTTCATTGAAAAAATATTTCAATGCAACAAATTCTTTCAATTATTTCGGAATTGAAGAATAGATTCCACCCATAACGAAGGTGAAATGAAGAATAATGAACTTAAATAACAGTATCACGGAAATCTATTTATATATAAAGAAAAAAGCTCTGTCACTAATAAATATATATACCTATATATTAATTATATTTTATATTATATTTTATATAATTTTTTTATAACGAGCTAATTTTCTGGTAGAGCTTGAATGTTTTTCTTTTTATTTTTTTTTTCTGAAGAAGTTCATATACCTCTACAAAAGATGTAAATGTATTGCATAATTTTACGCTTGCGATACAAGTGGCTTTATTTTTTAGCTTAAAATTTATATATATATGTATATAAATATTTTTTTAATAAAAAATATCAATTTATTATTTCAAAACATTGATTTATGTTTTAATGAGTGCACTGTGCATATTTATGAATTCATTTTCTATTATTTGGAAAAATTTTAAATATAATATTTTATTCGAATAAAAAAAAAAATTATAATTTCTCATAAATTTATGTATCTAGAATGTATTATAAAAAAAATAATGAATTTTTTCAGGATATTAATCTAAATTACTCAATATCTTGCGAATGTCAAAGATTAATATAAACAATTATAACGACAGCTGTAAATAAAAACTATATTGTATAGTTTATATCATTTGTATATGATATAAACTAATGAATATTGAATTTATAGAAAATGAATTTCTATAAATTCAAATTATTATTTATAAAAAATGTATAGAAGATTTATAAAACCGAATTTAAAGCAATAAAATAATTTTATATAAATTACGTATTGTTTTTACCAAAGTAACGAAATGTTTCATGTGTAGGTACTATCAAAAATCTTATTATGATTCATTAATAACAACTCATTTGTTTCAGCAGAAAAAAAAACTTAACTTAAAACTTAAAGCACTGTAAATTATATAAATCTTTCACATGTAATAAACAATATAAACTCATAAGTTTACCTCAAAAGTACCTAGCCCCAGGATAATCACAATTTACCTTCAGGTGAACGATGGAATATTCTTTTCAGTCCGAACCGTGTTAAAGTTAATAAAAGAAGTAGGATATGAGAGTACATTTTAACGTTTTATTAGAAAGTTTTTTTTTGTAAACGGTTCTCGAATATTATTTTATTTTTTTACAGAAATATGGTCTACTAGCTGTACCCGCACACATGTTGTTGTGGAACACACGTTTTAAGTGAAATTTTTGTTGTCAGATAGATGATCAATTATAGGAGCTAGTTATTTTATAAATTTGGAAAAATATCTAAGAAGAATTAATATTTATCATTTCTACTTATTCAACACTTAAATTGTATGAAATCGAACGATATCCATCCTTCCCTTAAACAGTTTCCAAACCAAACCAAATTTTTGTTTTTATCCATTTCCGCTTTTTATGAATCAAATTTGAATAAAATTGGAAGAATTTTTGCAGTCCTTTCGAAATAGCCCCAAGACAAAGAGACGGTGTAATTTCGAAACGATCGGTTGAGTTGTTTAGTTTTTAAAATTTTGTAGTTATTAGCAATAAAGACATTGATTTCTATATATTCGAAGAGACCCCCTAAAAAGAGGGGTGCCAAATTTTTTATTACGAAATTCGTGTGTTTAATCATTTTTATGTACCAAATTTAAATGAAATCGGACAAACTTTTGAAATCCTCCCCTAGGGTAGAAGGTCAATTAATTTTTTGTTACGAAATTTGTGTGTAATCATTTCCTCTTTTTACGTGTCAAATTTGAATGAAATCAGACGATCTTTTAAAATTCGCCCCCGGGGGAGGTCGCTGAGTAGAAAGTCAACAAATTTTTTGTTACGAAATTCGTGTGTTTAATCATTTTTATGTACCAAATTTAAATGAAATCGAACAAACTTTTGAAATCCACCCCTAGGGTAGAAGGTCAATAAATTTTTTGTTACGAAATTTGTGTGTAATCATTTCCTCTTCTTACGTACCAAATTTGGATAAAATCGGACGAACTTTTGAAGTCCGCCTCAGCGGAGGTCCCTGGGTAGGAGGTCCCTGGGTAGGAGGTTTCTGTGTAGGAAGTCCCTGGGTAGGAGGTCAACAAATTTTTACGAAATTTCTGTGTGTTATCATTTTCTCTTTTTACACACCAAATTTAAATGAAATCGGACGAACTTTTAAAGTCCGCCCCAGGAGAGGTCTCTGGGTAGGAGGTCAACAAATTTTTTGTTACGAAATTGTGTGTAATCAGTTCCTCTTTTTACATACCAAATTTGAATGAAATCGGACAAACTTTTGAAGTCCGCCTCAGGGGAGGTCCCTGGGTAGGAGGTCAACAAATTTTTTATTAGGAAATTTCTGTGTGTTATCAATTCCTCTTTTTACACACCAAATTTAACTGAAATCGGACGAATTTTTAAGGTCCACCCCCAGGGGAGGTCTCTGGGTAGGAGGTCAATAAATTTTTTGTTACGAAATTTGTGTGTAATCATTTCCTCTATTTACGTACCAAATTTAAATGAAATCGGCCGAACTTTTAAAGTCCGCCCCCAGCGATGTCCCTGGGTAGGAGTAATCAAATTTTAAAATAGCCTATAACGACCCCCGACCTGACACAAAGACATGGTGTAAGTTTGAAAACGATGGGTTCAGCGGTTTAGGAGCCTATTCGGAACATACAAACAGACAAAGAGACAAAGAGACAACTTCGGTTTTATATATATAGATATATGTATGTACATTATATATGAACTATATGTGTATTTGCTATATTATATGTACATTTACTTTATTATATGCAATAACTGACAGTTAAATGTGAATATTTATCATCATATTGATATATGAAAGTATATATAACATTAAAAGCTTTTAATCTGAAGTCTTTTTAAATAGTAAAAAAAAAAAGAGTTTTTTAAATAAAAATTCCAAGAAAAAAAAATTATTCTTTATTATTAGGTGATAAAAAATAATAAATTATTTATGCGATAAAATGGAAATTCTTTCACCTTTCTTATATAAATTTTCCTGTTTGCATTTCCTTAAAAAAAAAAAAAAAAAAAAATTAAAAATAAAAATATTATCATGCAAAACAGATGAAAAGACCTTCTTTCATTCCTTTTTTTTTTATTATTATTATTATTATTATTTTTCCTTTTTTTTTAATTCAAATGTCCTGAATAACTGGCCATTTAAAGAAAAGTTTTTAATACTGCACTATGAAGAAAAAAAGAAGAAAATTAAAAAAAATTAGAACATTTCTCTGAAAAGTTGTATCCATTTACTTATCAATCAAAATAATTTTATGCAAAACAAAAAAAAAAAAAAGAAGAAAATTTATTGCTCTAAAAACATGTTTTAATTTAAAAAAAAAAGTTTTTTTTTTTATTATGAGGTGATAATAATTTTCTATCATCATAAATAAGGAATATTAAATATAAAATATATTTATTTTTTCTTTCATTATTATAATTCTTAGAATCAAGTCCAAGTGCGAATGAAAATATAAAAAATTATAATTAAGTTATATTTTCTTGACAAATTTCTTATTTTTTATATTTTTTCTAAAATACATTTTTATATTTCTAACTTATTTACGCTTTATGTTTTTCAATGAACAAGAAAAAAGATATCGTGGAAAACTCTTTTCTCAGTCATTAATAAATTTTTTTTAACTTAGGTGGAGACGTTAAAGATATTGATTAGTTTCAAAAAAAAAAAACTTAAAAGCTATGGTTTCCTAGGAAAACGATGCCGTAAAATAGCGGCCGTAATATTACGATGAACATTGGACGTAATATAACGGCCGTTAAAACGGCAATCACATACGGTTTCATAAATTTATCTTATGGCAAAAATTCAATTAATACCAATATTAAAGTTTTTATCACAATTTTTGTTTAAAATGCATTTTTCTCCAAACTTACATTTTCGAGTTACCAACTTATAAATTGGACTCGTCGATATATTATATATACATACATATATAATTTTATGTATTTCTAAATTTTATACATAACTCTATAAGCTTCTACCTCTGTTTGAAATATTCCTAAAAGATGTATATTTAATATATTAATAACTAAAAATCGAAACACAAAGTCTCTAGACGCGATTGTGTGCAAGTAAGGGAATATGAATATATTTCTTATAAATGACTTTATGATTTTGATTCATCAAAATGAAAATTATTATTATTATTTTCGAAATGTGACAAAACAAAAAAGTATATATATTGTATGCACACATTTAAACAAGAATATTTATAAATACATATACAAATAAAGGCATATTTTAAAATTAAAATAATACACAAATGCACATTTTATCACAAAACAATCCAAAATTCCACTTCCCTTTCTTTTTATAAATATAAAAAAAAATTTTTGAATGAAAGTTTGCAAAAGTCATGTTGTAAATTTGCTTAAGTGATTCAACTTTTATTTAAAAAAAAAATCCAGCAAAAGCCAAATTTCATTGAAAAAGTAAATAAAAACAAAAATAAAAAAAAAAAAACCGTCCTATAAGATTAAACTTTAGGGGCTTCTTTTATTCGTTTAAAATTCATATATTAACTTTTATTTTTTTTTATTTTTTTCATAATTATATACTTAAAACAAAAGTATTTTCACTAAATAAGTACCTAAAAAAAAAAAAAAAAGTTCAATTAAAGAGATTATATATTGAAAATGAAAAGTCATTCAACCATAATAATATTTTTTTATTTATACTTTCATTTGTCATTACTGTACACAATATATTCAGTTAACTTTCCATATAAAATTTTGGTCAGTTTCTTAAAAATTTAACACAAATAAATATTTTTTTTTTGACAATTTAAAGTTTTGAAATTCCTATAATTCAACATATAATTCAAATTTAAAAAAAATTTAATTTTACATTGATAATTTTGCGGCTCTACAGTATTTTACAATTTTCGAACATGGCTGCCCAGCGCCCATACATAACCTTTGAGCACCCCTGGTCTATAAGTTCCGATTAAAATGAGTGTGTGAAGGCTAGAAGTGGATTTCCATGAAAATTAGTGAATAAGTTTATAAGTTGTGATTGTGAATAGGGCTTGCGCTACCGGACCAAATTTTCAAAACCGGTATTTCGGTATCTTGTTATACTAATACCGGGATCCCGGTATTAATATCGGTATTTGAAGTAATTAAAAAATGCGAAATTACGATGCATCAAATGAAAAAAGAATAAAAATTAAGAAACAAACTACTTCAACGTCACACCCATTCTTCATCAAAATTCCCAGATGTGATAGAACGAGCTTCGGAGATTCGTTTTCAATTCAATTAAAATTCTAACTCAAACCAAATAATTACAATTTCAATTTTTGAAAGAAAACTCAAAGCTCATTATGAAAAGCAAAATTTTACAATTTAAAATTATTTTTAAGTTGAATATTTAAAATTTTTGAACATGGCCCTTAAAAAATTCTAATTGCGTATAAAAAATAGAATATTTTAGTAAAAAAGTTCTAAAAAATTTAACACCAAATACCGGTACTAAGTGGTTAGTAATACCGGTATTGAAAGGTATCAAAAATGGTCGGCAAGCCCTAATTGTGAACAAAGATTCGATTTCGATTCATTTTAGTTCCGAATTGTTTTATTATTGATAAATTACCATAATTAAGAAACAACCCAAGAATTCTTCAGAAAGTTGATTAAAGAAGAAATTTCATTCGTGTTCACTTTATTTTCGATAAAATTTTAATATATTTTTAAAATTCACTAAAATTATGACTACTTTCACATAATATTGAACAAGAATTTCTATGCATTCTAAAAAAAAATGTTCATCGTTTTTATACTAAATTGTGTATAAGGTGTTTTTGAAAATTTAAAAAAAAAAAAACACAAAAAAAATACAAATATTTCCTCAGTCAGTCATCGTAGTTAAAAGAAAAGTTATGAACATTTTTTTATAAGGATACTATTTACTCTTTATTTGACAAAAAAAAATTTTAAGTATTTTTTTTTTGTTTTGTGTGCAAAAAAATAAAAGGAAAATTTTTTTTTTTCTATTTTTAGCGCCGAAAAAAGTTGCAATATATAGTTCTTCAAAATTAACGAAAAAAAAAATAAAAAATAAAAATTCTGCTAAACAATTTCGACATGAGTATTTTTTTTTGTTCTATTTTTTTTTTTTTTCGTATGTTAAAAATGAATTTGCATGCATGAAATCAACTTTCCAGCTGAAGGACTCGTTTTTATGCTAAAAATTCCAAAAAAAAAATTAAAAAAAAAAAAATTAATGTACAAAAAAAACCTCTTTATTGTCTTTTTTATTTCGTATTTTTGAATGAAATTTTTGAAGGAGGTATTCAAAATTGTCCCTGTATAAAGAAACTGGGTTTTATTTACAAAGCAAAAAAAAACAAAAAGTATTTATTGTAAGTTTGTTAAACTTTTAGATATTATATATTTCTAAATATGAATATTTATATAATTACAAAATAAAATTAATTCGAACTTAAAAAGTTATAAATATGACATTCTTATAACTTGGTAAAATTTACGAATCTAATAAATTTGGTCAATGATTTGGAGTGATTTGGTCGCTGATCTATAGTTTTTACTAATTTTCATTAAGCATGTAAATCTAATTTTGTTTCCAGCCGCCTTGATTGACTACATATAGCATTTTCATCAAAATACACATTTGAACTACGAAATTTATTTTAACCAGATGTACGGTTTTTAGCCCAAAATTGCTGGGACTAAACATTGTGTTGTCACAATTAGTATTAGGTCAATTATAAATTGAAGTTGAAAGATTTAAATCAAGAAACATGCAAAATTTTATTTAAACTCTTTATTGAGAATTTTTCAATTCAAATTTCTACAGAATAAACCGAATAAGCTAAAAAATAAAAAACATATTAAATAAAAATTTCAGTGAAAAGTAGGAAGAAAACTTAGAGAAGCTTTACAACTGTCTCTCTTTAATTTAAGTTTTTTTTTTTTTTTTTGTACATTTTTCTGAACGAAATTTATTCAAAGGCTTTTTAAGAAAAATGTTATATACATACTTACTGCTTATTTTTCGCAAACAAAAGCAAAAATATGAAAAGAAAATGCAAAGGAATTTATTTATTTATTTTTATTTTTTGTTTTTTTTTCAATTTGTTTTTTGAAAGGATTAAATAACAGAAAAGTGATACACCGCGAGCTAAAGCTCTTTACAGATTATTTTTAATTTCTTAATTCTCACCTTTCACTATATTTTGGGGAAATGAGAATATATAGGAAAAACGAAATTTTCCAAAATAGTTAATTTTTTAAGAAGATTTTAAGTTTTTATTTAATAGGATAATAATAATTTAACTTTTTAATTCAATTCGATTTTAAAGTTTCTCAACAGTTTTTTACAGTCTAATTATACATTAAAAATTTAATTAGATTTTTAGAATTCAAACGCATATATACATAGTATCTGTACATAATATATTGAAATATATTAATAAATTCACTCTTTTATGGAAGCCATAATTTCCATTAAGAAATATAATTGGTATTAAAAAACTTCTTCTGACCTTTTTATGATTTAATTCTGCGGTTTTGCAATTCAAGAAAAATTTTGAATCAATATTAATTTGACAAATTTTTTATAAAAATAATTTTTTTAAAGTATTTTTAAATTAATTAGAAAACTAAATATAACTAATTACACAGAAATATATCTTTTTTTGTTTATTTTCAATTAAGTTCTATTTGTATCTGAAATTTTATTCAGGTAGGTAAAATTTCCGTTTATAACTTTAAGATACATATCGAAAATGTAAAAGAATAACATTTAATTATGTCGAAACTTTAGAATTCTAGATTTCTTGCAGTTGATTTTTTTGCATTCAGATGGAATTAGCTGAGGGAATATGTTTGTGCAGAATATATACAGAAATTTGTTTCGTTTTATGTTTGGAAACAAATGTCTAAAAATGTTTGTTTCTTTTTTTACTGTTTAGGCTCTAAACCTCCTACTTTCCTAGTGGAAACCCATTTAATATTCATGATATTAAAGTGTGATTTATTTTATATGGAAACGCTTGATTAGTCATCACAACATAACGCAATAATGTTGTAGAATCATAAAAAGCTGTACAAAGGTAAAAAAAACATCCGCTTAAATCAATATACAACTAAATATTCCATTAAAATTTAGTTATTTCATTTGAAATTATAATCAACGAAATTCAGGCACATAATTTGAAAAGATTAATTTTTCGCCCATAAATAAACATTAAAATAATAATACAAAATTTATTTATCATTTTATCAAGATGTTTTCTATATACATATTTTTAAGTGCATATTTGCTTTCGCAGCATATTTTCGTAAATTACAAAATAATGAAATTTATAAAACAAACAGTCATTAATAATTACAAAAATAGCAATTAAAATCAAATAATCATAAATAATAAGGAATGAATGAATGAATTAACGTTATATATTTTAAAGACAAAAAGTTGCGTAAAATAAAATTTCTGTTCTCATAAATTCACACATCTCTTTATATGTATGTTTGTATATCAATATAGTAAAATAAGTAACATTTATGTACATATTTTACATAAGGGAAAGAAAAAATTGAATTTATGTCTCGCCAAACCCTTCAAATGACATTGAAATTAACAAAATTACATTTTCATTGCACAGAAATTGAGGTTTTCATCGTTGTACGTATAATTTTATTTCAAATGTAAAAAAAAATACATGTAAGTTACTTTACGGAATAATATGAAACATATTGACATTGCAATCTCGTACTCCTTTATTATACATATATTATATGGTGAATAATATTAACAAGACATAAAAATATGGTTTAATGCGAGGAAAACTTGTATTTCTTCCTCTATTTTGTTATATTAACCGCAGGATAGAAGTTAAAATAAAATAAAAAAATATACATAAGCATTTATCATTCATGCATATTATAATACTTATACGCAGAATATTTACGAAAGAGTTTTCATCATCAAATTAGGAATTTACTTTTTATTCCCCTAATTTCTTTTTTAATACTGTATCTGCAATTTGTATATACATTATATATTCTTCATAAAACATATAGATGCAATTATTATCATCCTTTCCTTTCACATAATGCTCTTATCTGCATTGCATTATCTTCTATATCTATAGATTCAATGTTCTTCTAAATCCAATTTTGATTGCCACGGAAGTTTTAGTAATTTTTAAAATGTCTATGTTAACTGTCACTTTTTTACATTGCTTTAAAATCCAAAATAGCTCCTTTTTCTATTAAAACTATGCTAGTTTGGTGTTGATTTTTGTGCAGTTTCATTTTCATAGTTTTTTTGTAATAAACAAAAAGTTTAAGGTGTAGTATTGATGTTTTATACTTAACAAAATTATCATCATAATTATTATTTAGATCAAACTAACTTAAGTTTTGATGATGACTAAATCAGTCATAATTTAATGGAAATTGCGGAAAACTCTCTGTCGATTTATTTTTATTTGACAAATAAACAATTTGCTCACTTGTTTCAAAATCTAATTCTGTATTTTTTCTTATTTATTCTAGTTCGAATTTTTATTTTCAACCCAGTCACTTAAAAACTAGAAGGTCAAAAGGAAATAAATTGAAGTAATGTAGAGTCTATAAATTATCTAACTTTATGATTCGTCAGAAAACATCACAACATTATTTAATTTCAAAAATAGAAAACTTAATTTAAATTTTCTTTATTATTCAAAAAAAAACTCTAAACTCTAAAATAACTTAAAAAAATAAAATAAAACAAAAATGTAAAATGTAAAATCCAATTTATATTTGTCATTTTAGATTTCTTTAACTTAACGCACAAAAAAAAAAAGAAAATAAGAAAAAAAGATGAAAATCTTATTGTGCGAAAGAAAAATTTGATTTAGATTTTTTTTTTCTTTTATATTTGAGAAATTTCTTTCATTGAATTCAGGTGTTTTCTTTGCACACAAATAAATTTAGACACCTTTTGAATTGCAACATCGACAACGAAAAACTTATCTAATAAAATATGTTGTATACATAACATGTACATAACATATAGAGACAACTTTAAGAAAATAATTCCTAAGAGAATAATAATGGGTTGTAATGTAATGTTGGCTTTTAAAGTTATATATTTCTATTTTCTTTTTATAATAAATTCAAGTACAACAAAGAACAAAAAAATAAAAAAAAAAATTTTTAAAATAAAGAAGAAATAAAACAAAATACCTTCAGGATACATATGTCTGGATTTATTCTCGTTCTTTAATGATTTTGTTATTGTCGCAATTTGAAAGGATTGGTAGGCCAACAATATCTAAGGAATAAATTACACATCAAGAGAACTGAGAAATGGAAAGATTAAAAATTTCGAAAATATTATTTAATTTAAAAAGCATTTATTTGGTTTAAATTTGGTTCGGTTTTTTTTATAATTTTACAGTCAAGCCGTACTCACACCGAAATCGTAACAAGTTTTATTTTTGAAAATTTCTTCTAATGAACCTGAATGGAACTATGCAATCGAATTGGGACTCAGTATTTCTACTGAAAGCAGGCGCTTCATCCACTGCTAGTTGAATCGCCAATCTAATAAGACAGATAAACCTTTTCTTGTGATGTTTCGTTTCCGATTACTCCATCAAGGTTTCTTTAGTTTACATTTCTGACCAATATTCAAAATAATAATTTATCTAAAAGATAGTTAACTATATATATAGATGTTAACCTTATATTGTTCCAATAATATTTTGATAGAATTTTTTTATTTATATAAAAATGCGTTCAATCTAAAGAATATCAAAATTTATATATACTTTATTATGAGTTGAAAGCAATAATAAAAAAGGCAGAATTCATTTTAATCTATTTTCAGAACAAATATTTTGTGGAAGTGAGGTGAGTAGAATTTCAATTGTGAAAAAAGAAATTAATTCATGAATGAAAGGAAGTACTAAATTTCTGTATGTGTATATATTTTTTAACTACATACATAAAAAAAATCATTTGTTTTATTATATACTTACTTAGTTTATCTAATCTTTAAATTTTAGGAGAAATCATAAATTAATATAAAAATTGTATTTAAATTATCTTTAAAATTCTGTATACTATTTATTTGGAGCTCTGTAATTTAGATTTAACACTCAATATTGAAGAAATATTATATACATATTATCTAGTTGATCTAATGTTCATTCATTATGGAGATTATTTGAAGAAATACTAGAAATGGTACTAGAAAAATAATCTAAAAATATTTTCTTTTATTTTTTTTCTGTTTATCTTTCAATTTCTTGTCAACGTTGCGCTGTTGTACTAATTACATCTTTTTACAATATGTGCTAAAAATGCTCTTCATTTATTTATTTTTCATAAAAATGAAGAGATTTTCATTTCCTTAATTACTTCCATATAAGACGCTATAAAACCATATTGCTATATAATCTAAAAATTTAATTAAAAAAAAAAACTACAATATATATACCACAAATTTAAGAAAAATTTTAATTTAAAAACGGAAAACATACGGATGCTTCATTATTGCTCAAATAAATTAAGGATGTTAGTTATAGTTTTTTATTTTATTTTATTTTATTTTTTATTTTATCTAAGTATATACGTATTCACAAATTATTTTCATAAAAATATTTTCTTTAAAAAATAAAAGTATTAAGTCACGCTAATCCTATGTTCATTATTAAAAGCTTCCTGGATTTATAAAATTTAATAATGTTCTACCATTCAAAGATAAACTATAACTTATTAACTATATCTTATTATTAACTATAATTGAATATATAGCGATACATATTAGAAAAATTTGTAATATATTAATTTATTTCTTGTAAATTATTTCATGCTAATAATTATTCAATGATTTTATTAATTTTCAAAATAAATTATCTTACGAAGCAAACTTCTTTGCAAGCATAATGCCTAGTATATAGGTGCAAGCATAATGTAACGATATGTGTATCTACATAGATACATTATTCAATGATATATTTTAAATAAATATACTTGTAGTAAACTAAAAAAAAATAACTTACAAATTTCTTATAAAAATAAAGTAAAGTTCTGCACCACAGCTTTTAGATCCGAAAATTAAATTAAACAATTTTTATTCTGTTCTATGAGAATTTAAATAGCATTGCTCATAACTTCACCCTTAATTGTATGTTAAGTATCTATAATATACATCAGAGTGTTGTGATAGTTCTAGAGCCGATTCCCAACTTGGACTGTAATTTCTTGTCAGCATAATAATTTTTAAATAAAATCAAATAAAATAAATTTTTCTAAAGTTGAAAAAGATTTGATTTTTTTTTATACTTTAATGTCAGAACCTGAAATATCAGATTTTAAAAGAATATTCTAACATTTCAAGTATTAAATACACATAATATAATGTATGCTCAAATTCTAGAATAAATTTAAAAAACATACATATCTTTAAATTTATATATTTTAAAAATACATGAGTCTAGCATAGTAGGGTTTTTAATACTTACAAACAAGAAAATCAATTGGATGCTCATTGCATGTAACATAGTGCATTATAATACACTCAAAAGTGTTTGTAATAACATACATATACATATAATAATATGCATTGAATTAAATATATTCTTGTGGCATAATCTTTTTAACATTATTAGACGTATATATATATACACAGAAGTTAAAACTTATTCCAAGAAGGTGAATAAAAAAAACCTCAACATGCTTTTTTAAGTGGTTTTTAAATTATTATATTCATGTTTACTTATTTGAGAATATTTAGAAATTCAGCAAACTGTATGTAATTATAATTAAGTACATAATTTTAAATTTACACTTTATTACAACTATAGTAGTTTTTTATAAATTTTCAACACGAGAGCCATTTCTTTTAATATAAGCAAAAATATAAACAAATTTAAGAAACAAACAAATTTTTTTTTTTTTTTTTAATTTTAATGAAGAAAATAATTTTTGGTATTAATAGCTTTAAAAAAAATTTTAGAGATAAAAATTAAGCTGTAGGAGGAAGTAAGGATACTTTTTTTGAAAACATCAATTTTATAAACTTTTTTCTTAATTTTGGATAAACAAAATTATTTCTAATCATTTCTTTAATTTTTAAACAATAGCTGCTATAAGAGTAACGAGTTTTTTTTAGCACATAAATAAATTACGAAACTTTATAATTGATTTTAAATGTCTGTTGATCTAGAGAGTAGCGCTATCTTTTAACCTTATTACTCAAGTCAAGTTTATGTTCCAAATTTTTCTGAGTTTTAATAATACTTTAAATTTTTTACATTCTTTTCTTGGAAATTTATTCAATTGTAAGGAATTATGAATGTTTTCTCATTTCTAGGGCATGCATTACCGGTTTACGGTTTACCGGTTAATCGGTAAATTGTGTCTTAAGAGCATTACCGAATTAGCGGTAAATACAATTTTTTTTACCGGTAAAACTTGCAAATAAAATTACATTAGATGATTCGATTTTATAATGTTTTCATTTTGCGAACAATATACGAATGAAAAGAAATGGATTTTTATCAGGAATTAACATCTGTTTACAATCAACTAAAAACTATTCGGCCGAAGAGTGTGGAAGCAGAAAGAGCTTTTTCGGTGGCAGCCAAATCTGTGTTTAATTTCGTTCAAGTCTAGATAATTCCACATTGGACAATATGTGTTTTTGCGAATTTTTTCTAATCGCAAGAGAAGAGTGAAGAATCTGCATAACTTTTATTTTTATATTTTTTTAAATACATTTATTTATGTAATAACTATTGAAATTGAATATAAAAGAATTAAATTCTTGATTTGAAATAATTAACCTTTTTATTTAGTAGTACGTAAATAAAAAAATGTCTTCAAAAGGATTAAAAATATAGTATTTAAAAATTCGGTAATTTACCGGTTAATCGGTTCCATGAAAACTTTTTATCGAATTACCGGTAATTTCAAAAGTCGGTAAATTTGCATGCCCTACCCATTTCCTTAATTTTAGAACATATAATGAACGTTATTAGATTTATTTTCTTTCCATCATCTGTTCTGAATTATTAATTTCTAATTCAAAACATTTAAAGTTATTAATTTTCAAAATAAATTATCAGTTCTGACTTCTTTGCAAGCATAATGTCTAGTATAGGTGTAAGCATAATGTAACGATATGTGTATCTACATAGATACATTATTTATACCAAAAAAATTTAATATTATTATACATAATTTAAGGTTATATTAAAATGCATTAAAATATCAAAACTGCATTATTTTTTTTGTACAAATTTTAAAATGCTTAAACTTTGTAGGTACATAATTTTTATTTTATTTTAAATTTGTTTTAAAAGTAAATAAAAATAAGATTTTTTTTTTAAAATACACCAAAAAGTCAGAATAAAATTTCAGTTTGTTTCTTTATTAAAATTATATTTGCATAAATAACAAGTTCTATATTCTCTTTAGTTCAACAACACAAAATAACATTAACAAAACATGAAGGAGTCACACAAATTCTTATTATGTTATTTAAATTAGACTTTGTGAAAATTTAGAAATCTTTTAATCAAAATGAATATAAACTTTATCTTCAGAAATATTCGATGAAAACAAGAAAATATGTACCAATATTATTTAAGTTTTTCGTATATAAGTTTATGAAGCAAAAAAAAATTAAAAACAGATTTCATAAGATTGCGCTAAATTCAATCAGATTGTATGCTTCACTCCACTAAAAAATACAGATAGAAAATTATCAAAAAAAAATTTGAATTTTTACTTGGAGACTTTTTTCAAATTCTTATTCCATAAGGTATAGGACCTGAAAAAAAATATTGGAATTAGAAAACAATTTCCAACAAATTTTTTTCAAAATGTTAACAAATCTTGTATATTGGTCCTACGTCCCACTTTATATCTTTAAACTTAAGACAATAAGAATTAAATCGAAAAAATTTTAAATATCCTCACAAAATATAAATTAACATAATTCACAATTATTTTATTTACTATAGTAAATTTAAATAGAATTTACTAAATTAAAGTTTAATACATTATTTGTTATTTTATTATCAGTTTAATAATATAATGTTTAAAATAATATATATATTTTTTTTAAATAAAAATGAATATAAATTACATTAAAAACACAACTTTATCGCCAAAAAATTCATGTCCAAAGGATTAAAATGTTAACTATGTATAACGAAAAAAAAAAGAGAACGAAAAAGACTTTTAAAATAAATTATTAAATTGAGGATAAAAATATGTTATGTGTATCATATCGAATAGTAATATCAATTAGCTTAATTGGCTAAGCGATTAAAATTTATTTGTTTAAAAAATGTTGAAAAATTGTAATCCATAAATAATTTGGATGTTTTTCAAATTTATCATGTGAAAGTTTTTTAATATACATGCATATAAATATAATATGTGTATTTATGTTATAAAAGAAAAAAATACTGTTTGTAAATAATGTAAAATGATAAAATTTTATATTGTTAAAGGATGTTCCAATAAATTTTGGTCCTTCAAACAATGAACGAGTAAATAAAAAATTAGTTTAGTGTAAATGTAAACATAAGTGGTAACATAAAAACAAATATTATGTATGAAATAAAAATAAACTCGTACTAAAAAAATTAATCCGTGATAGTTAATGTCGGTCGTCATCAGAGGTGGATGTGGTGGATAGTACTACCCACACTGAAAATTGTGGGTGGATAATTACCTACGTGAAAATTGGCTAATTTTTCAATATTTTTTGGGATCGGTAACTACCACCAACGCGGGGCTTGTTCCAGAATATTAGCGTTTCATAAAATTACTCATGATCATGCCAGGATCATCTTGCTCTTACGACTTGTCAAAATTTACTTGCGCTCGACAATGATGTAAAATTAATTGAATCATATTGCAATCTTACATTCTTTCCCAGAGGTGGTGACAAACTCGACATGGCAGAACTTATGATTGAATTCATTACTCGAAATTCCAAACGAAGCTAAGTTTTTGCACTGCATATATGAGTATTTCGAGATTTGCGAATGAAGTAGTAAATATGTTCTGCTAGCCCTGGTCATCATGATGTTTAGTATTAAATATAATTACTTTCACTTGAATTCATTGTTAAAGAAATTACAATTATTTTCGTAAAAAATTAAATACATAAAGCAAAACACCATTCCAGAAGCTCTTAGTGATTTTTGGGACGAGATTAGCTTTCAAAAAATGAAATATATTGGCATTCAAAAAATATACCTGCCTTGTAGTTTTTAGAATAGCAAATAACAAAAAATATTTTTATAGAGACTAAATCTTTAATGAACTTTGTTTTTTCAGCAGAAAATATAATTGAAGCTAACACTTATGTAAATTAAGTAAGTTAGTTTTTTCGACTGGATAACATCGTTTTGTTTTATGGACTTTTATGGTATATGTATATAATAAAGACAAAAGCAGATGGATGGTTTAATAGTGCAATGGACCAAAAGCCAATTTAAATACATTTTCTATGAAAAGTCAGAAAACATCATTTTCAAATATCGTATTAACAATATTAAAAAATGTAAATTTTTTTTTTAAATTCAACATAAAAGTTTTTTTTTGTATTCTTTCATTTTGATCAGAAAATATTGTTTAACAAAAAAAAAAAGGTAAAAAATATCAAATGATATTCATAAAAATGAAAATCGATTTTCACGAATGGTTTACATCTGGGACACTTTTTTTTTGTATTCTTTGTGAATTTATTTTTTCTATGTAGAATTTAATATTAAAAAAAAGGAAGAAAAATAACAAATATAAAAAGAGTGTAGAAATTCATGAATTTAAAAAGTATATTAACGTAAAATTGGTTTACAGAAAAATGATATTCAATGTGAAAATTGAGCCTTATATGAAAATCAAACTATATTATTATTATTATTCTTAATTTTTTAATTTTTCTACCAATGAACCGGGATGTTGATGAAAAATATAAAAATATTAAATATATATTATTGTCACACTCGAATCGAAAATCAAATTTGAATCTTGCAGGATATTTTTCATATAAAGCAAATACAAATTTTACGTAATATGAGCCTTAATGTAAGCATAAAATAACTATTATTAGGTATTATGTTAGATTATTAAAATTTTTCTTTAAGTTTGTGTACTTTAATTGTGATCCTGTATTGGTTAACCTGCCAAAATTTAAGAACTGATTATTTTGTTTTGTACTATTAAAGCGATTTAATTGTTAAGATGTTTTTAACCTGTTAAAATTCTTAAGCAGCATATGTTTTTATTATCCAACTCTTGCATTGCTTACAAGTCCGCACCATATTCAGTTCTTCAGTTATCCTAACTATTGTTATAAGGAAAAATTATTATTCCAACACTCATGCATCAACTAACCAAATGAAAACATAGTTATACATCATTTTAATATAATATTTTATGTACATTATTAAAACTTTATTTTTATGGTATATTTGCTTTAGATAAAATTTTTAAACTTTAACAAAAATATAACAAAAAGAAAAAAAAAACAATTTAGAATAAGAATATTGTTAAAAATTAAAATATATACATAGAGATGTAATGTAAAATTTTATAACCATAAAGAAAAAGACAAAATTCTAATGGAAAAGTAAAAGTAAAGTTATAAAAATTTTTAATTTGCTTTACATAACAAAAGAAAACTTTACGTAAACTTCAAAGTCCTTTCTATTGTTGGAGTGATCATAAAACACTTCAATAAAAGTAAAATTAAAAAAACATACACAAAAAACAGAGTATTCATGTATTTTGTATATATAATATAAATAAGCATATTGCACATACATATTTATGTATATTTTTCTAACAAACAAACGAGTTTCTTTTACACTTTTTTTTGTATATATAACTATATAGTAGTATATGTAGAGTTAAAGAAAAATATAAAATCTGTAATGAAAAACATGAAAAACAAACAAATACTTATATGTATCTATATAAATTATATGTATATATGTTGCAAAATCATAAACATGATGACAGGATAAGCTGTCAACAATTCAAAAAATTGAATGGGGTACTAATAATAGTATACATATTTGTATATGAACATTATATGGAACTATAAGAAACTATGGCACTATCATCATTTTCACCTTTTTTTTTTTCATTCTTAATGGGGCAGTGTATTTTCAGCTTACCAAAATCTAGATTCAAACTCTTTTTTTACGGATATTCAATTTTTCGAAGACCTTATTGAACTGAAATGTTTTTAACACATGTCCAATGTTCCTCCACTAAAATGCTTGTAACTTATAAACTGAATAATCGATTTCAATTCATTGGATGCCAATATATGCGTTATCTCATCTCGAATAAAGTTTTTCAATCTCATCTCGAATAAAGGTTTTCGAGTGTGAGAGTTAGAGGTTCTCAATCAACCAAGGGCATAAATAATTTTCATATGAAATTTATACATTTTACATTTTTCTTAATGTTTTAATAGATTACGTTAAAAATAAGTATTTTGGATGTATATATCGATTAGAGGAACTTACAAAAAAAGGTCTGGATTTCGAAGAAAATTGTTATATTTTTGTTAATGATGCATGACTATGACTATGATATTGGTATAATGGAATTGAAGGAGCTTATAAAGGCATCTTAAAAGTGTATCAACTTAAATCGAAATATTGAAAACATGTCCATTATTACTTAAAAAGAAAAAAAATTCTACTGACAATTCGAGCTATTTTATATGCCTATATATTTTTCCAAAACGTGCAATTCAAAAAATTTATAATATTATATATTTTATTTGAAAATAAAATGAATACAAGCAATTTATTATTCGAATGAATAATAGATTAATTTTAGAAAACTTTGCGAATTTATGATAAAAAAAAAATAAAATAAAATAAAAACTCACTAAAACCTACAACACATTACAAGGAATAAAGCTTAGTTCTTCATTGTTTTTAATAAACTGTAATCTCATTTTATAAGTTGAGTTTCTTTTTAATTTTCAATTTTCCTCACATAACAAAAAAAAAAAAAAAAAAAAACTAAGAATTGAAAAACATAACTTTCTACGGCAAAGAAGGAAAAGCAAAACAAAAAAAAATCTAATACGAAATATGTAAGTATCTTTTTCAAATAAAATAATGAAGTAAATTTTTATGAATGAAAGAGGTAGAAAGTTATATAATGTATACATATATAAAATTTATTGCACGTACATAAAATCTGAGCAACATAACAGAATTCATAATAAGAATATTTAAATAAAAAACCTTAATCGAAAAGTATATAAAACAATTTCACTAAATTTAAAATGTTATTTTATAGTATATAGAAAAACCAATATTCAGATAATAACAAAATTGAAACGATCAAAAAATATTTAACCCTTCTTGTTAAGAAAAGTACTATACCTATACCTTACATACAACTGACTTTAGTAAAAAAAAAAAAAATTTTTTTTTTGCTCAAAAATATTAGAATTCCAAAAATTCTGTGTTCAAAAGCCGAAACGTCTTAAATGATGATAAGACAAAATTGAGATAATATTATAAAGTAGCTTCTTTATTTATGTAGTTTATTTTCATCCTTACCCTTTTTCTTCTTTGACAATTCGTTAAGAAGTTATAGACATTGGACAAACGTCCTAACTAAAAATTTTTTTTTATTGTGCTTTTGGAAAATAATATTAAGTTTACTATGAAAAACGTCTTATTTGCTTCTTATTCAAATAACAGAAGTTTAAACTAATAATTTGATAATTTATAAACAAAAAACTGAAACCAAATTTGTTGTCACAACTTTTCTAAACAAATTAAATTTTTTTAACAAATACATTTTTTGTAATTTAAAAAAAAGTTTTATTCCGCTCTAACTCAACACAAAGATTTTGGCTTTTGAACAACAGAATTATTGTTTAATTACAGTCCTTCTATGACAAATACTTTTTCTTCTTCAATGGCGCTGCAGCCCATTTTGGGCCTTGGCCTCCTCAATGATAAATACTTGTGGATATAAATATTTTTATGTGATATTTTGCCATAATGATTTATGCATACAACTTCGAATTAAGTAAAACCTATATCTTATTATAAATTTTATAATGCATTATATATAGAACAAAAGTCTGTTAAACATATTACGTAACTTCGTTTAAATTCAATAAAAAACATAAAATTATTTAGGTAATCTCTAAAAAAATTTTTTTATAAACAAACAATCTAATAATAGTGTTTTATTTATTTTTATAAAAAATAAGAAAATAATTAAAAAAAGATAACGACATAGGTATGCACTTGTATGTCACAGCTCACAGATTATTTTAAAATTATTCACAGAGATGTTGAATCTTGTATTGAGTTCAACAATTCAGTGAATTTTAAAAATTCTAGTTATTTCAAAAAAAATACATATAAGTAATTGCAAACTAAAAGTTATGGTGTTATTATATACCTTCTTTAACAGTTTTGCCATATATTTTATGCAAATGTTTCAATAACAACTTTTTATGATTAGAAGTCACATTTATAGCTGTTGCAGTAACATAACATTGTTAATTTATTAAATATACAGCGTTCTTTATTTATTAAATAAACAGCAAACAAAATATCGAACTTACGAACATCACATAAAAATTACGAAATTCGTTATTGAATAAAAAATTCGCTATTACGAACAAATTTTTTTGACACATTAGACCATTAGAGTAAATATAAAATTTTTAATTATTATTTATAATTAATTATTGGGTTCGCTATACGAATATTCGATATACGAAGAATTTTATAGAACGTATTGTGTTCGTAAAGCGGTGGGTTTCTGTAGTTCATATAAAAGACGTTTGTATTGACTACATAATGATGAATTTAAATTATCGTAAAGTTGAAAAAATTATAAATCAATTCAATAAAATCTTTTCCACAAAAAAGTTGATCACCACTGGCTTTCACTTTAACTTATTATTGAATTAGAAATAATTAATACAGTTTTATAAGAAGTGATCACAGAAAGTGATCTAAGTTTGAAGAATTAAGTCGAACTAAACACAAAAATGAAGTATTTAATTTTGGTAAATTTTAATACAAATTTTTAATAAATTATATTATTTTAAGAAAATATTTCAATCTTGATATTACAGGTATTTGTTTTAACTATTTCCGCATTAGTTATGGGCTTAAGTGATGATCACACTCTTGTGGATAGAAAATTTATTAGTGAAGGTAAATGCAGCGGGTAAGTTAAATAATTTTACTTCATTCAGTTTTCAATAACAAATGCAAAAAGAAAATATTCATATACATAAATATAAGTACGAGTACGGACAGACATAAATGCATACATAATGCGTAAATATAACATAAATAGAATGTATTCTATATTACTTGGCTTCGCATGATTGTGTGATTATGTGTGTGTGCGTAGATTTGAAAATTTGTTATATAAACGCGTCCTCCCCTCCCGTAGTCCAACGCTAGAACATTTGATCGAAATATAACTAAATTTCAAAAGCGGCTTCTAAGGTAGATCCCCCGTCTGGGACTCGGATTAAAATTTCTAGTACCATTTAGCGTCTCTGTGCTTCGTAATTTAAAAATTTCAGTCAAATCGTTGCAGCGTTTTAGATTGAAAACAGAGAAACAGCCAGAGGAGGAAAGAATTTTTATTTTGATTTATTATATGTTTTAAAAAGTGCTCAGGCTCAACTTACTTTTCTGAAAAATTTAATATTCATAAGAGGCATATTATAGAACGCCGATGATTTTTAAAATTTCTTTATTTCAGAGTTAAGGAGCAATTGAGAGGTGGATGGAAAAAATATTGGTACTGTTGTGATGAAGACGCTCCAGTGATTTCATTTCCGGAAATAGCAGCAACCGATACTCGTAGTTCAGCAACAATTGTGCACGAAAACTTCGACATGTTAACAGAAGGGCGCACAAACTGTGTATATAAAGCAAAAGGAGTTTTGTAAAAAAAAAAATATTAAGAAATAAATTTTAAATTAAAAATTTCTTATAAATTTTGTGTTTTCCTTATTTTCAAGACAATGCAGTCACAAAATTATTAGTCTATCGTTTAAAATGCCACATAGTTTGCTTTAGACATATAAATATTATTTAAACATATAATTTTTTTAGCTTTCTTACTTGAGTAATAATTATCAAAAATAATTAATTGATTGTTTAAAATATATAAAAACAGAAATTTTTAAGTTGTTGTCAACTCGAACTTGAAATTTGGCAATTAAATCTATTTCTCATAATTATCTTATCCACACTTGAAGACTATGAGATACTTTCAATTTTTATTTAAATAGCTAATTTATCACAAATTAATCAACATTTTTTGTTTTACAAATATATTTATTCGCTTCTACTGGTATTATTTTCCTATTTCCCTTGATCTAACATTTTTCCCGCATAAGATTTGTATATTATATTCATTTACATTAATTAAGAATTTTCTTTTAACAATCATAATAATGAACAAAAATAAAACATTTTAATTACACGCTATAAAAGTAAAAAAAAATATAATCTTATAGTTAAAAAAAAAAAAAATTGAAAACCTTGAAAATTTTTCTTAAATATAAGATTAAGGAAAATTCACGTACACACATATATATAGTTATAGTTTATTATATATAAACACTTAAAGTTTTTTGTTTTTCTCAGTAAGAAAAGAACTACTTTATATATGTATATCTTTTAGAAGAATAAAAGATTTATTTAGAAATAAAAAAAAAAGTAAATAGAAAAAACTTTTTTAGTAGTTAGTTTTTATTACCAAAATATTACGTGACGTTATAATTTTTCACCCATCGGATTTTATTAACATTTAACATTCTTTTTGCATAATAATAACAATAGGCTCACGTTAAATATACAAAAATAATGAAAAAAATTGATGTTACATGTGTTGAAGAGTCCAAAAAATTTAAATGTCACAGGGATGTAAGATGAAAAATGTGATACGAACGTACATGTAATATTAAGCAAAGTATTTTTTAACGATTATGAACGTTATTAAAATTTACAAGGCACCACAGTGTCAAAATAAAAATAAAACTAAGAATCCAAAGTTTCGGAAGAAATTATTTATTTTCCACTTTGGAATCTATTCAATTGACTTTATTAAAAACAAAATCATTATAAAATATTATACTAAAAGAACTAAAATTATTTTTAAAGCTCTTTCGTTATTTATTTTTATCAGCTGCAAATATGAATAAATGTTTTATGGCCCTGATATCAAAGACAGTTTATGATTTATTAAAACTGATCCTTTTGATCTTTTGCAATTCACCTACAGTGTTTATTTTATCTCTTGTTTTGTAGAAGGAGCGCAAATGAGCTTTTTTTTTTTTTAAATAATCATACTATTTTGATAAAACGAAAAATAATCAAATTTAGGTTAACCTAATTTGTTGTTTCTAAGCTGAATTCTAAAAAATGAATATGGAGTGGTTTTTTTTTCTGAAAGATGTGAAATGAGCTCAATTATGAATAAAATCTAATTAAACTATAGGGAATCTTTTTTTTTCTTTCAATTATGAATATCAATTTTGCTTATTGTAATAATTTTTAATAAAATAGTAAACCCATCATCACTATTACGATAATGTTTTAACGTTTTAATCTGTTTTTAAAAGTGATGATAATGTTTACTTGACATTTCCTTTCGCTTGTATTTTACTTTATGCAAAGCTTTAATATTTAATTTAAGCTTTCACATTAATTTTAGATATTTAATTTTCTTCTAATTTCAAAATAACTTTAATTTTTGTAATAAAAAAAAAGAATTAAAATAATATTCTTCAAAAAAAAAAAAAAAACAAAAAGAAAGAAAAAAGGGAACATATCATAAAAATTATATTCTTCTTAAGGAAATTTGTTTAGTTTGAAATTTAAATTTATGTGATTTTTAATTAAATTTAAGAAGCTCCCTTCATTTTATCATAAAAAAACACAAGGGAGGAAAATTTTACTTTTTAATTATGCAAAAAACTTCCTATACAAAAATACTCTTTTCTTATGAAATTTTATTTCTATATGTATTATGTAAAAATTATTATGATGAAAACTCATTAAAAACTATTACGATTGTGTAAGTATATTTTGATAATATTCTTAAATTTTTATTAAAAGCAAAATTATTTTAATTCACAATTATAATAAAATGTCATTCATTGGTTTTATAGTTGTATCAGCTTCTACAAAAATAATACTCTCAATATATGAAAATGTGTTCGGTAACTAATGTATGTACTGTTCGTAGTACTTAGCTAGTTTGAATTATAGTTATGTCACTATAATTGTTGCTCGAAACATAAATTTACGTTTTTAGTTGTTAAATTTTTTGTAACGCCAGCCTAGTCGCTATTCTTGAAATTTTATTGTCTTAATAGTCTAAAATATTAATATGGAATTATATAGGTATATGATAATTAATATTTGCATGTGTCTTCAAAAAACAACATTTTTTGATTATTCTTAAAAATGTGTTTATTTTTATTATTAAATACGAAAATAATTAAAACGAGATAACGACATAAGAATCATGTCAAAGGTTATATTTATAATTCACTGTCTCAGACATTTTCAATATTGTATGAAGTGGAACATATAATTAAATTTTAAAAATGCTACCTACTATATTATATAAAAATTAAAATTGAAATTTTATTATGACTAATTCTACAATTATAACACAATTTTCCTATAATAATAATGTAAATTAATTATGTACATGCTACTATATTAGGCTATACTAACTATACTAGGCTTCAATTTACGGTGGTATCTTATATGTATAATTTTTCTAAGAATTAATTTATAATTTAGTTTTTTTTAGGAAAGAAATTTAGTTTTTTTAATAACGAAAAAGTTATAAAAGTAATTTGTATATTCAATTTTATTTTATTTTATACCAGTATATATATATTATGTATCTTAACAGTAGTACTAATTTAAAACTAAAAGTTAAAGTCTGTTTATAAATTTTTGTGTACTCTTGGTTTACATTTTATATGGTTTACATTTTATATAACTACTTTTTTCATATAATAAGAAGGCGCAAAATTTTATAACTTTTGCAATCACAATATGAATCATTTTAAATTCTGTTTGATGGTAGTTTTCAAAATTTCAAATAAATTTTAATTGTAAAAAATAAAATATGATTTTTTTCATAAAACCATGTAAAAAAATTAGTACTCTTGAAGAAAAATTTTAAAACAAGTAGTTTTATGCTTCCTGTGAAAACTATAGTGATTTTGAGATACGATAGAAGAGTACTATATCTTATGTTATTTCATGTAACATTTTATTTCATTTTTGTGTTATTATAAAGTTTAGAAATTGAATGAAATGTTGTTTACCACTGCTTTTCAATTCCAATTTAATACCAAGTTAGAATTAGAATTCATATAATTTCACACAAAGTCATTTCAAACCGAACAGTCAAGTACAAACTAAAGACAAAAATGAAGTGTTTAATTTTGGTAAATTTTAATTCAAATTTTTAATAAATTATATTATTTTAAGAAAATATTTCAATCTTGATATTACAGGTATTTGTTTTAACTATTTCCACATTAGTTATTGGATTAAGCGATGATCAGACTGTTGTGGGTAGAAAATTTATTATTGAAGGTAAATGTAATGGGTAAGTTAAATGATTGTATTAATTAATGTTTTCCAATGACGTAATTATTGTGAAAAAAAAAATATTTATATAAAGTAAAAATATATAAAATCCGTACAGAATACAAATGTGTATAGATGAGTATTCGAGTTTAACTCCCTTGATTTACTTTACTGAACAAATTTATATTTTTAAGGCGCACTTTCTAGAACATTGTTGTTTTATTTTAGAGTTAAGGAGCAATTGAAAGGTGGATGGAACAAAGTTTGGTATTGTTGTGACGAAGATGCTCCCGTTATTACATTTCCAGAAATATCAGATTCCGATACTCGATCTACAGATACTATCGTAGAAGAAAACAAAGAAATCTTGACACAAGGGCGGACAAATTGTCATCTGGAAATGAGTGGAATTTTGTAAGAAAAAATGTAAAGAAATAAATTTAACGATTGGAATTAAATTTAAAAAAAATGTTTATTCTTTTTTTTGTGTTTTCTATATAATTTATACATTTAGAATTGAAACGACACTAATGTTTACTGCATCTTCTCAAAATTACTATTATCCAGTTCCGAAACATAAATAAAATTTAAAATTCACTTAAAAATTATTATAAATTTTATTTGTTTTCTAAATTTTATAAAACACTTAACAATTTATAACAAATTTATCAAGACTGAATTTTTTTAAATCATTACCTGGAAACCCTAAAGTACATTTTAATTCGCTTCTACAGCTAATTTTCTTATTTGTGGTGATCTAATATTTCCCCACATAAAATTTATATATCAATTTAAATTAATTAAGGATCTTTTTTTAACAATCATAAATCATTTTAATGCTTCCATTTCGCATCGATAATTAAGCCGATTAATAAAATACCAAAAGTAGGTATAATGTAAGTTTTAATAATATTTCACGACAAAAATATGATACGCTTAAAAATATCAAAAAATAAAATTTTTTATCATTTTCAAAATGAAAATTTATGTAAAATATTTATATTATCGTCATATAGTTAATTTTTGTTTTTTGTACAATAAATTTTTATGAAAATCATAAATAAAAAATTGATGAAATTATTCTGTCAAAAGTAATTAAAGATTTAATTAGTTTTCTTTTTTTCTCTCACGAGAGGTGTGAAATTTTAATCATTTTCGTTAAATTAGATTTTGTTTTTTTTTAATACATACAGTTTAAAAATTTTCGGTGTTTTTTTTTTAATTTTCACAATAAAGTTTTGAAGTTTTTTTTTTCGAACTTACGAATATACCAATAAAGTCCCTAAAAAAACTTAACTATTAGAGAAGTAGTTAACTGTGATGAAAAAAAGTATGAATATAGAAACAACATATAGTAAGCTATCATAAACACTACCTAGCTGCATACACTGCATAAACAAAATACAAACCATAAATAAAATTTATTCAGTTTTCCAATGACCATTATTTAAATTAATAAAATTTAACTCTGTCAAATAAAAAAAAATCTTATAGATACAAAATTTAATTATAGTTTTTCTGTAATCTAATTCAGACAAAAATTTCTCCTCAAACCTCAATGATTAAGTGGAAAATTTCAAATTTATTGTTGACTTATAAATGTTTCTGTAAATAATTCCTCAATTAAATTAGCAAAATATTTTGAATTTAATTTTATATAAATTTTTTTATCGCAAAAATAATTTATGTTCATAAAACATAAACCCCAAAATAAACCTCAGTTGGCCTTCAATTCAATAAAAAAAAAATAGCTAAATGAATTAATGAAAAATTTTCTAAAAAATTTAAGATACAAAAAAGTTTCCCAAAATAAGATCCTTAATTATCCTTTTTTTCATTAAAAAAAAAAAAAACAACAAAATTAAACTAATAAAACATTTTCTCGAAGCTAAAGTTTTCGGAAAAAATTTTGTAATGTGTAGAGAGAAAAAAAACTTATTTATCAACCATTTATTTTAAAAAAAAGTGTTCTGAGGATAAATTATAGGGGTTTATTTGTTGCAAATATTTTAATTAAATTTAATTAAATTCCAATTAAAATTTTTTTTAATGCAATAATGTCTACAAAATATTATATAAAAAAATGCTCAATTGGTTTTTTTTTTTTTAAATAAATAAAGTTATTAAAAAAATATAAATTTCTTTAAAAAATTTATTCTACATATAAAAAATACAGAGATATTTAATTTTAAAGTGTTATTAAAATGTTATTACCTTACTACATAAAGATGTAACAAATTTATTAAATTTTCTGTTATATAAAATCATCATCAGAGCTGCGGTAACAAATTTGTTTTTTTTTTGTTCTTCTAGTTTTTAGTGTTCAGACCACATTATATGCTTGTATTTCAACATTTTGTTAATATGTAGAAAAATTTCTTCCAAGGACTAAATAATTTACATACATATATCTTTTGTTTTATTGTGTGTATAGAAAACAATAAAAACATATCTGATGAAAATAAGAGATCGATTTATGTGAAGAAATAAGAACAAATTCTTATAATTGTGTTGTGTTCGAATGTTTCCGATTAACTTTGTACAGCTCTCACCTTTGGTATAGTGCTTTTAATCACAGTTAAAGTAGATCATAAACAATGCCTACTCAATTTAATCGAAATATGGAACCAATTTAACCCAAATTTGGAACCATTTTCAAATAAAATATGCTCATTTTAAATTACTTCGGCATATGTATTATGTAACATATCGTTCTTCTCTTAAAATTCGCTAGGCATATTTTTGGGCATTCCAAAGTTCAAAAGTTATTGAGAGATTTTCGATGTTTTGAATTTTTAAAGGTTTTCTCTCAAAAGTATCTTATTGTAGAAGGAGTTGCAGAAATATCTAGTTTATGTAATTTTGAAAAAAGGCAAACTGGTAATTTAGTATAGTTATTTCAAAAACCGTCAAAACGAGATAAAAATAATCTATTAATTAGTATATGAAAAAAATTAATAAATAATTTCTTAAATATATAATTTTAGGGTGACATATAATTATTGTGTCATATTATTTATGTGGACCCGTCAGAAATAATAATTCAAATATAGTTCCGTTTTTATCGTTTTTGTTAATAACATTCATTTACGTTTACAGTTTGTTAAACATAAACTAAAAGAAAAGAAGTAATTATTATGGTAAAAAAATTATATTAAAAATATCTTATTTTTTTGTGGACCATATTCACAATTAAAGAATATTTTAAAATCACTACTATATTATAGCTATATTATGATGGTTTTTGATTTTTAAACTATACATTTAAATAAATTTATTTATTTTTTTTTCCAACCTTTCTTCATTGTCTCTCAATTTAGAAGTTAATTAAAAATTAAAATCTCATGGTGAATTTTAAAATTTATTCATTACAAATTAATTCACAGTATGTTTCCCCCATATATAAAAAAAAAAAAAAAACCAGAATTAAAAATAAATAAACAAAACAAAAATAAACCATAAAATGAAAAAGTTAAAATTTTATTAAACTTTTGTTTCAGATTTTGTTGTCATAATCAATTAAAACAATCATAGAAATTCATTCTCATTCCTTTTGAACTTTTCTGTCCCTGATAAAAGACAAAACATTTTGAGAATATTAAAAGATTTTTCCCTGAACTATATAAAAACCAATAAATAAAATATATATTTTTCATGTACATTTAAATATATGTATGTATTTATATAGAAAACATAATAAACATCTAAATTTAATTAAATTTTATAAAATTATCAGGTACTACAGATACAAAATACATATGGTTAGAATTTTTATATTTTATATATTATTTTAAACTTTTCAAAATGTTTATTCATTTCAAACTCCGGCTAATATTAATTTTTATTTTATTTCTTTTAAAATTCACTAAAATTTTTCTATAAAAGAAGACCATGTTTTGAATTCCGTTTTCACCAAAAATGAAAAAAACCCAAATATATTTTTACTTGAAGTCTTCTCGCTCTTGTACTTTTATTGGTTCCTGATCATTTTATTGGTATAGATCTCAGTCGTAAAATGCTAGATTAAGTCAAAGGGTTCGGATTTGGGGCTGAAAATGGATTTCAAAATGGTATAATGTTAGAACTTCACTTTGTGCCAAAGAATTCGGAAAGTGCGATGATTCTAAAGAATCTAAGTGTGAACATAAGATTCATACTTCAGGCTATGATTTACTTTTTTCTTCTTTTTTGATACGCCAAACAAAAACCACATCTTCGCTTTACAATTTAGGATAAACAATCATTGAAGTGCTTTAACCATTACGTACAGTTCATCTTTTTGGTACCCCCTTTATTGTCTGCACATCAATTTACTTAAATGCGAATAAAATTAATAAAAATAAAACGAAACCTCAAAAAGTTTAAATTAAACTTCATATCTGCTAAAGTTTGGAGTAGTTTCTAAATAAAATTGAAGACAATACTAAAATATCTCAATATTTTTCCAAACCAAGTAAGAAAAATAACTATAACGAAAGCTATAACGATAAAATTATATAATGTAAGGATTCTCGACAAAAAGATTCATTGTTGAATTTAGAATATGTTAAGATTGTTGACATTCAATTTGTTATAAAATTTTAACTTTTACATGCGTAAAAAAATAAAAACAAAATTAAAAAGTTCTATATGTGATGTAATGAATTTACAATTTTATTTACAAATTACATACATAATACTAAATTAAATTTTTTTTTTAATTTTAAGTTCATGAAAATTAAATTTTTAAAATGAAAGGATAATGAATGAATATATGAATATTATTATCAAACGTTAAAAAGAAAAGTGGTCCATCCTTAAAAAATTGTAAATTTAATTTTCATCTTATTAATCATTAATCTACATCTAAAGATAAGTCTGTTAAATTTTTGTAAAAATGGTATTTATTCATCAATCATATTGTTAGTAGCGATTTTATAAAGTGAGTCATGTACTTAAAAGTCGGATCAAATTGGAGTTACATATTTGGTCCCATGTAAAATAATATCTAAATAAAATGTTTTCCCCTTTTCAAGAGCCTATGCTTGTATATAAGCATAATAACCATTGAGATTTTGTTACTTGGGAAAAAGTATTCTATGAAATCTTAATAAAGTAACAAAGCAACTACATCTTGATGTAAGAAGTATTCGTAGATTTTCAATAAAATTATATATGCCGTCCAGTTACTAAGATAATTTTGTGTAATAAAACCAAGAACGAAGAATCTATACAGCGTATATGTTATGTTATGTTAAATTTTGTAAATTCTATGTTGATTTAGATAGAAGAATAAAAATCAAAATGTGTTCACAATTCCGTACAATCAGTTTACATTATCGTATCTGCCACCAAAGTGATTCATATAAATAAATTGTTTTTGTTAAAACTTATTACATGTCGCTAGACTTTAATAATTTTATTACAGTGAACAAATTTCGATTTGTAATTTGAAATTAAATTTCAAATTTTAATTCAAGCAGGAAAATTACCATATGGCCAGACATTCAAAAATTTTCCATTAAATTTGTTTCAAATACTCATATAGAGGTTATTAATTTTAAAAATCTTTATTGTATATAACATATATATGCATAGGACTATTGTCGTAATACGGCATAATAAATCGTCGGTGACATCCAAACAACCAAAAATTTATTATTTTGATTTATGTTGCGCAAATATATAAATTCGCAAATGATTATTTTTATAAGTAAACAAGATCTTTAAAGAATCTTCAGCGTTATGTGTTTAGTCAGTTTAAATAGTAAAGAAATATTATAACAAAGATACAGTTTGAATATTGGGCATAGCTTCATGTATACTAAAGCTCGTCAATTTAAATTTTAAAACAAAATGAAGATTGTCCCAAAGGTGTTCAAAATATGGTTAAAAACAATATCATAAGAGCTCTAAGAGTCCTAACAAAAAACAACAGTCACACACTTTTTAGAAAATATGAATTCTCATTCTATGTACATAATGTATATGAACACAAAAAAATTATAATCAAAACCTGAAAACCCAAAAACTGCTCGTTTAATGAACTAATAGAAATATAACCGACGACAATATGTAACATAACATTATGTAAATTATATACATAATGTTGTACATTTGCGTAAAATGTGATTGTCATACACTTTATTTTAAATACATTATGTCATAGTGTAAAAATATTATATTAAATTCAAGTTAAAACAAATGCATATTTTCAAATTAATTAAAAGTGTAAATAATTTTTTTCAATTTTGTTGTGATAAAAAGGCAAAACCAGTTCATTAAGCCCGCTAACATAGTCAAACAAAACAATTATTATCAATTAGCGCTATGAAAATTATACTAAACATTATTTGAAATTCAAAACTTGGTTTTAAATACATAATAAGAAATTTTAGACATGAAAGTTTCTACATGAAAGTTTGTACAAGATACACAAAAAAATCTTTTTCTGTATACTTAATTTGTATTTTGTGTATACTTTCTAGTTTTCAAGCATATTTTTTTGCATAAATTCGCTAATAGATCTTTGAAGAAATTAATATTTTTAATTTTTTTTTTTCAACAAATTCCATTTCTAAGTGTCGCCATAAATATACGACGTATTTTCAAAAATATTGTTAATTTTTAAAAAATTAATTTCGTTCTCAACGGAAAAAAAACTATAGAGCAAATAACTATAAATTTAGAACTAAATGCAATAAGCCGCATTAAAGCTTTCAAAATTTATTACAATTGGAGTTAACCTAAAAAAGACATAAAAATACATTTCAGAAGTTTGTAAGAGAAAAAACTTTAATAAAACTTTGGCATTGAACAGCATCCCCATGTGCATTAAATGTTTCTATACTTAGCAAATTTTCGCATAAGAATTTATGGTTATTATGTATGTAATGAATACTATTTTACTACTAACGCCTTTATTGATTTTTTTAATAATAAATTTTTCTAACAATTTTAGAAAGTAATAAAATTGTACCTAACCAGAGGAGTATAATTAGGGTGTCCATTACCGAAGCACTTCCTTCATAACCGGTTATTCGGTAATTGGTAGTTACCGAAACCGATAATACCGGTAATTTTCGGTAATTGACTTTTTTTTATAATTCTACATCAGAGAACGTAAATTAATCACTTGATAAAATAAAATTCAGTAAAATATTATATTAATTCATTTGTTTTTATTAATAAAATTAAAAGAAAGAAATTAAATAAAAAATCATTAGATAATACAAGAAATATGTTATTTTATACTTTGAAAATATGATCCTAAACAGCATAAATTATTATCGACGCTTTTGTCGGAAAGCATTGATCTGATTTTCGGGACGAGCAATCCTTCAGCGGAGAAAGCTCTTGCAACATTGACACTTGTGGGCCTAACGGTATTTATATAATTATGTACGATGCTTAAATGCTTTCCTTTGATTTCAAAATACTTTACTTCCGCGCGAATTACATTTATTAAATCCTTCTTGGGTTTTTTTGTGGAAGTTGAGATGTTTGTTGTGTGTCCAGAATTCCTTTGTGAAGCCTTTCCTGCAGAGATCTAGGTTCTACCGGTTACTGTTCCATTTCGATTTCGTCATCAGAAATTAATTCTGTATCTGAATCTGAAATTGTGTCCAATATTTCTTCGCTAACGCATAAACGTTATAACTGGTTAACAATTTAGGATATTAAAGTATTTTGTGAGAGTTGGTCAAAAATTCCATAATCCTCACTATTTTAATTACGGATATTAGGGATATGAAGAAAACGAAAAAGCATATGCAAACAAACCGCCGCTCATAGAAGCGTCTCGATAATGCATTTTTAAGATCAAAATAATTTAATATTTCGTTACCGAAATTGTCGGTAATTAGTCTTCGGTAATTCGGTATTTCCATAACGAAGTATTGTTCGGTACTACCGGTTTTTCGGTAACGGTAAAACCGGTAATGGACTTCCTAAGTATAATGTATACCTATTACCTATGTTTTATACTGGATATTACACTGGATAATACGGTACTCATTTTAATATGGTTTTGCAATAGGGGAATGGTGTGTTGTGGAATATACTGTTTTCTGAAATATTTCAGGAAAATGAACTATATTTTTCGTATAAAATATTTTCCGGAAAAAGAAAAATTTCACTTTTATATTCCACTTTGTTAGAGAAGGGTTCGGATACTACTTTTATAAAAACTTTCACTTACTTTTTGGAATTATGTTAAAGTTGACAACTTTTTGTCATATTCAAAATTTTAAAAAAGAGAGCAAATCGAATGAAAAATCAAAATTTTCCAACAATAAGATACATATATATTTTTTTTAATATGGTTGAAAAAGGCTCTAGTCGGCAAATTTTACTTGAGTATGTACATGTAAAAAATTAACTTCTAGAATAATCACAATTTATAATGTATAGGGCTATAATAATAAGATTGCAAATAAAAATTATAATTATACTGACGGGTACCTAAATTGAAAAAAAGAAAAATTAAACTTATAATGTTCAAAAATTCAATAACAAGTCAATTTAATCAATTTAATTTTTCATTAATATATTTCTTATAAAGTTTTTATATTCACATAAAGTTATATTATTTCATTCCGTAAAAGTGGAATGCAAGAAATGCGCTTTCAAGTATTTCCGCTTTTATTCCTCTATATTTATATGTGTATAGTTTTTAGTAAATAAAAAACATAAAATCAAAGTATAATAAGTCATCGGATATGATCGTTATTATGGTTTTCTTTTGGCACTATATTAGGACTTGATATAACAATTAAAAATTATCAAGATGACAGCTTTAATTTTTAAATTAATTATAGAAATTGAAAAATATATAATATTTTAAAGTGAAGTTGCAATATACATGAAATTTCTTATTATTTAAAGAGGGTTTATTTATGGCAAGAATTATTTTATTTTAATTCTATAATAGAAATTTTCATTCATTTAATTTATCATTTATTTAACTTTTTCTAATTTTTGAAAGAAAATGTTTGTAATGTGAAGTTTGAAGTGATTAAGTAGTCAATAGTCATTTTCCTTTGCGCTATTTTCCCAGATTTTATTCTTTCCCAGATTTTATTATTATTATATCTTGAATATTTCTAGAAGTTAAGATATTTATAGTATAGAATTAAAATGAATTCGTTAAGATGGTATCGAATTGTATATATAGTAAATGGTAGTTTAAGTGATTTGTTCCATATATAATAATTTTTAATGCGCATATGATCGGTAAGTTGTATCATTGATTAAGAATACATAGATTCTTAGCTTCATACAACATTATTTTTGGTATTTTTATGTGAATGTGTTAGTAAAACAAAATTAAATAGTGATAATTATCAATGTATGAAAAGAGTTTTATTTAGTTTTACTAACACCTTCACATAAATATACATAAATATATATAAATATATATAAAAAGGCTGAAAAAATGTTGTATGAAGCTAAGAATCTATGTATTCTTAATCAATGGTTGTATTTACATTCCTAAATTTAGCTCGGTAAATGGTATATTACATGCATCAATACACCCGTAATTATTTAATTAAGTAAATTTTATTTACATTCTCCGTATTAAGTAAATTTTATTTACATTCTCCGTATTAAGTAAATTTTATTTACTTACTTCAAATTTTATTTACTTACTTCTTTTTGAACTTTTGTTTATTTTTTGCATTGCAAATGTATTGATTGCAACTACCTCTCACATGCACATTAAAACAGTATACAAAACATGTTAATAAAATTTGTTTACAGCTCATTGACACTTGTCAATATTACATCACTCGACCTAACGGTCTCGTGATATAAGTATTGACTCGTGTCTATGTGTTTTTGTGTATACACAACTCGTTGTAATAACAAATTTTCTTAACATGTGTTGTAATCTACTATTTAAGTTCTTCTTTTCTTCTAACAAACATTTCTTTTTAAGTATTATATTTCTCTATCCTTTTAGCATTCCTATCAGTGGGATATTCGAAATTTGTAACAAACTGTACGCTAAAAATTTTTTAGACATTGTATCGCTCTAAAAAATTTTACTGAAACGTTGTTTTAAATTATTAAATGTACGGCAAATTTTGAAAATTTTAACAAGTGGTACTGCCGTATCCACCGTATTTATATTCCACTGCTTATAAGCCGAATAGCATTTCAATAAGCCAAATCATAAAATAAAAAATAAAAAAAATGTCTATGAAAGTAAATAGAAAAAAACAACATATTATTTGCTTACTAATATTTTTTTTTGTTCTAATTTGTTTTATATGCCATAAAATTTTCTTTTTTATTATTTAATAATTAATTACCATAAAATAATTAATCAAAATTAAATGTTTTATAATGATTAAGTTGCGGTTATTTTTTGTTTTTAAAAAATATGTGTCTGTAATTTTTCAATTTTTAATGACATTGATTATCAAACTTTTATCTGATGTTTGTTTTATATATATACACAATTATAGCACATGCCTTATGTGAAATATTTACAACATAGATAATAACAATAATATTTATTAAATATTTTTGTTTTGTTTTGAAAATGATAAATTTAAAAATTTTTAACTAAAATACAAAAAAGAAAAATTATAAATTTTATCCTTTAGGTTTGTAAATAAACATATATAATGTGTAATATGATGGTATTATATATGTATGTTAATAATTTTTCTCTTAATTAGGTACCTATATTTTTTTCAGTTTTAATATTATGAAAAATATAAAAGACAACAATGTTATAATAATCAACACTTTTATTCATGTATTTATTTTGAATAAAACGTCAGCTCTTTTTATTAAGAATAAGCCTGTCATTTTCAACTTGTTTCCATCGTTCGTCCAGCACTAGAGTGCGTATAACTATCAAACTACTTGATCGATTTGCCTATAATCTCATTAAAGTATCAGAGTTTTCGAATTCGGAGTACACGGACTGAAAATGAACTTAAATAGCTATCAATAAAAATAAAAACCTCAAAATATTAACAATATTCATTTGACCTAGCCGCTATTATGAAAACATTTTGAAGTACTATAATTTTTAAACCATAATATTTTCATACAAAACCCATACACAAGTATGACATTTCAATTCATCTAACGTATCTAATATTAATACAATACTCGTTAATAATATTATATTTGTAATTTAAATTTTGTCGACGGAAAAATGTTCAATCAAAATCTGTAATTCAATTTTAGGAAATTGTATTTAAAAATATTTAAAACAAAAATAAATTTTAATTGTCGCTTGTGCTTCACAGTTACAAATTAAAATTTATCATAATTATATTATAAATATTATATTGCTATCAAAATGATTATAAATTTATTGAAAAATATTCTATGACGACAAAGAATAATATTATTATTTGTAATTATATAATTACTCATAAAATAATAATATGTACAAATAAAATATTTAAACTTGATAACCATATTATTAAAATATTTTATACATAAACATAAATATTACGTTCATATAGGCCCGGATAGACCTTCAATAAGGCCCGAACCAAAAACAACATTTTAGTGGCCTTATTTATATTTATATTTATATTTATTTATTTTTTTTTAATTTGCTAGAATTTTAGAATTAAGAATTAAAATCTTCAGACTAAACATAGATTTTTTTAATTTTGTTGAAATTGTTCTTTGAATTTAATGTTAAAAAAATGTAGAATAGTACCTTATAAATGAAGTAAGCATCATGTTTTTCATATTTAGATTCAAAATATTTTCGACCCTAATATTGATTTAAGTTCCAAAAATCGAACTCTACTCAAACTTTAAATCTTTGGTCGCAAACGGATTCTAAAAATTTTTTTTAAACTCCTTCATATACTTATATAATTATTTTGGTATATTTACATAATTATTTTGATTAAAATACATTTTAGTCCATTTTCGACATTAAAAACTCTTCTTGTATATACAAATAATTTCGGCCCATTGCTTTATAAAGCCTTGTTCGCATGTGTTCAAGTAATTTAGTTAAGTGGCGAGAAATTTATTAGTCAACAACATTTTAGTCCAGTAGTTTAGTTAATGACTACGTGGCCCGCCTAGCCTCTATATGTGGGCCTGTACGCATATAATGCCATGATCATACATTTATGCTTAAGCATAACATAACATAATAATAATAATTTAGTAATATTATTTGATGAAAATAATTGCGCAAATTTTACGTTATATTTTATATTGTTTCTGTGTATATGTTTAATTAATTAACTTTTGAGTTTTTATTTGAGTAAATTAATTCACAATTATTTATGCGTTATATAATTATCCATTTATACAAAAATTTTCATAACAACTTTTTATAATAGGAGTACATTTCTCTCTTCCAAAAATGTAGAACTTTAATTTCTGACATTCATATGTAGTTTGATAAGAAATTTAAATTTATAGTTTTTTAGCTCTAGGAATTTAGTTCGCAAAAGACCGAATAATGTTTTTAGGGAAAGAAAAATTGGAAGTTTTCCGGAAAATTGGAAAACTCGCGGAAAGTAAATGTACTCTGTAGGATTTTTGTATGAACTCAAGACCATAACAATTATATATATAAGGATTAGGCTAGCTAGAGCCAAACAACGTTCGTGCCGGGATTGAATAGTATTTAAATAATTCTGAACTTATTTAATTTATGTCTGGAAATTCAAGGAAGGTCATCGAAAATCTTTTTAAAAAAAAGTGGACACATAGTATAAAACCGAGTTAAAGGTTGTAAAAAGATTATTTTTATGTTTATATTTCTATTAGTTCATGGACACCACGAAAAATACATTATATATTAAACCAAGTTTTTATTTTTTGGCGAAGGCTTCTTTTGACATTAACAGACACAATAATTAGTTGAAGTATTTTGGATTAATCAAAATTGTACATAGTATAAGAAATGCGACAAAATAAATATCAGAAACCTTTTTAACTTAACAGGTTTTTTTTTTCTTGCTTCATTAATAAAATCTTAAAATAAAAATAAAATATTTTTTAATCTTAAAAAGCCATTTATTTTTGCATAAGTATTTTAAAATTCCAAAAAGGAAAAATTTTTGTTCCAGCTGTGATTTTCATTTTAAAAAATTATAAAGTACCTACCTACAGTACAATTATACATTTTAGACAACTTTCTTCTTACTATAAATTTTAATGAAAGAAGTTATGCATCAATTAAAAAGTTTTCCTCCAAAATATATATATATAATATATTTTTTTAAGTTTTTGAACAGCTTTTTGCTCGCCAAAAGGAATGCATTTTCTATTTTAAATATTAATTACTTATTATAATATTTTCTTTTAAAAGAAAATCTTAAAGATATTTCTCTACCTTCTTTTCATACGAAAAAAAAAAATGTTTTTACTACGGCGGATTCGCTGTAGTATTGTTTTTATCGAAAAAAAAAATTATAACTTATCTGTAACTTTTGACCTAATGAACGAAGAGTTTTCAATATAGGCTTAAAATTATCGTTTTTAATATCTCTAGAGCTGATAAGAAAATGGTAATTTTTCTCAGACGCTACAGAGTTTTTTATTACACATACTTTAGCATGTTTTAACGAATAAATATAAGTAAGAAAGTAAGTAAGTATTAATTATAAAATTTTATATTTAAAATTAATAATAATTATTACAATTAAATATGGAATATTGCAATATAATATTGTTTCAAATAAAAAAAATATATTGCATTCGTAAATCTTTGAAAATTTTTGTAAGTTCAATGTGAAAAATGATCTCTTAATCATAACGAAACATTGCTTGCAATATAATGTCTTCAACCTAAAACAAATAATGATTATTAGCGATGAGCTATATAGTAAATAAATCCTCAATTTAAATCTTGAAGAAGGTTACACTTTATTTTTAGAGTTGATAAATTCGACTTTTTTTTTAAATACTTAACAACATTACACCAACGTTTTTGTAGAATCGTCATTGTTTACGATTGTCTAAAATACTTACTTGATAAAAATATAATTTATGGTCTCTCAATTACAAGGCGTTTACTTAGATTTGTAATTGGAAAAAAATATTTTTTAACCTTAGTTTATTTTAAAATAAAAAAAAGAAATTAAAAATAATGTGAACATTTCCCCAAATGAAATTATCCCATGTGAAAATAAGTAATTGACTCAAAGCGCAACATAATACTTACTTACATATATATTTTTTTATATCAAGTTTAAAGTTATCAAAATATCCAATATTAATATTCCGCTTAAATTATCATTATACTATATCGTCAACTGATTCAATACTTGTCGTATGTTAAGGAATTCTTCTTTAACATACGACAAGTATTGATTCAGTTGACGATATATCATTATTTATCATAGTTTCAATATAATTGCCCAAGTCGTTAATAAGATATGTAAATTTAATATTATACCGACCTGTAAATAGTCCGGACTTTGTAAGGCATATTCAACAGCATTACTTATATCTTCCGGTTGTAATTTTGGTAACTGGGAGTATGATTTGTAAACTTTTAAGAATTCTGTATCCACCATACCAGGGCTTATGCTCTAAAAAGTAAAAAAGAAATAATAACAAACCTTCATGCAAAAATTTATCCTAAACTGAATTCGCAACTTTGTTCTTTCATTTTTATAAAATTACATGTATAAAAAAATATTACTGATTTTAAATAAGCTTTTAAGAATGAAATTCTCATTTTCAACACCTTGAATTACTAAAGACATTAGGATCCAAAATCAAATAATACCTTCAATCTTTTGAATGTATATCTGTACATTTTGACATGATACGACGAACAAACGAAATGAATACGAGCTTCAATACGTAGGTTTCGTCGAATTCGTGGAGTCATGTTAAACTTATTATAATATGAAAAGGAATTCATAAGAGTCATTATACCCTTATTATGTTCTAATTCTAATAAGATAATTGTTTTTGTACTTAAGTTTAATGTTAAGCTTCAAATTTTGAAAAATTTAACAACTATAAAAAATAAAATATACCCTACATTATACATGTATTATTTAAACATAATATCAATTTGTGTATTTAAATAAATAAATTGTAAATATTTCTTATTGATGGATTAAAAAAAGTACATTGTTGTCAAAAGTTTAAATTAAACATTTTTCTAACAACTACAATTTCCATTATTGTAACGCTTGGCATAACACCGTTGATATACGAAAATGAAACCCTGTAAGAATTAAGGATTTCCCAGAAAAATAATTTTTTTTTAAATATATAATAGTTATTTCTTTTTTCAATTAAAAAAAAAAAAATTCAGTAAAAATTAATTTTGGTAAAAAAGAATAATAAATAAATTATTATTATAAATTACCGTCAATTTAATATTCAGTTTGTTAAAATGAATTTCTTGACGAACTGTCTGACACAAAGCTGTAATTGCATGTTTGGTTGAAGGATAAACACCAAATAATGGTACCGGTACATCTGGTATTCGATGTCCAAGGATGCTTTTTTTTTGTTGTTTGTCATTGATTATTGCAGCATCAATTATTTTAATTGTTTTTTTTTTTTTCAATTCAATTTTTTTTTTTTTATGAATAAATGATTATTATTATTATCATTATTATTGTCATCCACCACCAGTTATTAAATGATTTTATTAATTGGAGATATGAAAAAATAATTAAAATAAAAGTAAACAATAAAAAATTTTTTACTTGTTGTAAGTGAAATTTAATAAATTTTTAATATTGTTTTTTTTTTATAAAATCGTTGAAAAGGTATAAAACTATATTAAATGTAAATCTTCGTTTCAATAAAGTAAGAATATATTACAAAAATTTAAGAAATTTTGCTTCAATAATTTTGACTTCTACGCTTGAATATATTTTTGTATATGGTTTGATAAGTATAATGTTTCAAACATAACAAAAAAATATATATATAAGCTCTAAGTCACATACCTAGGTATATAATATACTTTCTGTCAATTAAATAAAATTTAGGATCAATTTTCTAGACAATGTATTTTTATTCGATTCTATGACGTTTCTACCTTTGTTGTATACAGGTCCTTATCAAATATTGTAATTTAATTTACATTATATATAGTTTTACAATATAAATATGAAAATTTAAAAAGCTTACGTTATTATACATACTAAAGAACATTACAATGATAATCCAAAAAGATGTTACTAATTATAAAATTCTTGGATTCTTACTGTCCCTATAATTATTTAATTTTTTTTTTTACCTCTTGGTTGTGCATTGTTAATGCAAAAACTCAATTTATTTTTTGATATATTGATTTTTTTAATCAAATTATGATTTTACTTATTAAAAATTATTTTATAATAATGTAACATCTTTTTAGATTATTATCATGTAATGTTTCTTTAATATGTATATTAAATAAAGTTTGTTTAATTTTGGTATTTATGTTGTACAACTATATAATGTAAATTAAATTACAGTATTTGATAAGGACCTACAGATAAAGGTCGAAACGCCAAAGAATCGATATGTGGAACAATATTGTCTGGAAAATTGGTCGTAAATTTCGTTTAATCAACATTTTCACCGGATGTTAAATCAAAACTAAGCTTTCTATTAATATTTAGTTATAATATACCCAAAGTTTCAATAGAATACGAACTTGAATTTAAGATTTTGAATTTCTTTTTATTCAAATTTAGCTATACCCTATAAAATTGTTTAAAAAAATATTAGACTTGTGTACTTCAGCTTTTTCCCGCATAATCTTCAATTCGAAATTACAAAATAAAGTTTTATACAATATTCTTATAAAAAAAAAATTAAAAGACAAAATTTAAATAAAATAATTGTCATATTTTATTTTATTGCAATATTATTAAATAAATAAAATACATTGAAAAATTTGTGCACAAATATATTTGTGGCCCATAAAGATTATTCCACCACAGAAAATAAAAACACATCATTTATAATAAATCCTCAAGAATTTATTATTTTATATATATGTATGTAAACGATAGTATTAAACAACCGAGATTTAATTTATTTCAATAAAAATTTGATTCTAATTTAATGCACAATCATTTCTAATTCATAAGAATGTCTGTAATTAGAAATTGAAAAATGATTTGATTTAAGAAAAAAATTGATTCGACTTAATTCTAATATTTATTTAGTATTTTAGGTACGACCTATTTATGTTCAAATTTAAAAGTGATTTATATCAAAAATATGTAGAAAAATTGTCATTTTATCTAAATTTTGATAAGACAATAAAAAATTATTCTCCCCTCGAAAGAAAATTTGCTGTTTTTTTCCTACAAGACATTTTTTCCCAGTATAATTTTAAAGAATTTATGTTACGTTTTATTAACCTAATATAATTTAACATAAAAAATTATATAAGTACAGAGCTGGACTGGCCTAACAAACTAGCGGGAGTTTCCCGATGGGCCGTGCCAAAATCCGTTGTCTAAAATTGTAATCTCTTCTTTTAATTTTTTTTTTAAGTGTGAGAAAATTTTTTTATTAAGAAAAATTTGAATTTCCCGGTCCTAAATTCATTCCCAGTCCAGCCCTGTATAAGTATATATTAGTATTGTATTCATATTAAATTTTACCTATTGATAAGTATGATATGTCCATTAGTTTTGTTTTCTTTCATTATTTTCAATACCTCTCGAACGCAAACGCATGACGAAATTACATTTACATCAAAAAGATCTTTTATATCTTCGGTGGGACTGTCAATCAAAAAAGCAGCTTTAATTATTCCAGCATTATTCACAAAAACATTTATTGTTCCATATTCTTTTTTAATCCATTCTAACACAGCAAGAACTTCATCAGTATTTGTAACGTCACATTTTCTGGCAATAATTTTTCCAGCATTTTCAATAGTATCTTTATTGAGATCCTTAATATTATATGATTAAATAATGAAATTAATTAATTTTTTTTAAATTATGAAATTAAATATGTAAGTAGGTATAAAGAATATTAAAATTAAAAAGTGGATAACCCGTAACAAAAAACAAACATCATTTTTCATAATATTATAAAGTAATATAAATATAAATTTAATTGATACCACAAATACTAAATTTCTTATTAGCAAGAAATAATACCGTGTTATAGCATTTTTGTTTTGTTTCATAGTAGAATTTATGTATTTGAATAAAAATTTATTTAACTTTTTAGGAATTTTAGTGTCTTTCTTACATCAATAAGTTCGTCTCTACGTGCAATTCCAATAACAGTCATACCCATGTTGGCTAATTTTTTCGCAATACTGGCACCAATTCCAGCACTTGCCCCAGTAACTAAGGCAATCTTATTAATCCAAATGCTCATTTTGAATTACAATTGGATTAAATAAAATTCCACACAATTATAATTTATTAATTATTCAGCGCAGTAAACATGCGCAACTGCAAATAATATTTTCTTGACTGAATGCAATATTAAAAATGCTAAAATAATATTTTTTTTTTTCAATTATTATGCATACAGACATTTATTTTGCTACCAACATTTTCAATTATGTATATTATATAATAATATAAAGTAAATAATATACTATTGCAACTTGAATAACTAACATTTATAAGGTTATAAACGCAAATTTAGCCAAATGGTGATTATTAAAATTATTTTTCCGAAATATATTTTCTTACACCATTATTTACGAAAAATATTCAGAGACGAAACCTAGACTATTTTGAAATATCTTTTTAATTAATCTTATTGTTAATCATTCTGATATCAAATTGTTTGCCTTTATGATTATAAACAATTAAAAGAATGAGTTTTGCGTTATTTGTTTCGAATACATTTTAGCAACATATTATTTTTTTAAAATAGGCTCATTAGATTTGCTACATACCCCTATAAATTGAAGTCATTGTGCCACATGAAAAATAAATATTTTTTAATTCATCAGAAGTAAAATGAATTTATAAAACTAATCTAAAGATAATAAATAAATGAATGACGATCTACAAAAGGGTCATTAGTATAATATGTGAACACAAAGTTAATGAAAAACTATTCTAATAGGCACCAAAATAACTTTTTTAAATTTTGTACTAACCAATTTTTGATCAAACAAAGTTTTCGCTAATCCGAGATCGTGATTTTTGCTGCATAATGATGAAAGGCTTGAAAGGCTTTGTTAACTCGATGATAATTGTGTTTGTGTAAGTGTAAGGTTGTGAGATGATTAACAGTTTGACAGTTCTTTCTTTAAAAACTAAAGCGATCGAGAGTAACGCTTATGAATCACCCCTAATTTTATAATACTCAAACTTCTTTATTGTTAAATTGTTGCGGAAAAATAACAATTATATTTTTAGAAAAATGAGAAAATGTTCCATTAGTTATTTGGCTCTATTGTATTGGATTGAAGAAAGTAGAAATAAATCGAGTATACCATATTATAAATTATTCTTATGAATTTATAATTTCTTAATTAATTTATATTAAAATATATTTTTAATTGACAAATTAGAAAATCAGTGTCAGGAAATTGATAAATAAAAAGACCAACTGAATAATTATTGATTTATATTCTATATTAAAATTAGCTGATCCCCGTGCGAACGTTGTTTCGTCTTCCCCCTTGCCTTTTCACTCTTTTTGTATATGTAAATCTAAGTGTGATTTTTTTTGCCAAAACTAAAGAAATGTTCCTTCTTCGTTCTTCATATGTATGCTGTCATGTTATGTTATCTGAACTCTCAATCTCCAATATGTTAATATGCTAATATAGCTCCTAGTCTAAGAGAAATATTAATTACCTTCATATTTATATAACTAAAGCAATTATATTCAATTTATTTATTAGTTTTATAAATCTATATCTTCAGTTATCTATAAAAATTTTATATTATAATAAAATATCAAATTACATTGTGTGGTTTTTAAAACTTTAGTTATTTTATATTAGTTAAATAAAATTTGTAAGAACAAAACGAATAATGACCTCTTAAAGGTGATTCGACCCGATGTCAGATTTAATAATATTAAGAGAAACAAAATTTAATTTCTTTTCAAGATATAGAAATGTATTAACAATACTCATCCACAATTTCTCTGTTATCTCGCAGGTCCATATGACAAGTTTAAACTAAAAAAATTTCATTATTTTTGAGGCACCACGCGATTTTACTGTAACCAAACTGTTCATGTTTCTGACTTTTTACGTTTCCCAATCAAACATACATTTTCTAATGTCACATTTTTATTCACATAATAATTCAAATGGCAATCATATCCATTTTCATTCAAAAAAAGTAATCTTGAATAGTCTATAATTCTTTTACACATTCTCCCGTATTCTTGTTTCTTTATTCGATTTAATTTATTTTCATTATTCAATTCCAATAAATTTACATCGATTCCTCTATCTTGCAATTCTTTTCTACGTTCTCTGCTCATTCCAGTACCACATATAGCCCATCCAACCATTTTTGTTATAATAATAAAGTCCCTTTTACTGAATCCATGATTTTGAAAAAATTGTTTACCAACAAAAGATTTCCATTCACATCGATGATGACAACAAAGAGCTATCAAGAAACCTTCACATCTCGATGTAACTGAATCTTTTTTAGACGATTCATTTAATAGACATCTCAATGTTAAGTCAGTCGCAGCGCCGCATAAATGTTTACTAACAGCAACAATGTCGTTTTTACATTTTGTCAACAAATCAGAATTATTCATATCAAAATCAGAAATGTCAGCACGAATTCGATGAATCATACTTCTATCTTCTAATTTATTATCTTTTTTATGACGAAGCGATGCTCTATCGAGAAGAATAATATTCGATTTGAAGTTATTTTCGGATATTATTTGTGCCAGCCAAAAAGAAACTTGACCTTTACCAGCACCGAACTCTATAAAATCAGTGTGATCCTTCAAAAAATTTAAATGTTGCAAATTACCTAAAAGTAAAATAATAATAGATACAATTATAATGTAAACAAAAAGTTTTGTATTTCTGATTTCCTACCTAAAATTGATGCTGTTTGAACCAAATGTTTTATTTTCTCCTGGCCGTAGTCTTGCTTCAATAATTCTGGTTTTATAATTTCAGTTTCCAGAATAGATTCTTCGATTTTACCATCAACATATTGATAATAAAGTTTTTCAATTTTCTCACACAATTCAGATAAAGTTGTTTCCGGAATTTCATTTAGTTTTATTTCTGATATGTCTATGGGATCCTCACAATCAGACCCAGAATTAATTTCAGCCTGAATGTATGTTGGCAAATCATTCCGCAACCTAGCATTACAAATTTTTAAATGTTTCTTTAAATTTTTCGCATAAATTGTGTGTTTTTCATCGAGTGGGCATGGTATTCGATTAGTCTGCACGTCATCGGGCTTAATCGGTTCATGTTCACCACAGTATTGTTTTCCTTTGGCAACTGTCATTTTGCAAAATCTTTTCTTGCGCTTCACGAAATGCTTGCACATTATCAAGGCTGCCTCATTTTTTATGTTGAAATTGGATTGAACGCTTTCAGAATTTGTTCGTTCAACAGTAGGATCAGCAGCAGCGCCTGGATTTTGAATATTTTCTTTTGAAGAATTATTAAAATTTGAATCGATTTTGTCTGTGTCTGAACTGATTTTTATTTTTTTTGGTTCCGGACCTGGTTCGATCATTTTATCCACCGTTAATTATAATCTGAAAAACAATTTATTTTATTTATTCTGGTGTCTGTTCTTTTTATTCAATTCATTTTTATCAATCAGAATCAAATTTGGACTAAGTAGGTATAATTGTTGTAAGTGGTTTGGTTGCCGGTTGGGTTGATCGTTGATGATGATAAAAATGATAATGTAATGATTATAATGATGATATTGTTGAATTTATTCAATTATTGGAAAAAAAATTTGGATAATGATGATGTTGAACCTGAATGTTGATTCTTGATAAAGAAATGAAAATATTTGAAAATTAATAAAATAATTATAAAATTATAAATATAATTATAATAATAATATAAGAATATAACTTTATCAATTAAAACTCAATTTGTTTATTTATTTATTTGCCAAGTTGTCAAATCAAAAATAATTTTATTGTCAAAATTGTCAAAGCTAGAAACATCGTGGTGTGAAGTCTCGTCGAGTCGAAATGTCACGCCGCGTTTGAAAACGAACTACAGTTGTAATCAGGGTCCACAGTATAATGCCAATTCTTTAAGTTAAATAAGGACAAACACCAAACTAAACTAACTAAAATTTAAAATATATATGTTGATAAAATATATATGTTGATTAATAAAATAGAAATTTAATTTAATTTTATCAAAAAGAAACAAACAAAAAAAAGTGCAGATGACGTGAAAATCTCACTAACCAACCACCAGTCCGGTATTCAGTGAATTGCAAAACAGTGAACAAAAAGAAAGTGAGTGTAGTTATTTTTAAATCATACTCGTAACTAAAAAATTTTTTTTTAATAGAAATCAATTTCGCCCAATTCAGCTTTTTCATACTAAGCCATGAAAAATTCACCAAAAAAAGGTGAAAATGACGTTGTCGATAATTGTCATTTTGACAGTTAGAGTTGACTATACGCATTTAATAAAAAAAATATCTTTCTTTTTTTATAAAAAAAAAAAAAGTTTGCCCTTTGCATTCGTGTTTTATTTTAATTTTTTTTTTTTAATAATCAACTTTAAATTAATTTTTTTATAAAAATATTCATGAATGAATAAATAAAAAATAAAAGTAGCAAAATATTGAGGGCACTTTTATAATTAATTAATTAAAAATAGTAAATTTATTTAAAATTAAAATTAAACTTGTGTGATTTTTTTTTTAATATTTAATTTTAGTCAAATTAAAAAAAAAAAAAAGTAAGTAAAATTTTTGTTTGAGTTTTTTTTTGAATTTTGAAAGTCGACGACGAAAATAAAATCGATTTAAAAATTTTTTATTTTTTTCACAACAACTTTTCTTGTGATGATGATGAATAACAGCAGGCATAAAACGGCCTTGCCATTTTTAAAAATATACTTCTACCTATCTTAATTTTTATTTATTTTTTATTTTAATTATTTTGAAATTTATAATTTCATTGATAAATAAATTTTGAATACCAAATTTTGTTTCCCGTTTTTAATTAAAAACAGACAGAAAACCTTGTGATTTTTCTTGGCCTTTGTTGTTGATTCTCTAACAAAAAAAACTACCTAATTTTTTAAGAAAGTTTTGAGAATTTAGAGTTTATAAAAATATGTATTAATATTCTTATAAGTAAGTAAATTTTGTTTTATATATATAATCTGCTGCTAGTGTCATGTTAAGTAGCTAGCTGGCAGACAGACGACAAGCTAAACAAAGGAAAAAAAATTGTATTTTTGTTTATTCGTTGTCTAGAGACAAAATAAAATAAACTGGCATGAAAATTAAAAAAAAAAAAAAAATGTTTCATCCTCAAATAGGAAAAAAAACACACGTCATCTGAAATATTTTTGTTCAAAAAGTCCGGTTCACAAAGTCAAAGAGAATAAGGCTACATTTGTGTGTGTTTTATTTATTTTTGACATTTCACCTTAATCACTTTATTTAAACGAAAATACCATCGATCATTTTCTTTTAATTTTCCTTTCATTGATATTGTTGTTGAAATAGGTATACGTATTAATAAATCTAAAATAAGGGTAGGTAGAGATACTTACCTACATTATCCAGGAAATTACCATTTTATTATGTATTTCTTTTTATAACCTGCCAACTTAAGTAATATGTACCTACAGTAGTCTGTATAAGTACCTACATGTGCATATTAAAAATCAAAACGTTGCTAATTCCAAAAAGAAATTAAACGGAAACGAGAAAAAACATTTTCTAATTACAACAAGTTTATAAAAAATAAAACTTTTAAACATAAAAAAATCTGCGATTGCAGTTTAAAAGGTCACGTTAACACAAATATTTTCGTATTTAAAACTTTTTTTTTTCCAAAAAATGAAATTAGTAAAGTTTTGGTTTTAGTTGATATAAATATAATACAGCGGTTTCTTTGCATTGGGAGTTTTTTTTTTTTAATAAATTTCGATATTTCAACATTTTCTGAATCCATCGAAATTAAATAATAAGATGGTTGAAACTCATCGAACTATCATCAGCACATCAAAGTTTTGCATTACAACATTATAGTCATTGTGATTCATCATTTAGAAACACGTTATTGCAAAAGAAGGCATTGAAAATAAATAACATTCAGAAAAAAAAAAAAAACAGAAATTATTTAAGTACCTACTAACTTGTTTTAGGTATAATTTTTGTCAGTGTGGAATTTCATGCGTTAACTTTGGTTAAACTTTCAGAGATTAAAATTTTTTTTATTTCAAGCTTTTTCGTAGGATTTAAAAAATTCATTAACACATTTTTATACTATCTAGGAAGTATAGTAGTAATGTAGGTATGTTGATATGATAATAGTTAGATAGGTATATTAATAGATATGATAGATTTTTTTTACCGTTATTGTCAGTCAAATATTAAAATGTAATAAAACGTTACTTATAGTTATTGTGACATATTGGAGCCTTCTTTATTTATCAAATTATTTTTCATAAAAAATGAGCAAAATATACAAAATTTTTTTATAAAATTGAAACTTTTTTACGCATTTAGTATTTTTTCAATTCATGATTTTTATTTATCTCTAATAAATATAAATATCGATTGTTTGAAAAAACAATGTCCTAAAAATAAATCATACATAGTTTAGTAATAGCAATAAAATGCAAAAACTTGAAACTTATTTTAGTAACATCAAAGTTCATATTACACTATCACCATTTTTTTTATTTTCGCTGCAATACAAGTAGTGTTAATGCCCGAATGACCGATTAATCTTTGATTATCGTCTAGAAACAAATTTTTTTTGCTTCGAAATCAGAATTGAATAAATTTTGATAAATAAAAATATTAAATCAGAACGTTATCATTCTTATCTGTTGATAAATAAATTTAAAATTCAGTCTTTATATTTGCTATTCAAAAAAAAAAAATATACACATATATCTATAATAAGTAGTTGCAAACAAAAATAAAAAATAAATAAAATTAATTAGTAATTTATAAAAATAATATTTATATTCTTATACTTAATAATAGTATTATTTTTTTTTTCCATTTTTTATTTGCAGGAAGATATTAATTTTTCGCAAAATTAACTTTTGAGAAGAATTTATAAATATTTAATTTTCTTAAAAAAAAAAAAAAGTATTAAATTAAGAAATTTTCTTAAAATGTTCATCTGGGATTGGTTCACAGGAGTCTTAGGCTATTTAGGTAAGTTAAATATTTTGGAACTATAGCAGAATTATTTTATTTATTTTATCCTATTCAAACAATCATACACTTCAAACATAAATACCAATACCAACAATTGTGTCTGAAGCAAAGCTCATATAAACTAATTAAGTTAAATCAAATACATATATTATGTAATTCTATCCCTAATTTCTGTGTAAACAATATGTACATAATTAAAATTTCAAAATATAATAGAAACTTTAATTCTTAAACAATACTTACAATTAACTAATAGTAATAGAATTATATTTAGGTATTATTTATGTTAATTAAGACCTTGGATGTGAAACGTTACCTGCACAATTATACACAATTAATATTTTCAAAAGTTATTGAACAATAAAGTAATTAAGAAAAAAGGAAATAGGAAGGAATGTAAAAAAAAATTGTAGTTCATTTGAAAATAACATTTTTTTTTTGTTTTACTTTTATTTTAGGTTTATGGAAAAAATCAGGAAAATTGCTATTTCTGGGCTTGGATAATGCCGGTAAAACAACATTATTACATATGTTAAAAGATGATAGATTGGCACAACATGTACCCACATTGCATCCAAGTACGTACAAACAAGTGAAAAATTTATATATAAAAAAAATACAATTGTAAAATTAAGATATACCTTGTACTTACCTAGGAGATGTGAAAAATTCCCTTCTCGTCCAAAAGTTATTAAATTGGAGAATTATTTTTGTACTCTATCTTATCTAAAACTCGATAACTCCAAATTATTAGAGTTAGAAGATTCTCACAGTACGACGATAATATTGTGCATTCCAAATATGTGAAAAATTTTGGAAAATGAAGATAGTTATATTTTTAATGTTTTTCGTTACTAACAATAAAAATAAAAATCTTATGTAGATTTAAAAAATAAAAAAACATTAACAAAACATCTACATTTTATTTAAGATTATTTGGCAATTAGGTAGTAAACATTTTTTGATTCGAGAAAACGATTAGCTAAAAGTTTGGTATTAAAATCGAGTTTAAATAATAATAATGAATGTTTAGATTCGAAAAAAAAATACGACTAGAACTCCCTAAAATGTATTCTGGTAATATTTTAATGAACAGATGGCGTCTGAAGCCAATTAATTTTTTGATGAATGTACTGCATATTTTTACGAAAGGAAAAATGTATTAATAATAGTTATAGACTTAATATCTATGAAGAGAAAATTTTTGTATTAATGTGTTTTTGATTTAATTTTTTTTAATGCATTGCAGCTTCAGAAGAACTTTCTATTGGTAATATGAGGTTTACAACATTCGATTTAGGAGGACACACTCAAGGTAAGTCAACTTATTTATGATTAAAAAATTAAATTAGTTGATTCTTTTCCGGATCATGCATTTAAAAATTTTGCTAGTGATATTTTTAAAATAAATCAATTAAATGTTTTTTCTTTTTTTAGCACGGCGTGTGTGGAAAGATTATTTTCCAGCAGTAGATTCAATTGTCTTTTTAATAGATGCTTGGGATCGTACACGTTTTCAGGAAAGTAAAAATGAATTGGATTCGTTATTAACAGATGAAGCTTTGTCCAATTGTCCTGTATTGATATTGGGAAATAAAATTGATAAACCGGGTGCCGCAAGTGAAGATGAATTGCGTAATGTGTTTGGATTATATCAATTAACAACTGGAAAGGTAATAAATAAGATGAGACTATTATTAAAAACTCAAAATCAATCACTGTTTATTTTATATAGTTTCTAAATTTTTCAAATGATTAATTTTTTTTTTTTTTTTTGTAGGGCAAAATTTCTCGATCTGAATTGCCAGGACGTCCATTGGAACTGTTTATGTGTTCTGTACTGAAAAGACAAGGTTATGGAGAAGGTTTTCGCTGGTTGGCGCAATATATTGATTAGGGATAATAATCATTAGCGAGTTCCATAACGAAACCTTTAAATTTATACTTTTCTTTTGTTCCATTTTTATTTTTTATGAATTTAAAACTTTCGTCATTTAAAATAAAATATTAAGTATAGATAATTCAGAATATTATTTTAAAAAAATTAATGCAGACAAATAAAATGACTCAACACGTACTCAAAATGTGTACAAGAAAATCTCCATTAAAATATAAACCATAGTCCCAATAGTTTTTCAATCTCTTTTCAATTTTCCATAATAATATTCATTTTTTATTGTTAGTTTAAAATCTTATTTGTATTTTTATTTAATTAATTCATAATAAAAGCCAACATAAGAAAAATCGGAAATTTAATTACACAAATAGAATTAATCAATCTATTTTCGCCAACATTGCTGCTGAAAATATGAATTAAATGTCAAAAAAGACATCATAAAATCCAGCATAAAATTTGAGAATTTATTTATTATCTTCGATTGTTCGTACGTGGTGATTTTTATTAATGAAAAAGGAATTGGAATAAAAGTGTTAATATGCTATTTTTTCAAAGCGCTTGTGAGTTCGTTTGACTGATACTATTTACTGAAATTGGAAATAGTGACAGGTAGAAAAAAGTGCTCATTATTTAACCATTTTGTTTAAAGTAAATATCTTGAAATTGAAAAATAAACAGCTAAATTAAAGTGAATCTTAAACAATCTAAAATAAAAAAATATTCTACAAATCAGTAAGATTATTTTACCATCAAAAGTATAATTTTTTATTTGAATCTATAATAGTTTTAGGTATAATTCTATAAAAAAATAGACATCTTTATTGAACAATTTTTTTGTATATTATAATTTATAACAAAATTTTTACATTTTGGATCTCAATTTATCTTCTTTTTCGGCACTTCTGTAAACAGAAAATATAAGAAAACAAATTATCATCAATTGTAAGAATTATCCTAATTGTGCGGCATGCATATAAAATAAATAAAATAAATTGCATCCACATAAATTGATAAAATAATTTAAATGAAAAACTTAAAAAAGTAAGAATTTTGAATAATTACTAGAAAGTTCAGTCGTAATGTATTAAAACTCCAATTTAAAAAAAAAATATTTTTTTTATCATAATTATTAATTGTAATAAATGCCGTGACAGGTTTTTTTTTTTTTTCAAAATCTAATACCTAATTATTTATTTTGGAATTTGTTTTTTGAGTTAGAAAGAAAGAATAAAATATAATTTATAATTATTAATTCATATAAGTACAACTATAACGAATAAAAATAAATAAATTTAGCATGCAAAAAAAAATAATAATTATTACGAATTATAATCCTTAGGATTGTAAAAATGATTTTAGAACGAATAAATTAAAAAACTTAACACTGAAATCAAAGATAAACTTTCAACAAAATTTTATGCTTAGATTATTTTGAAAAAAAAAAAAACCTTATTAAAACCATTTTTTTTAAATTCTAATTGATATTGCGATATATAAAAACTATATTCCGACTACTTATAAGATTGGCATAAAAAAAACAAACATTTTTTGATTGCCTAATATTTATAGTCTTCACGGTAACTCTTGCTTTACTTTAGAACTACCGAAAAAGTTTTTAATATTATTAATTACAAAAAAAAAAAAATCAATTGTATTGACAGTAAGTATGATGAAAATTACAATTTTAATTCTTCAGAATCTGGAAGCACTGCAAAAAACGACTCAACACGTTCACGAGTAACCTTTTCTATTTTTGGTGGATTCCATTTAGGTTTTTGATCTTTGTCAATTAATAAAGCTCGGACCCCCTCTTTGAAATCACTATCTTCTATATGACGAAGCACCATTCTATATTCCATTCTGAGACAATCTGCCAATGAAAGAACAGATCCTCGTTTCAATTGTTCCGTTGTTATTTTCAAACTCAATGGTGACATTTTCTTTAAAGTCTAAAACAGTAAAATAGTAGTATTAAAATTTTGTTACACAATAAGGCAAGCAAAAAATCACACTTGATTTTCGATAGGGCATTATTTTAACACATAAAAATTTTGAATAATCTTGTCTTCATTTCCTTTATTTTACAAAACAAACACTTAAATCAAGTGCACATTGGGTAGAATACATTAATTCTAATTTGAAGTAGGAATTTAACTAGTGATTGAACACCATGTGAAAAACCACAAAAGGACTACAATACTACCGACACGTAAGAATCAAGTTTTACAATCTGAACAATGTCATATGAGATTAGCTCTAATAGTACTTATCATTTCCTTTTAATATACAAAAAAAATTTTTTTAACATTTTAACTCACTTTCCAAGTTTTCTCTGACCATGAGCTGCTATCTTTTTCTAAATTATCCATTATATCTTCAACAGTATCACCAGCAAAATATTTATTAATTTTTTCAATTTTATTTTTCAATACAAATTCTTGAGTTGACTCTGAAGAAAATTCTTTTAACACTTTTGGAATTTCCTCAGATTTGCAATTTAATAAAGCTTTTTCTAGTTCAGGCAGTTTGGAACTATGACAATAATGAGTTGCTACCCCAGCTTTTAAAACATCTTCAGCTTTTAATCTGTAACCAGTTAGTCCCAAAAATAATCCCAGTTTTCCATCCAATCGCGGTAAGAAATGAGAGCCACCGACATCTGGAAACAAGCCGATCGCAGTTTCTGGCATTGCAAACATAGTTCTGTCAGTAGCAATTCGATATTTACCATGAACCGATAGGCCAACTCCACCGCCCATAGTGATACCGTCAATTAGAGCAATATAAGGCACTTTATAATTTCCGATTAAATAATTTAGCGAGTATTCTTCACGAAAGAAATTTTTCGATTCTTCACATAAGCCACCTTCAACAATGGCACGAACATCACCACCAGCACAAAAACTTTTTTCACCAATTCCTTTAATCAAAACATGAGATTTAGAGTTCTCCCATTTTTTAAGAGTTTCTTTAATTTTCATAACCATTTCTAAATTAATGGCATTAAGTGCTTTTGGTCGATTCAAAATTATAACACCTTTATCATTAATTTCTTCAGTCAAAACTGTTGAATCGTTAGACATTTTTGCTATTGGCTGAATTAAAATTGACCTTTGACCACCAATTATTATTGGCGAAGTTTTCTTCAATTGATTAATTGATAAAAATATTCTTTTCGTTAACTAAAATTGAAAATGTTTTATACCTATATTTATTTTTTTATAATTTTTTTTTTAAATATTTACCATTTTTCTGAAATTTCCATTCAATTTAAAGAAAATTACAAAAGAATCTTTAGGAACTTGATTTGATTGCGAAAAACGAAGTTAATTATAAATTAATATCACAAAAAAAAAAATCCAATCTTCTATTATTATCAAGTTATATTTTAACTAAAAAAAATATCAACAAAACATATGATTTTGGCATCCCCGTCTTCCAATGCCAAATTAAAGTGTGCCCATTCATCTTTCTTTTATTGGATAGTATGCAAATCAGAAGAGAGAAAAAAAGCTAACGTAGTGTTGCCGTTCAAATAAGCTTAATCTGAATTTATCATCAAATTAGCTTAATCTGGATATGACTCATATATATATTTTAAGAATTAAGTATAACGAATTTATTTTTCTTACAATTTTAAATAAAATTATTTAACAAAATAATAACTACGTACCTACTGCTAATGATATTACGGCTTAAAATGATATCAGACCATAAAAGAATTTGAAATACTGAATTTCAAATTCCTAATGTATTTTGATGTTGTGAATTTCAAATACACATTCCAGAGCGTGTATTTGAAATATCATTACTGTCAAATTTATACTAGGAATTTGAAATTCAGAATTTCGAATTGTTTACGGTGAAGCCCTATTGTCTATTATTCTTAACACAATCGTCGTTTTAAGGTTTTTTTTAAATTTAATTATAATTTAATTCGTCGTTTTTCTCACGCTGGACAACACAAAGTTTGAATATTTGATACAAAGAGTATAATTCGATTATTTTCGTAATAATAGCATAATAAGAGAATATCAATAATAGTACTTGTGGAGCTTCAAACAATCAAACCACATTAAATGATATTAAGAAATTCCCAGGGGCGGATTTACACAAATGCCGTCTTTAGGCACTAAAAAAAAATTTCGGGAAAAAACACATTTAAAAAAGATAATCTGTAACATGACCTAAAAAATAAGCTTTGAAGAGATTTTGAGCACTCCGCCTTAACTGATTCTAAAAAAATTTTCTAAAGTTTTACTTTATGAATGAAATTTTTTTTTAATTAAACCTTAAAATAATCTCAAACGGCTTTTCAATCAAATTTCGGGACAAAAATGTTTGGGGCGGAGCAAGTCCTCTTTAATAAAATCTTTATGAATTTATTTTGGATTTAAACGTTTTATATTGTTATACAATTGCCGACAAAAATTTTTTATGAAATTTAGCCGCCCTAGGCTCAAGCCTAGTGTGCCTATTCGTAAATCCATCACTGGAAATTCCAAATATTTTATGAATTCAAAAAAGTTAATATAAAGTTATTCTTATATAGGAATACAAATGTTATCACTAAAATAAATTACCTAAAGACTATTTAAGGAGAAAATATAAAAAGGGTTTATTTAGAAAAAAATTATCAAAAATATAATTTCATTTTTTGAATTTATTATTTGGCAGCTAAATAAATTATAGAAACTTAAAAAAAAAAACAAAAAGGTACGGAAACACTGCTAACAATGAAAAGTAAATAAATATTGAATTTTTCAAATTTTTTTACTTAAAAACTAAAATTAAAAAAAAACAAATTAAATTTATTTTAAAATTATACGTAATAAGTATTTTATTTTATTTTTACTCAAATTTTTTGAATTTCTGAATTTTGTTGCAATCGAGAATGGCAGAAAATCTTTTCGGTAACAAAATAATAGTTATTATTAACATTTACCTATATTTTAAATAGTAGGCATGTAGAGAAGGGTAGATACCTAGTACCTACCTATCCATTCCAAATACCTAGTAGGAGTAGAAATACTATACCTAGGTAGTTCCCATCTTATTAAATTATTTTCTTTTCATTTGGTCTGTACTACTGCACCTGTTGTCCGTCAGACAACAAGTTCTTTTATGTATTTCAATTTAAGCTAAATTAGGTAAGGTTTTACATCTAATTTACCTTCTTATTTTCTAGGTTCGATTAATGTTCATCAACAGCGTTCCGATGACAGCATAAAACTTGAACCAGGCAGTCCACAAGAAAAAGAAAAAAGTCATTACTCAAGATGCAGTTCAGCTGGTTCAACTCATTCGTCAGCTCATAACACTGGTAAATTTATTGAAAGTTTTTAGGTACAATTTATCAATGGATTGATTGCTTCTCATCCAGCTGTTTTAAAGAAACTTAATGGGATAATATTTGTAAATATAGCATTACGTCTTGGATTGAATTTGCATGGATCCCTAACGCAGATTTCAACCCCGGATTGGAATTCAAGAAATCTAGGCACAGTCCGTAGCTTAGTTAGTTAATTTAATTAACTAATTTATTTAAATTTTAACTGTGACCAAAAAAAATTATGTACCTAATTGGTAATTGGAGATTTTTTAAGTTTTATTTAATATTTCGATACTTCGATATCTTCGGGCTTCCGACTATATAACTTAATTCTAATATTTATAAATTGGAAATAAGTTACTGTATTTTTATTTTAGATGAAGAAGAAGAAAGTGATACTGCTTCCAAAAATGCTACATTAAGTTATAAAGAACGTCGGCGTGAAGCTCACACTCAAGCTGAGCAAAAACGTAGAGATGCAATAAAAAAAGGTTATGATGCTTTGCAAGAGTTAGTGCCTAGTTGTCAAAATAACGACACTTCAGGCTATAAATTAAGTAAGGCTACAATTTTACAAAAATCCATTGATTATATTGGATTTTTAAACCAACAGAAAAAAAAGCAAGAATCAGATAATCTTGCTCTTCAAAAAGAAGTAATGGCAATGCGAATTATTCAAAATGGTTATGAACATATGCTGCAACACCAGCAAGCTAATCCTGGACCCACAGAAGCTAGATTAACAGATGAGACAAAATTTCAAGTGGTAGGTTGATTAATTTAAATTAGAAAAAAATACTTAAATTTTATTTAATTTTTATTAGTGATTAAAATATTTTTGAGTGGATAGTTTTTACAGAAAACTAACTTAAAGTTCTATAATTGTAATTCTAAAATCAACTTCACAATGAGAAAATCATAGAAATAATCTATTTTTTTTAGTTCTCAAATTGATTATACGTATTTTTATTTATTTATTTATATTTTAGTTTCAGTCAATTTTGGATGAAATGTTCATTACATTTCAGGACATTCCAATGGAAAATTTTGAACAATTAACTTCCGGTGTTATCCCTTGGTTAGAAGAAAATTGCAAGCCAAATATGTTAAGAAATATTGTTAGTCGAACAATACAAAATATGTCTTTAGCCAATGAATTGGAACCCACTGATGATATGATGCAGTAAACAATATTTTCGAAATATAATAAAAACTTGTTTTTCCATAAATACAGGATCACGCAACAAAAAATTGTTAAATAAAAAATTTATGAGACTTTGTTTACAGATGTTATTTAGTAGTTAGTTCAAATTTTAGAAAATTTAAGAAATTGGCTTAGTTTTAATTTTGCCATGTATTTCAGAATAAGTTTTATCTTAAAGATGTTTATATAAATTTAGTTCTGCTTTGCGTTTCAAATGCTTTATTTTATAATTTTTTTTAATTAAATTCGCATTAAATTTCATTTAAAAATTTTTACCAAACACAAGAATTGAAGTAATTTTTAAAAACAATAATCTAAACGTCTTGTACGTAAAGTAATTTTAAAAATACATTTTGTTTTTAATTATGTGAAATAATAAAGAATTGAAGGTTTTATATTTTTTTTATATTTTATATCACTAAAAAATAATTATTGTGTCAAAAATTTTTTTGGTATATATAGTTCTAGCTGGGAATGTAATATGCATTTAAAAATTTTATAAAAATTTCTTATTTCTAATTATTAATCTTAAACTAAAAAACTTAAGTATTATTATGAGTATTTGATTTGTTAAATATTATACAAAGTAATAGCATTATTTCTGTTTAATATATATTTCACGAAGACTTGAGACAAAGACCATGAATACAACTTTCTTATTTGATGCAAACGAAAAACTGGGTAAAATATTCGAAAATTTCTCTTTGTATGTTTTGTAATTAATGTACATATTTTCAGTTCATTTCAAGAAGGGATCGTCTTTCTTTCCATATATCTTTTCCTATATTCAAATTATCATCGCATGCTTCTAAAATATCTTTAACAATAATACTGTTTCGATCAAACTTAGCTATTATCAAAAAATTTATTATTGTGTTTTTTTGATAATATTTTAAATTTTTTTTTGAGTAACAAACAGAGAATTGTTCCACCAATAAATTCAAAAGATTCTCAATATCTTTTTCACTTTCGAGCTTTTTAATACCTTCAATGAGAAGAAATATCAATCCCTGTTCAAAATTTGAATCATTCGCTGAGAAATAAATTTTAATTGAATTAAGTAACATAGTTGGAATTTCGAAATTCGATTCGTGGGAACGAATTAAACAAATTGCTGATAATTTTCGCATTTTTTCACATTGATGCTTTAAAAATTTCCAAAAAATATTTCGGAATTTCATCACAAATTCGGAACACTGATTATTTGACATTTTTATGTATTCTACATTTGACAAAAACTCAAGAAATAAAATGATAGTTCCAGTACTGTGTTGTGATTCATTTACTCCATTGCAATATTCTGTTATAAACCGACAAGTTTTTGGTAATTTTTTTTCAATTTTCACATAACTAACATCTGATGGATCCCAAGTTTTTACATTAGTAGCTGATTTTTTTTGTCCTATAATTTTTGGAACTAAACCACCAAAAAGCTGAAGACTTGCATTCCTGAAATAAAAACATTAAATGATGATATATTCCGACAAATTTTAGAGTTACTTCTTCTACTTTACAATCAAAATCTCTTAAAATGAAAATTTAGGAATAACAAAAATAAATACTTGGGGAAACCGGGGAAATCTATATCTTTGAAATGAACTCAGAGCGTAATCGATTTTTTGGGATCGAAGTCTTTAAAAGATCTCAACAAAATAATTAATTACCGAACTTTCCAGTCTCGATTCTGAATTCTTGATATTGCTGAAATCATTATATCATCATAGTATTCTGAAAGGTTTTCTCTTAACTCGGTATCTTTCACTATTACACATAAATAGTGTAGAACCAAAGCATCAAAATTTTCCCTTTCATCTGCATTTTCTAATGTAGATGATGTTTCGACAGAATTTTCTGTTTTAAGTGTATGGTTCAAAAGAATTTTTATTGCATGATCGAACAATGGTTTTCCGTTTTGGCAATCGTTTTTGACCAAATGATGAAACATTATTGAAAGACCAGCACCTCGTCGTGTTGTACTAATTTGATGTACACTACCAAATAAAACAGAAAAACAGGTGAACAACGTCTTATAAAAATCCGATTTGATTGAATGATGCAATGATGTTGCCTTTACTAATTTTCCTGAAATATAAAATTTATTTCAACATTTTCTCCGAATTTTTTTAATATGCGAATTTAAAGATATTAATCTAAAAGAAAGTGCATTTTTTTAAATTAACAAATAAATTTTAGAATCTAATGTTAATCACACCTAAAGAAACTCCAGCCGCTTCAATCGCTCCTTTATGTCTGCATTTGTACAAAACTTTGGTATTGCAACTTAAACATTTTTCGAAAAGAGTCAAAGCTTTTTCGTTATTAATATCGGTTTTGATTAATTGAATGCCCAACGTTGTTGCAAAATCGCAGCACATCTGTAATATTAAATAAAGAAGAATTTAAATCTACATTGTTTTAACTAAATTATAAATAAAGTACTCACTTTCAGTGTCGTCCAAAATGACAAAAGTAAAAATTTTCTATCATCAAAATGATTCTCCGATTTTAGTTTAGATTTTTTCAATAAAATTTCTAAGCTTTCATCCATTAATTCGAAACTAGCTGAGGTGTAAATAGTTTCACTATCTGCTGCTAAATTCAATAATTTTAGTATTAAGTCGATAATTTTTTCTAATCTTAAGATAATTAATTCTAAATCATTTTGTACTGAGGATTCAATTTTAGAAATTTCATGCAAACAAAATATTATGCCAAATAAATGTTGTTTTTTTTTACAATAATAAAAAGGATCTGATTCAAACGTTTCTAAAATTTCATCTAAATTTTTATTAAAGTAATAATAATTTGTAATTTCGAAGAATTGAAGTTGCTGCATATTTCTCGGCAAAAAAGTTACACCTGAATTACTATAATTATAATAATAGAGAGCATTGTGCGCAATTTTCAAGTAAAATCCACTTAAATAACATTCATCAATTGAAGAACTTAAGCTTTTTTCTTTAGCTTTTTTTAATGCTAACTGATCATTTGAAAAGTTTAGCTGTTTTAAAATATCAATTATTAAGTCACGAACATCATCAAATTCAACAAATTCAAATAAATCAAATATTTTAAGACTTATTTTTTCGAAGTTGATCAATTCATTCATATGCTCGAATATACTTTTTTTAACGTAATGTTGATAGGAATTTTCAGTACAATGTTGTGAACCATTATTCATCGAGACAAATTTCCTATCAAAAGTTTTTCGATAATTTTTATTTGAATACATAGACTTTAGTAAAACCAGTAATAATTTCAGTGAAAATATTAAGCTTTGATATTTATTGTTTACATTTTCAATTGCATCATCAAATAGTTTTAAAATGTTTTTGAAAAAACTTCTCACTATTTCAATTTCTTCTTCATTTCCATTACTCAATTTATTTAATAAATTATTGAAAACTTGCAAAGATTTTCCAAGTATTGTTTGTCTAAAATCAGGACACGGTATTGTGAAGTTTCGATAATAAAATTTCAATAAAAAATTGCAAATCTTATCTAATTCTAAATAATTTATGCAATTTATTAGAAAGCTGTAAGCATAAATTTGAATTTTAAGATTTTCGGCTTCACGATGGGTAGTTTCATAAAAAAACTGTGACAACTTTAGCAATAAATCTTTATCCTTTACAAATTCATGTTGAAATGTATTACATATTAACATTAATCGAATTGGATCCTGTTCTATTTCTTCAATTTTAAAATTTTTCATAAATTCTTCATAAAAATAATCTCGATAGACAATAAATTTAAGCCATTGTGAGTTGAAATTTTCTATTTCTAAGTAGCTTGAATTCAAAATAAATTTGATCAAAAACTCAAAAAACCATTTGTTTTTTTGTTTTCCCAAACTTCTAATCAAAATTTGTCCTGGTGAAAAGAGAGTTTTTAATTTCAATGAATTTATTAATCCTTGAAAGAAAAATTCCAATTGTATGTGTGGCGATAACTTTTCGAAACGATGTTTTGAAATTATTGAACCTAAAAATAAATTTTAAAAAAATATATAATTATTAAAAATTGTATTGAATTATATGTAATATAAGTTAAGTGTATAAGTAGCTACCTAAAAAATAAAATTTCATTTTATTCTTCCACGACCAATTGTCTAGAATTATTTTCAGGAACCCTATTGCTATGTCTTCCGATTCCAGTGAATATTCCAATAGTTTTAATGTTTCATCACGAAAATCATTTTCCATGCAAAAATAAAACTCTTCTAATGTTATTTCTATAAAATATGTTTCATATTTTTTGCAAAATAAATTTAATGCTTTTAATGATATTATCAAATTCTTAGAATTCAATTTTAATTCATTTCGAAATACTTCTAAGCATTTTGTATAAAGATCATTTTTGTCAATTTTCCGATAAAAATTTGTAAACAATATTCCATTTAAAGAAAACGGTTTCCAGGAGCATTTAATTTCATCAAATTTTGAATAAAACTGTTTATCACATGGAAATTCACTTATATCCAATATTTTGTAATAAACTTTAAAACATAGCTCTAATTCAATTTTTCTTTGGAGATCATTATTTATTAAATTGAATAAAACTGTTATCAGCTTTTCGGTATCCTCGACCGATATTGGTTGAAACTTATTGAATATTTCCTAAAATAAATCAATCAAAAAAAAAAATTAGCATAAGCATAAGTTACCTAGGTTTCAAATTGAAAAAGAAAAAAGTTATTGGAACAGGTTTTTGGAAATCTTTCCTACAGAAGAAAATAAATAAAAATAATATGGATAGGTATGTATGTAGGTAGGTACCTCAGAACCGGATTTCGAAGGTAGGTAGGCAGGTATCTACAAAAGTAGCTCTGCATTTGACTTTATAGGTATGCTTGGAAAATGCTTGGAAAATTATATTTGGGGATGTGATTAGGGCGATATAAAATTAATAAAATAGAAAAAATTAACGGTACTTTTCCGTTAGCCGGGCGCAAATGTACGGCGCAAATAATTGTGAACTTTTAATTTATAATTCGAGCTCTCCACAAACTTTTAGTTTCGGAAATTAAACAATAAGTAGGGAAGTAAAGTCTTCTCTCAGTCTCACCTGCAATGTTGGAAGTATTTGTTCGAAATTTTCAATTGATAAATTTTTAATCCAATTTGATTGCAATTCAGAATAAATTTTTTTATCCATTTTGTGTCCAAAAAAAAAAATCCGATTTATTTTAAATTCCCAATTTTGCAATTTAATTACAATAATTTCCAATTTCGGCCTTTCTCGTTTCGCATAATGAAAAAAAAAATTGGTGATAATAAAATGATGAATGAAAACAATTTTTCGATTGTCAGAGACGACGAAATGAAGCTGCATACAATTCTTCTTGTTTAAATGTTCAAAAAGCGACACCTACCATCAGCGAATGAAATATGTTGTATGGCAATAGCGCCGATTGAAATAGCGCCACAAAAGAAGTCGAGTCGGACTTAAGAGCCACTAATTATGTCACCTTTGATTAATGCTTGCACTTTTGTTTTTTGGTTTTTTTTCTTTTTCTCTTTTTCTAATTATTTTTTTTTTTTTATTCAATTTTTGTTTTGAAATTTTTGTCGCTTCTTTTTTCTTTTGACAAAAAATCAAAATTTCCAAGTACCTACCTAAAAATATGCAATTTTTCGTTAATTTTTTGTTATTTGATCCTTGATTTTCTAGTATCTAGAGTGGCTTTTTGCAAAGCGATCTGATTCCATTCTGAAAAGTGAAATAATGCCGCTCCCCACAAAGGAATTTAGGCCACGCAAAATATTTCCGAAACGTGGCTTGAGCCAAATAACGCTTTTCGATTTTGGGGGTTTGGGCACCGCCTGTAACGCCAAAAAAGGGGTCGCGTCATCCACAGTCCTTCAATCAAGACACACGTAACGTTTATTAAAATTTTAAAGAAATTGAAGATTTTTCTTCTTTTTTTTTCTTTTGGGACGAAAAGAAAAATTTTCAACACTTCATAAAGTAAAAAATCTGTTAGAAACATAAAAAGTCAAGCTTTAAGATGATTTTACTGTGTTAATAAATATTTGGTAGGTTTACAATATTATATTGGTCAAAATTTAGCACTGCATTTTTATGGTAATAAAATAACGTTATATATTAACACGTTTTAAAATTTGCTATTTATATTAAAAAATTAACTGTATAACAATATACCCTACTACATGTACTTGTGTATATAAATATATCTATGCATGAAATAATTTATATATATATAGATGCATAAAAATCTCCTACATAAATTTTTAATACAAATATTTTTCTTTCGCGGATACATTTTATTACGTTGTTTTAGGAAAGAATAGATGGATTTGCTATGAGCATATATTTATAATGGAAATAAATTTACTCCTAAACAACATGCTCTTCTTTAAAATATCTACATATAACTTGTTTTGCTAATATTATTTTGTTCTATAGCTCATACTTTAGTTATTATAACTTTTAAAAGAAATTTGATAACTGATTGTTAATGCATTTTTTTTTTTTATAAAGAACAAAACCAGTACGCACACTACAGCCTCCAATACTCTTATTTAATTAATATTTACAAATTTGCTGAATACCAATGTAAGTTATGATCATTTAAAATGAATATTTTCTTCGTCCATCGGTGGACGGCTGCCGTCTCCCCCAACCCGCACTTTTTTTTGAAGTGAAACTTCTTTAGAGGCATTGTGATTGAGAGTGAAAAAAATGTAAGTGTCAAAAATGGAACGATTATTGTCAAAAAAAGGAACGATTATTGTCAAAAATGCCTCGATTATTGTCAAAAAAAAGGCAAAAAAAAAATAAAAAAGAAAAAATTTATATGTCAGCTGATGATAAAACCGACAGCCGCTAGCAACTTAATGAAGCTTACAGCGCAATAACCTACTCTATATTGGCTCAGAATTAAAGTCGAAAATACTTTTTTTTTTTTCGATTGAAAGGAAAACAAAATTTATTTTAAATTATTGAATAACAAATATTTCAGGACAAAAATCAACTAGTCGCCGTCGAAAAAATCGATTGGCGTCATGTCTTTTATGCACTTGGCAATTTTAAATATTTATTTAGCCGCCCCAGAAAATAGTACTTGCCATGAAGTTTCACTTCTTCCGTGTGTCCCGAGACTCACATATTTTTTTTTTTATTGTTTTAACATTTCTGGATAATACTCATCCATATATAGTTAATTTCCTATATATAGAGATTAATACAGCAATAATTTATACACGAACTGCTGCGTTCTGCAACCGAAGTAACTTATATAAAAAATAATTTCATTTTGAAACACCAATAATTAGTGATGGGAAATCTCGTTCACTTCAGTGACCTGTGTTAACTCGTTCGTTCTTTTTTACTGACCGAGTTAAAAAATATCGTTCAATTGAACGACCTATTTTCTCGTTCGCGAACGACCGAAAAAAAATGAACTCAAATCAATTTACTGACCGAGTTAAAAAAATTGAACGGGTTAAAAAAATGAACGAACTATTTTTACTGACCGAGTTAAAAAAAATTGAACGGGTTAAAAAATGAACGTACTATTTTTACTGACCGAGTTAAAAAAAATTGAACGGGTTAAAAAATGAACGTACTATTTTTACTGACCGAGTTAAAAAATATTGAACGGGTTAAAAAATGAACGTACTATTTTTACTGACCGAGTTAAAAATATAGCTCAATTGAACGACCGATAAAATTAACTCAAATCAAAATGAACTTTGCAAAAATAAAAAAATACCAAATGAAATAAACTGAAAGTGAACTGTGAACTTTAGGAAGCATTAATTCATCTATTATTTTTAAAATTAATATGATTTATTTTTATTATAAAAAAAATAAAAATATTTAGAGCATATTAATCTACTAATAATTATTCAAATATCTATATTAGCAATAACCGATTATATCAAAAAAAAATTTTTTTTTATCTTTATTAATATTTTTTGTTATATTTTTTGGGATAATTTCTTATGAAAAATAAAACATTCCTTTAAATATTTAATCTGTTTCCCGTCAGTCATTCTTATTGTATTTTTTTCTATGGATGTCGTGTGGCATTTTCAATTGAAAAAGACGATAATTTTCAGACCAGTAAAGAGGTAGCTATTGTTCACAGCTACACTTACATAACAATCTAACAACACCAACACAATTTCTCTTTCTTCCTTATAGCTGAAAAATAAGTGTACTGCTCTTTTCAAACATTTATCTCTTCTCTACACCTACAGAACTTTTTTTTTTTTAGAAAAGAACGATGAACGGTGAACGATGAACGATATATTTTTTTTTTACTGACCGATCGGTCATCGTTCACTTTAGTGATCCGTTCTTTTTAACTCGGTCGTTCACGAACGACACATCTGACCGATCGGTCATCGTTCACTTTAGTGATCCGTTCTTTTTAACTCGGTCGTTCACGAACGACACATCTCTACCAATAATACATATTACCTATATCATATATGAATGACTACGATTTGAGACCGCAATAATCTATAGATATGAATTATTGCGTATAGGTATTTTATTTCGGTTTGCATATACGTAGTTGAATGCTTTTTTTTTGGTTTTTTATATGGATGTCATTATAGCAATAAGATTCAATTATTTACTTATTTATTTAGACAAAATCTATACATAGATTGTTATATACCTAGATTCTATACATACATGTCTTATTATTTAAGATAAGTCTAACAGAATAATAATAAGGATGTAATTCTTCTTGGTCGAACGTTGTAAAATTTTTTATGAATCAGCAAAAATCCTAGTATTTTTTCTAAATCCAAGAGAATGCAAATCCCCCTTGCCTTTCTGGTCTTTTGACGATCATCTCAGATCCCAAATTCTATAAAAAAGGCACATTAGCTGTGTTCACTTGAATTTTTCAATAAATTGTCTGTTTACGTATATAGCAATTGTTCTTGCTTCCATAAAATTTTCCATAAAATAGGCAAAAAGCAATTTATGAATATATAATAGCCCCGGGGCTATTGTCGCATAGTGACATGAAACGAAATTTTAATAATTTTAATAAAATAAAAAATATAAACATTGGTGTAAAAATTTATGAAATTTTTAAAAAGTCCTAAAATTTGTGTTTATTTCAAAAATTTCATAAACTGTATAAAACATTAAACTCATAATGAATGAAAAATTCAGGTGAGCACCGCTCATATTTTCTTAATCCTAATTTAATGTGTATGCAGAAATTTTATGATTTAATTTTTATTTATTTCTCAAAAGAATTAATCAGTTATAGGCTGATTCTTTCAGAACATGATCCAGCCCAAGTTTAGATATATACATGTATAAAATGTTTCTCACAATTTTAAAAATATTGAAATAGATATCTTTCTTAAATCTACGCGACATTTTTTCAACGTCAAATCAATAAGTTGCTACTAAAATAAAATCATAAAAAAAAAGATAAAGTTAAGAAAAGTTAAGAAAAAAAATTTATGATGCTGCGTCTTCATTTTATCAAAAAACAAAACGAAAATAATAATGTTCTAATATATAATTTTTTATGTTTTAAATTTCCGGCATAATTTTTTTTTTCTGCAATAGATTGGGAAGGAAATGAAAATTATTAAAATTTAAAAAGAAGAAATGTACTGAAAAACAGAAATGAAAATAAAATTTAAAACTTCTGTATTCTTTTATCTTTATTAAATTTTAAATAAATCTGCATTTTCCTTTTTTAACTTAAATTTTAACTAGTTTTCCAATCAATTTAGTGTCACTTTTCCAATTGTTCTTTCCCTAAAAACTTAATTCAGACTATAACGAACATTTGAAAAAAAAAATTAGCCAAATCGATCCAGCCGTTCTCAAGTGATGTGCTTACACAAGAATCCCATTTAATTTGTTACATACCATAAACCAGAAACCGATACCATAAAGTATATATCATAAAGGTTAAGAGAAATATTTATTGTTTTTACAAAAGACAGCTTGTACTTCAAATATTTAAATCCTTATTGCTTTTCAGTCACATTGATTTAAAAACTTCAACCGATACATCGATTGCAACTCATTAAAATAATGGAGTTAAGTTTATGTTTTCAACAATCACAAAAGTATTAAAAGAATTTTTAGTCCTTTTTGCACTAAAATTGAAAAAATAGACTACCTATATGTTTTCACTTTCTGTCTGCCCGTATGTCCGTCTGTTTGTCTGCTGTCCGTCCGTTTGTCCGTCTGTTTGTCTGCATGTCTGTCGAACATTATAATGTTCATAACTATTAAAACTAACCGTCCGATTTCGATTGATTTGTTGCCAAAATATGAGTGATTTTCCAAGTTAATCATGAGATGGACTCCGGATATTGAAGCTCTCAACTGGCCAAGGGTCGGAAATAATGTTTTAATGGACTCTGATAAAAATTAGTATGTCGATTAGGTACCTTAAAAAAGTTGTGGTACTTTGTTAATACTACAGGCGATAATTTTGAAAATGTTCTTTCACAATTCGTTTATATTGATAACATAATATTATCAGACTTGAAAAACTTATATGGTTTTCATTTTATTGGAATATAAAGATGTTTCAGTATTTGTGGCTTGATTAGGTATTTAATTCGTATTCCATAAAAAAAAAAAAAATTCTGTTTGTTTGTCTATATGAGTTTCTGTTGCACCTGTATACATAAATTGGTATGAGAAGATGTCGCTAATGACCGATTATGAATTCAAATTTGTGGGCAGAAATTGCATTTCGATAAAAATTGGTGAATAGAAAGCGATAGTAGAAATAAATAAAAACCTGTGAATATATATATATATTTTTTAAACATATAGTTGAAAGATAATATGGGTATGTTGTATATACAACCTAAATACTAAATTAAAACTGAACCTAATAGGCTTTCCAACTAAGAATTTTATTCATGAATTAAATCAGTTTATCCCTCAACTAAAAATTGCTGTTCACACCATGATTTTTTTTAACCCGGGTTAATTTTATTGTTTTTTTATTTTTATTTTTTTTTTGTTAATTTTCTAAATAAAAATTAGTCAATAAAATTTAATCAAAAATAATTTAAAAATTATATAAAAAAATTCTATACGTGAATTAATTAATTTAAAATTAAAATTCGAAAATAAAAATTACAAAAAAAAAATTATTTTACTTTTAAGTTTTTTTTTATTCTTTTTTTTAATTATTCAAACGAACATGCCCAACCGATAATTTATCAGGTGAACCTGATTTAACTCACATTTAATTCAACTTTAAAACAACTAATTTTTTTGTATGATAAACCTTCTTTAACTCAACAACTATTTATAAACATTTGCGAAACCTTATTTAAACCCGAAGTTTGGAAAGGCTATAATGCGCTTAAATATTATATACAACTAGCTGTACCCACACACACGTTGTTGTGAAACACACGTTTTAAGTTGTCAGATTTATTGTTGTTGTCAGATTTATGAACAATTATAGGAGCTAGTTATTTTATAAATTTGGGAAAATATCTAAGAATAATTAATATTTATCATTTCTACTTATTTAATACTTAAATTGTATGTAATCGAATGATATCCTTCCCTTAAACAGATTTCCAAACCAAACCAAATTTGTGTTCTTGTGAATTTCCTCTTTTTATGAATCAAATTTTAACGAAATCGGAAGAACTTTTGCAGTCCTCCCCGGGATAGATTTCTGGGTAAGGTGCCATTCAAATTTTAAAATAGCCTATAACGACCCCGAGACAAAGAGACGGTGTAAGTTTCGAAACGATCGGTTGAGTGGTTTAGTTTTTAATATTTTGTAGCTATTAGTAATAAAGAAATTGATTTCTATATATAGAGACCCCCTAAAAAGACTATTTTTATGTACCAAATTTAAATGAAATCGGACAAAATTTTGAACTCCTCCCCTAGGGTAAGAGGTCAATAAATTTTTTGGTTCGAAATTTATGTGTAACCATTCTCTTTTTACGTGTCAAATTTGAATGAAATCGGACGAACTTTTGACGTCCGCCCCCGGGGGAGGTCAACAAATTTTTTGTTACGAAATTGAGTGTAATTATTTCCTCTTCTTACGTACGAAATTTAAATTAAATCGAACGAACTTTTAAAGTCCGCCCCCCAGGGAGGCCCCTGGATAGGAGGTCAACAAAATTTTTGTTACGAAATTTGTGTGTAATCAGTTCTTTTTACATACCAAATTTGAATTAAATCGGACGAACTTTTAAAGCCCGTCCCGAGGGGAGTTCCCTGTGTAGGATGTCAACAAATTTTTTGTTATGAAATTTGTGTGTAATCAGTTCCTTTTTTTACATACCAAATTTGAATGAAATCGGACGAACTTTTGAAGTCCGCCCCCAGGGGATGTCTCTGGGTAGGCGGTCCCTGGGTAGGAGGTCAACAAATTTTTAGTTACAAAATTTGTGTGTAATCGGTTCCTCTTTTTACATACGAAATTTGAATGAAATCGGACGAACTTTTATAATCCGTTCCGAAGGGAGATCCCTGGGTAGGAGGTCGCTGGGTAGGAGGTCAACAAATATTTTGTTACGGAATTTGTTTGTAATCACTTCCTCTTTTTACGTACCAAATTTGAAGAAATCGGACGAACTTTTGAAGTCCGCCCCCGGGGGAGGTCCCTGGGTAGGAGGCCAATCAAATTTTAAAATAGCCTATAACGACCCCCGACCTGACACAAAGAAATGGTGTAAGTTTGAAAACGATCGGTTGAGCGGTTTAGGAGCCTATTCGGAACAGACAAACAGACAAACATACAAACAGACAAACATACAACTTCGGTTTTATATATATAGATAAAATTCTGAATGTAAATTAGATAGGTAGGTATAAAAGCTTTTGGCTTTTGAATAAGATTTTTTTTTAATAGAAAAATATCCATGAGTTAAGAAAAAGTTATGTAAAAGCTTGAAAAATTTATGCGTTGTTTATAGCTAATTGAACTATCTGAAAAAATGGTACCGTAAAAACCGATTTTCTATGTTTTTATTCTATTTATATTTAAGCAAATTTACTGAAAATGAAGATATTAATTTTATCTATTTTTCGTAAAAAGAATTTTTTAAACATATTTTCAAATAACTAAGAAAATTGAATTTTTTTTTTTTTTGATATCTGAAAAATTTCATTACTTCACAAAATTATTTTTTTGTTTCTTTTTCATTACGTTTCCTACCTATCATAATATTTTTTTACGATACCTTTCCTGTCAAAAATATTTTTTTTGTTTTTTTTTATAATTTTTGCATTTGATTTTTTACTTTCAGATAAAATTAGCTGTGAATAGGTTTCCGGAACATTCCTCCAAAAATTACTTTACTGTGGTAGCTATAAACAACGCATTAGTATTAAGTTTTCTTTTCTTCTATTATCAAATAAGATTTTTTGTCTGAAAATGTTTATAATGATAAAGATTTAAATTTATATTGGTGCGGATTTTATTCTTAAAAATTTAATATTGCTTCTTTTTTAATGAATTTTATTTAATTTCGTCATATTCTCATTCAATTAATAGTGAGCCCTCTTTTCTAATAATAAATAAACTAATAAATGTTGTCACATAGCGTTAAAATGTTGATTGTATTATTTCAAAAACATAACAGGATTATAGTAACTTTAAACAGAAAAAACATTTTAAATAATATTCAGCAGCAGTATCTAGCCTTTTTGAACTTATAAACACAAAAAAATTCTAAATTTTTGAATAATAAGGTTTCAATGTGTGATTTTTAACTTTTATATAAAACCTTATTTATTTTAAAAATTGAAAATTGTTTAAATTTTGCCTTCCTACAATGTGAAAAAATTTACAAAGCAAAAGAAGGAAACAATTTAGAAAATGTTTGTAATTTACAATATTAAATTTTCATAATCAACAATACCCCTAAAGTTATGCTGTTATGTTTCGCTTTTAAACTGTGTACCTACAAAGAAAGATAGCCGCAGGACTTTAAAAAAAAATACTGTAATTCTGTTTTAATTTAGAAAAATTGTCGGCCTAACATTTATTTTTCGCTATTAAAGAAAAAAAATTGAATTAATAGAAAAACAAATTTGAAGAAATAAATTAAAAGAAAATGTTGAATAAAAAGTACGGGTGGATACCTAATGATATAGTTTCCTTCGTAAAGAATCCCAGTCGGTTTTCTGTGATATTTATTTTTAAACTATCTAATTTATTTTAAAATTATTTTATTAAATTTTCCAATCATCACAAATTTTTTAAAGCCTTATTTAAAGTAATCTTTATATAAAAGCTACTTTTTTTAAGGATACAGTTTGGAGATATACTAAGAATATGGTAGCGTGGTAAACATCGCAATTTTTGTCTAAATTAAAACTGATAAAAAAGATCGCACTTAATTTTTAAATGACTTTATTTGATATAATACAACCTGTAACAAAAAAATTCCGGGCGGAAATCATAGTGAAAACATTTTTAATGAACAAAGTTTTTTTTTTTTTGAACTTGAAAGTAAATAATTTTCTTTTTGATTTTTTTTGTTACTGACAGATTTTTATGTAAATTTAATCAATTTCATTGAAAAAAATAACTTTTATTTAATAATCTGAATTATTTTCATTTTTTTTTTTTCTTTCATTTTTAAAATCGTGTGGGAGATAAAGAAAATATTTTTGCTGGGGCTAAAGTAAGCATGTTTTATAGTACCTAGTTCATATTATCATATTCCTACACAAAAAGTTGTGGTAAACATTTAGAATTTGATTTTAAGTTTTTGAATTCCTTTTTTTTTATATATATTTTGAAATCATTCAAAACCATTCTACATAAATTTAAAAGACTAGATGAAAATTAATTTCAATTAGAGCTCAAATATTTTATAAAAATTTAATTGAATTTAAAAGAATTTTATGATAATTTAATTATTAAATGAAAAAAAAAATAAACAAATAAAATTAAAATAAATTTCAATTTGCGCTCAAATATTTTAAAAATATTTTATAAAAATTTTATGTTAATTTAATTAATTAAAAAAAAAAAATAAATAAACAAATAAATCGTTCATTTTTTGTATGTTTACTTTAGCCCCGTCTATAATTTTGGGGTTTGTTTACTTAAACCCTATCCATGGGGTCAAAGTATACACAAAAGGTAAAATTTTTCATAATAAAATTAAAATTAATAATAATTAATAATAATGTTTATTTTCTAATCTAAATTGACAGTTTTTTAGAGGAAAGGTCTTATTTTGATGTAAAATTAGTCCTATTTTTCTTTTTTCACTACACCATCACGTATATGAATAATAATAATTTTTAAAGTAGTTATGACCAAAAAAGTAAAAAAATGCTTTCTGCAGCCCCGCTCTCCTCTAGTGTGATCACTATCAGAATAAAAATAAATATTTTCTAATTTTGATAGGATATTTGGGTTTTGTTGGGTTCGAATTGTATTTGATTTTAATACTAATTCAAGAATATCGTCTTCTGAGAAATGAAACAACGTATGACATTTATACGTCATTATTTGACAATTGCACCATTCGATTCCTCGTACTCGATTTTATAAGTACAACTACTTTGGAATATTCTTAATGTTGATTAAAATATGTTTTTTAGATGAAAATTGTAGGTTACTTGTTATTTTTCTATACGTTTTTATTAATTTTCAAATCTTTAAACTCAAATTACTCGAAACTATACTTTTCATTATACGTTGTTTCATTTCTGAGCAGACGATATAATGTAGTGTTTTTTTTTTTTTATAAAATTGGTTATTTATTTGAAATTCATTTGCATAAACATAATGTTACAAAATCTTACAGAGCTTAGGCTTAGATATACCTTTTCTACTGAATACAAAATTTAATATACTTATTACTAGTTTTTATTTCATTTTAAAATTTGAAAATTTGAAGCAAAATTATTGTTAAAAATAAAAATCACAAACTAAGTTTCAGGTATTAACCTTATTAATGGAAAATGAACATTTTTCTATAAAATTATTTGTAATTTTTTGAATTTTATTTTCAACAAAATCGATATTGGGTATATCATGGAGATCTTTGGTACGAAAATGGTGAGGCAGTTTTAGAATCATTTTGAGTAATTTATTCTAAATTAAAAAAAAAGTGTATAAATTTATCAATAAAAATAATGCAAATCAAGTAAAATTGTATTTACCTAAAGTTTTATAGGATTTCGTGTTGTATTTGTGAAACTATGAATTAATTTTCTATAAAATAAATATGTTAGCATTGTTTTCAATTTATTACAGAAATCGAACAAAAATAATTTTTATTTTTTTATAATAACAAAATTTGGTACATTTATATCATTAATACGCAGCTTCAATATATTATGTAGTCAATAGTTTCAAACAAATCAAAAAAAGTTAATAATAAAAATGTTTTATCAATGGTTATAATAGTTATTAATAGGAAATAAGATAGCTAAAAATTCTAATAATTTATAATAGTGCTTCACCCTTAAAAAAATTTAAAAATTTCAAATTCTGAATTTCAAATTCCTAATGTATTTTGTTAGTGTAATTTAATGTCAAAAAAAAGTTTTCGGGTGAACACATTTTTTCACTTTTTTTCATAAATTTCAAATATTAATAACAAAGCTGCCAGAGTAGGATTTTCTTTCACTAAATTTAGAGAATTTTATTATACTGGGGAAAAATTATGAACAAAAAATTATTGTGCTAAAAAAATCTCAGGATATTTGCGGAATTTTTTCATCTGGCATGTCTTTTTTTTTTGATTTGACAATTAGAATGACAGAACTTGAATTTCAAATTTTTTTTTGTTGTTGTTAATTTCAAATACACGCTCTGAGGCGTGTATTTGAAATTCACAACAACAAAAAAAAATTTGAAATTTTACACTAACAAAATACATTAGGAATTTGAAATTCAGAATTTGAAATTTTTAAATTTTTTTAAGGGTGAAGCACTAATATCTCTTATCATGTGAAAGTTTATGAGAAATCTTAACATATAAAAGTTCATAATAAGAACTAATAATCCTAATACATATAAATAACAAATATTGATGATAATAATTAAACATTAATTAGAATAAAATTTATAAAAAAAAAAACTTTTTCTTAAAACTAATTTACTACAGTAGAAACATTATTTTCTGTATATAATGAATTATGATAATTTGATATCATAATAAGATGAATATTTCTTTGTTGAAAAGATTTAATGTTCGTGTGTAAAAATATAATATATGTATTATGATAAGGTTTGTTATTTTTAGCTATTATTACCTTTTTTAATTGGGCATAGTCAACGATTTTTATTGAAACATTTTCTCATTTCGTAAAATTTACTTTAATTTCAACCAAATATTTAAGTGATTTTCTTTTGCTTTTCCATTTATTATAGAAACTTTTTTCAATAAAATTCTAAATTTTATTGAAAGATTTTAAGAAAAACAATTTTTAAGTGTTTTTCCTTTTTTTTTTGTGTGTTTTTTAGCAACAAGATACACATAATACAGTATAATGGGCGCAGTGAAATAAGGCCGCGGGAAATAAGGCTGCGATAGGTTTTTTGTTGCGGTCTTATTTCATTTTGAAAAATTAAATAAGGCCGCGAAAAAATCCTCGCGGTCTTATTTCATTTTGAAAAATGAAATAAGACCGCATAAAATTCCTCGCGGCCTTATTTCGTTTTGAAAAAGGAAATAAGACCGCGACAAAAAAAAAAATGAATCGGCTAGCGCCGCAAATCTGGCTCCAAGGTAATGGAGGCGGATTTTTTAAATTTTGAGTTTTTTAGCCCAAATGAGCTTTTAAAACACTGGAACATATTTGCTTGGATTCTGAAGTAAAGGAAAAAGATAATAAAAAATCTCAAACGCAGAAATAAAGCTAAAATACCACTCTCCAGAGCTGGTGACGTGTAATTTTGAATTTCTCTTAACAATTTTTAATTAATTTCATTTATTTCTAACAAATTTTTAATTTTTTTGATAAATTACAGTTTCTGCACAGAAATAAAATTCAAATATAGTTTTGTGATTTTCTGGTAAAGGTGTTTTTCGTACAATATTTGTCGCATTTTTCACGGCTGTTTATTTTCTGTAAAATAAAACAAAAAAAAACTGCAAAAATAGAAAACAGAATTTCACGTCTCTTAAAACTTTTATTTTTTTAGTAACCGCACTTGTTTGTAATTATAAAAAACAATCTACTAAAAATATTTATTTATTTATTTATTTATTTATTTATATAGTTCAAATCGAACTCAATACAATAAATAATACAAATTAATACAATTAACATCAATTAATATCAATTAATATCACATAAAAATTTCAAAAAAAAAACTCAAAAATACATACCACAGAATATCAAAGATTTCTATTTAAACATAGGATTAAGGAAAGGAAAGTCATTAGGGATACATCACAATTGAAGAGAAGGATACATCTCCAGGCCAGACCCACAGTGACAACCAACAAGTCATTCCGCACCATACAACCTACTCTTCAAACATTCCTTGCTCAAATTAAAATCTAAAGCATCACCGCAAGCATTTGCCTCTCGCATCATCCTGTTAAGTGGTTCGTTTTTGCCATAGCTCGTTCGATGTGCCTCAACACCAAAGAGTTGAACAGATCTCAACGACCGACCAATTGTACGAAAATTTATTTTACCAAGTATAATCGAGGAGGAGACATTACCCAAAACAACTTGGTGTAAAAACACCAAATCAGCTACCTCTCTGCGCCGTACTAATGAGTGAAGGTTGAGCTGCTGCAAACGTTCAGCATAAGGAACATGAGAAATGAAGGTGTTATCAATTACAGCCAAATTTGAAGATTGAAGACCTCTAAGGGCAAAACGAGTAAATTTTCTTTGAACAGATTCTACTCTAAAAATATCAACATCAAAATGAGGGGACCATACTTGAGAAGAAAATTCAAGCAAAGGTCGAACCATGCATGTAAAAAGAGAGCGAGTTATGCGAGGATCGTCGAATTCCTTGGACCATCTCTTAATAAATCCCAAAACAGAATTTGCTCTTCCAACTACCGAACCAACGTGCTGTCGGAAATCCAACTTGCAATCACAAATTACACCCAGATCTCTTACAGCTTGAACTCGAGATACACTCAAATCACCGATCCTATAAAAGTAATTTATTGGAGATAATTTTCTGGTAAATGAGATGGTCTGGCATTTGTTAATGTTAAGAATCATATTATTCTTAAGACACCACTTCGTAAAACTGTCAAGGTCACTTTGAAGCTAATCACAATCAGAAGGATTGCTAATAGACTTAAGAATTTTCATATCATCCGCGTACGCATTTATGGTACAATGCTTCAACACTTTGACAACGTCGTTGACTGCTATTATAAACAGAAGTGGGCCTAGATGACTCCCCTGAGGGACACCCGAGGTGGCAACGAAACTTTCGGAAATAGATTGTCTAAATTGAACAAAATATTTTCTATTAGTTAAGTATGATGAAATCCAACCACAAAACAATTGAGGAAATCCCAAAGCTTTCAGCTTAAAAAGTATAAGCTCATGAGAAAGAACATCTAAGGCTTTACTGAAGTCAGTGTAGATAACATCAGTTTGAAGTCCTTTCTCCATTACTGTAATTGATTCGCTTACTACTTCTAACAAGCTGGTGGTGGTGTATTTACCCTTAATAAAACCATGCTGGAAATCTGATAGAAAAGGTTTACAATGAAAATAAAACTGTTTAAAAATGATCTGTTCAAATAATTTGGGCAGAGCAGATAATTTAGCTATTGGTCTATAATTTTTAACATTTGATCTAGGACCGCTTTTATGGAATGGTTTAATGAAAGAGGACTTCCAGAAGTCGGGTAATTGAGCTGAGGTCAACGATCTGTTAAAAATGATTGAGATAAGATAAGCTAGCGGCTGGCAACATTTTTTTAGGACGAGAGCAGGCAAGCCATCGGGGCCCGGAGAGGAGTCATCTGTTAGGGTAGAAATTGTTGTTAGTATCTCATCTTCATCAATATGAAGAGCAGAGAAAGTGGTCCGGGGAAATGACTCAAGATATTCAAAATACTCTTCATCTGGCTGGAAGCCTGTGACATTAGTATATGACTCTGCAAAAAAGCAAGAAAAAAAATTGGAAATATCATCGGAGTTATTAGAACAGTCATCATTATAACTCAACGACACTGGAAAATCATCAGACTTACGCTTAGAGTTTACAAAGCGCCAAAAAATTTTAGGGTTCGAAATTAAATCCACTCCCATATATCAAAAAATATTGAATAATAAATCCTTAGAAAAAAATTTAAATACCGAATACCGGTTTTGACAAATATAATACCGGTATTGATTTTCATTGGTTTTTTTCCGAAATACCGGGATCCCGGTATCCCGGTATCCCGGGATCCCGGTATTGCGATCCCTATAGTATACAATGTTGAAAACTTTCTCTAAAAGTTAGAATAAAAAAAATCAAAATAAATATATTTTAATTTAAATAAATTAAGCAGACTTAAGAAATTTTGAAACAGTTTTCTTTTCTTTCATGTTTCTTATTTTACTTTGTACACTACTTAGGGATTACGAAATGAAATGTTTACTTTTATTTCTTAATGATAAAATCGGTACGAGGCCATATTGAAGAAAAATAAAATATCGAATAAATAACGAAAGAAAAATTTCAGATGAGCAATAAGGATATTTTTATAAAAAGTAAAGAGTAAAAAGGATATATAGGTATTGCAAGGAAATATAAAAATGAAACAATATGAATAATTCTTTGCATTGCAGCTTAATTAAAAGTTCAACCAGATATAATAAATTTCAATTACAAGTTTTACTTAATACCAAATATTTTGTATCACATAAAGCATAGTAATGTATATTATAGTTATGTTATAGCAATAGGACTTTAAAAAAAACTTCAGAAGTAACTATTTTACGTAGTGAAAATGTATTGTGTACATATTGATAGAATGTAGAGCGTAAATACAATGTTTTATATTAATCGTTTTCAACATTATTTGTTTCCGACATTTTAACTTTTGGCAGTAGTTGTTCGTCTATTCAATAAGTAATATGTGTATAATTTTAAGTTAAAGAAAATCTTTTGTTATTAATGGGTGTCAACATATGGAAAACTCGTAAAAATAAATAAAAACAAATAAATCTTATATTTACGCGTCTTAATTCAACTAGGACCAATATTTGTAGTATGGTGTACAGTACACAATACATATTGCTAATATTTTCTTAGCCAAAAAAACTAATAAACTAATATATATAAGCAATTTCACTTAAACCTAATAATTTATGGTGTTATTAACTTATAGCGTAATTAAAATTGGGTAAATTGCTTATATGTCTAATGACTATTACTTAAAGTATATAATGTAAGACATTTTTTGAAGCAAAAGAGAATTTTTATGTTTAATAGGTTGAAAGAGAATATCTGAAATATTATAAAAAAAGGCCCTTAGTCGAAATATTAATTTTTTTATAATAGACTGGATCAGTGGATTCCAAACTGGATAACTTGTCGAACTCATTTGCCCGTCGATCTTAAAGGAAACGAATGATAATAGCAAAAGACTGTTTTATGAAAAATTTATATAAATGAGATATATTATGTCTACATACAGATGTGACATTTGAAGGTGAGGATAATATAATATTCTTTTACACAATAATTTTCTAAGAATTTTCGTTTAAACAATTATAAACATAAATAATGTTTAATGTTTATTTTGTGTTAATTTCGTTAATTAACTTAAACTACGTGCCGGGATGCATTTTTTCCATATAAGAAGTGTTGAGATGAGTTCAAATTGGCTCATTTCGAGCACTGTCTACTATTAAGATACACAAAATAGTTAATAAGTATTCGAAAATTTAAATATAAAAGAATAAAAAAAAAACTTAAATTATGCAAATAAATAAATTAGGACCTTCCAATAGAGGAGAATTAATTTCAAATGTGAATAAAACACAACTTTTTTAGCTTTAAGAATGAAGTTGTACATAAAGAAATGGAATAAATAAAGCATTATTTTGTTGTCTTGAAAAAAAATATATCACTTAGTTATTCTGTATAATTTTTTTTTCTTTTCATTTATTATTAGGGTAATCAAAAAGGCATTTTACACCTTTAAAAATATTTTTATGGGAAAAACTGTAACTTTTTCCCGCCTTAGGCATTGTCTTTGAAAAATATTTCTTTTTTATTATATTTTTAGTTAGTTTTTATTTAACAAAATTTTATATTAAATTAGTAATTACCAAAAACCTTTTTTTTTCATTTCAATTTTTTTCCCTCAAATAATTAAATCAGGTAAAAAAAAAGGATTAAAAAAAATTTTTACCTAAAAGTTATTTCTGAAAAATTAATGTCTACCAATATATTATTTCTTTTTAGATAATTGATTCGATAAGATATTTCAATTTTATTTCTTATTTACATAGTTGTTTTTTAGAAGTCTTCAAATTAATCTTTTTTAAATACTACCCTAATAAAGATTGTAGTTGAGTACTATGGTAGTGTTATTTTCATAAATAAATAAAAATTATATGATCTTTTATACTCAACATCTAACTATATATAGTTAAAAGCAATTTAATATATTAAATAATAATTAAACAAAATTTTCAGTATTTCAGAATAGATATTAAGACACTTTTATTTAATATTTCGCGGTTATGATATTTGCAGTTATAGTACGATTCAAATCACTTGACCAATCCGTTATGTAAAGCTTTCCCTTTCCATTAAAAAATGCATACAAAATTTAGGGGAAATTATTTAAGAAAAAAGCTCATGCAATTTTTGTATAATAATTTTATTCAAATTTTACCCTCTCTTAAAAGCTCATTGGTCAAGTGATTTGAATCGTACTATATATCATGTAGCTAAAAATTAATATGAGAAATATTAAAAATTTGTAAAATATAAAGCTAATCCTTTTTCTATCAATTCAAGAAATTAAACTGATTACTTATTTATACCTCTTTCAGTCTGTAAATTTCTTTTGATAATTATCATAATTAATTAGAAAATTAAATTATTTTTCTACCAAAGAACTGAATAAAGATTAAAATTTCTTTAAACATTGTATGAAATAATGTTCGTGTCATAGAAATTATTCTCAAATGTTTAACTATATTTTTGTACGGTTAATGTTAACTCTTTGTCTTCGCCTAAAAAGAAAAGATCAAAACGCTTTGTCGTCCCTTATCTAACACGGAAGTATCGCAGCCCATATTTTAGAAAGATTCTATTCAGATTAGCTCATTATTTCAATTGTGATGGCCGTTCAAAATTTGTCTTTACTCTGGAAAAAAAATATTAACGTTGTGGCGCGCCGTAAAAAAAAAAAACAAATAGCAATGATTAAAAAATTAAATTTCTTTCTTTTCCGATACATACAGTTGCGTACATACAGTTGCGAAATAGATGAGTTTATCGAATTATAATACTCTGAATCATCTCATCAATTGTATATTGACTGAATTGAGATAACTACAATTATTGAAAACGACTGTAGTAGTGAATATGCTAAAACTCAATAAGTATAATAGTATAGTGTTATCAAGGCCGACAGAATTTATAAGATAGCAATTTGCAATTTATAAGATTCGTTATGTTCTTTCTTATGTGTATACATAATAAATTTATTAAAAAAGTATCTGTACCATGTTTTTAAATTATTATTCCAACCGTATCATATTAATGTGATTGTTAAATTTGTTAAATAATAAAATTGATAATATAATTCTTTGATTTTTTGTGGTGGCTTTAATATGTCGTCACCCGAATTCTTAAGTGTTACATAAGCAAAATATTAGTTAGGAGAAAAACGAGTTTAAAGCTTGATAGTTGAAAAAAAACAGTTTTTTCAAATTGATGTCAGAAACTGTTGACTTCAGCAGTTTTTGACATCAATTTGAAAAAACGGTTTTTTTCAACTATCAAGCTTTAAATTCGTTTTATTCCAAACTATTATTTTGCTTATGTAACACTTAAGAATTCGGGTGACGATGTGTATTTAAATAAATTAATATGGAAATAATACAACATTAAAGGATAGATAGAATAATACAGTGTTTTTGATCAATGAAACAAAATATAATATATTTTTGACATTTTTACATAATATATTAAAAATTTATCTATATATTAAGCTTTATACTGAAGGTAAAAAGGAAGTGTATACATATAATGAAAAAGTCAGATGTTTTTCTAATTTGCAAAATTTTAACTAGTTAACTTTGACTAAGAAAATGTGAACATTGGCCGGTTCCCTAACCAAATACCGTAGTTGTAGGCGTTATGAATATTAAAGTCGATATTAAAATTAGAGTTTTTTAATTTTTCAATTATCAAAATATTTTTATTTTGAAATATTTACATTCAAAGCAAACATATTTTTAGTGAGAGCGAGTAGGACTACAGTGAACATTTTCATAATTTGGCAAAAATTATTCTTAAAAACTGAAACATCTTTTAACATTCATTAAAGAGATATAAATTTGAAAAAATATATTTGAAAATACAGAAAAACAAAACAACTATAATATAATGCAGAGGTAGTTTGTTTCAACCGTAGGCTAATATAAATCTTTAATAAACCAACAAAAATAAATATTTTGCGTTCCCAAAACAACAGAAATGTAGGAAACTGGCTTCTTTTCATAATATGATGTGAATATTATAAAATAAATTTTTCTCATTATTATTGTGTTCTTTTTTGTGCACACTCAGAACAACTTTTAAGCAGTACTTACTTTTTCTTCAATTACCTACTTCTTACATTACTGAGTAACTTATAATTTAATATATACGTAGGTATATGATTTTTAAGAAATAACAAAATTTAATGCCAATATCAAAGCAAAATTAGAAGTTCAAGAACAAAAAATCAATAAACTGTTATTTTTTATTTCGAGGTCGAAATTTTTTTATAAAATTACAACATTAGTATACATTTAATTTTGCTGTTTTTTTTTTTTGTTGATAATCTGACTTTAAGGTTCACCTAGAATAACATAAAATCTCTTTTATTTGAAAGAAAAGGCATATATTTTTCTTTTGATTTTTAAAAATAATATAATTTCTTTTATTGAAATTGAAATATTGCAAATTATATTTACAGGAAATTATTTTTCCTTTGAATAAATCAATCATTTTCATCATTTTTTTATATATGTACCTAAATTTCAATTCAAAATAAAAAGCAAAATATATAAATCTATATGTAGGTAGGTATGTATGTTCGTTTATATTTTGTTTATTTTATATATTTAATTCTTTTCTTTCTTAGAATCAGTTCTTTGATTTTTTTATAATAATATTTTTTATTATGATAGTCAAGCTTCAAATATATTTTCAACTATACAGAGTAAAATATACTAAACTAGAAAAGAAATATCAAAGTAAAGTATAAAATTTCATTAAAATTTAAATTTAAGGTTTATTATTATAATTTATAACATTGAAGTTTTAAATAACCAAAAGTTTGAATTTATAAGTAAAATAACTACTTTGTCTTCAGTAGTATTTTGAACATGTTTGCTTAAAAAAATTTAATCACAGAACCTTACAAGGAATTATTTGCCGACAATATTGCAAAATTAGATTCTCTTGAAAGATAGTCGTGATAGCCATTGTAAGAAAAGTATTAATTAATTATGTATTTTAGTGCAAATGTATAGAAAATTAATTGTGCCATAGTGACGATAAAAATAATTCAATTGAAATCGCTATCTGATTAATAAAATTGTTTATGTACTTTGAGGAAAAATACCTACAATGTGTTTTTATTTCAGTGCACACGAAGGGGGATTTGACATTTGTCCGCGATTTGTTTTTGTATCGTGGACATCAAAATGACATTTGTAATATTATTTCTAGTGTGAGAACTATAAAAGTGAGCAAAAAAGAACATTCAAGTACTATATCTATTATAAAGGCCAAAATCTACTTAAATTTTGGCATGATATAAATATATTTTTTAAAATGAATATTTTTTGTAAATTTTTAATCTAAAACAATATTCTGAAACACTTGATATTAGTTGTGCGAAGTGGCAACACCTTTTAATTAAAAAAATATTAGACTAACTAGGATTGCACAAAGAAAACAATCGTACATAAATTCGATAATTTTTAAAGCTAATTTTTTTTACCAAATTTATAATGTTCAATTACTGTTTTCTGCTTCCTTTAATATTGAATAAACGTTAAAATCAATGATGCTAATAACTTTTTTATACCAATTTTAAATGAAGAAAGCTTATATTAAATCTCAAAAAATGTTTTTGTTTGTTTCTTGCCTTGGGGTTTTAATTACAGGCCGGCATCCATTAACAAAAAAAATTAAATTAGTTATACAATTAATTTTGTTTTATTAAGTTCCCCATGCTAAATCTTTATAATAATATAATATTTATCAAAAATGTGTTGCGTAACTAACTACACTTTAATTGCCCAGTTTTGTGAAATTTTTTGTAGAAGTAAATATTGCTTTGGAAAACATTAATTAAAAGTTCTGTTCGAATAATTGTTTCGTTTCTGCGGGCTGATGTTTTTGAAATTTTGTTTTTAAACAAAAAAAAAAGGACATTGAGTAAAAGAAAATGGTTAAGCATTTTCCTTAATACAAAAACTTTTATTAACCCTTTTCTTATCAATAATGGAAAGCTACTAAAATCTTCTCAATCTCAATTTTATATATTCATAATATAAATAACATAATCACTCATTAATAAGTTTTAAGAAACTGGTAATCTTTTTATTATTCTTGATCAATGGTATAATATAAATTGTTAAAGATTTAATACCATAGAACTCATCTATTCTAAAAAGTTATTAAAAATGTCGAGGTGGAAACTATTGAACCCATTAAATAATGAAATATACCATCAAAGACATTATATGGCTTTGATACCATTTTTTAAATTAATTTTAATAATTTTTCCGTATGGTGATTTTCAAAGTGAAATTAATTTTTATGTAATTTTTGTTGTTCGTTTTATGTAATTTTTGTTGTACATTTTGTGTCCTACAAACAATATTTATATTTTCTTTGAATTTATAATTAAAATTAGATGTTTTATCTTTTATCTATTATTATCTTGTACAACTAATTTTAAGAGTCTAATAAATTGTTTTGAAAATAATCAATACTACGGCAAGTATAAAAGCAGTTGTAAAAATTAATAACAAAAAATATTTTGATATTTGTGATTTAAGCCATTTCACCCCAGAGCACTTGGATAGGACCAGCCTATTTTCATTAATATATATTTTATAAGAATATGATGGCTCTATTCAAGAGACACCGGCAGCTTTTTAATGCGTAGTTGGTGGGGAAATTCCTATAATGCAAATTGAAAGGCAATTTAATGTTGGTAATATTAGCCTTTTGATTTTTTAAGCTGCGATGACGGAAAGTGCCTAAACTCGTATTAGAAAGCTAAAAAACATGCACAGAAAAAAAAGAGTAGCCTTTTTATCTAAACTTCCAATAAAATCATCTAATGTTTGTGATTTTATTTTAGCCATTTAAACTGTTTAATTGCGCCAGCTATTCTTAATTAAATGATTTGCTACAAATCGTAATTATTTGATTCATTTATTAATTTAAATGAAATATCTAATTTGCATTATCCGTTTTTGACCCCTCAAATACAAAAAACAACTCAAATGTTTTTATTTTGGTTTTTTTTAAATTTTTTTTTTTAACTTTTTTGGTTTTTTTTTTTTTTGTTTTTTTCTTTTTTTTTTAAACTTTTTTGGTTGGTCACACATCTAAGTACTATTCACTACGAGACATTGCTTTTTTTTTTTAGCTTTTTTGTTCGGTCACCCATCTAAGTTCTATCACAACGAGGCGTTGCTTAACCGTTTTGTTCAATGTTATGAATTCTTCCACTAAGCTATGTCAGTGATATACAACAATGTATTAATAGACAATATAAAATCGGTTTCTATGAAAACTTTCTACAATTGTCAAAGAATGTTATTATACAATTCTACTATTTTTGTAGTTGATTTATTGAAATATTTATTTCAAATCCAATAATTAAATTTGCTGAATCACATAATGTTTAGATAATTTTAAAATTTACTTTAATTTTCATTTTAACAAATTTGTTTTAATATTTCAAATAAATGAATTGTTAAAACAACTATTGAATTTAATAATTCTTTCAATTAATTATTTGTATTTTAAAACTCAAATCAATGAATTTTCATTAGAAAAATCAGTCAGTTTTGAATTTTTTTTCAACTATTCAAGTAATTAATTTGTTTAAAACTTTAGTTAAATTAAAGAAATCTGATTCATTTAATTATGTTTAGTCAATTATTCTAATTTATTTTTTTCTGTGTGGCATTATGGAATTTCTGGAATGACCCGGAATCAAAAAGCTCCCGATGGCTCTTGGAAAGGGCCATAACTTATCAAACTCATAAGCCAATGAACAACATTATAATTATATACAAGTGCGTGTTAATTGATTGACTTCGATCTGTTCAAAATCAAATAACTTATTTATGTCACATGAAATTAAAAACCACTTACACATTGTTTTCTTTACTCGCATAATGTATGTTTATAGAGCATGATTTAATTTGCAATAAATAATGAAAATAACGTCAATTAAAGTTGAACTTTTATATTTTTTATACTTCATCGTAGTTTTATACGTGTATTATTAAAAAGGAAGTAGGTATATAGGATGTTTATATTGTATGATTTAATTTGCAATAAATAATCAAAATAACGTGAATTAAAGATGAACTTTTACATTTTTTTACACTTCACCGCAATTTTATACGTGTTTATTAAATAGGAAGTAAAATGTTGATTGAATATATTTCATTGAACTCTATTATTGTGAAAAATCATAAATGGTGTTGATAGTAGATAATTGTATATTATATATACTTTTGTAAGGATTCTCTTTGTAATTTATTGTTTTTATTGTATTTTATTTTCGGTAAGAATACTATAAATTTAATACTTACGCAAGATATTGAATATTTGTTGTTTAACGGCTCCCTCGCAATTTTTTTTATAGGCAATTAAAAAATTGCTTTTAAATTCAAAAAATTACAAAAAAAAAGCAATTTTTAAGTGCTTCAATTAAAAAACGGTCTTTCATATAAAGATTATAAATACATATAAACTATTAAAAAGAAAAGTTACATACATATTAGTGTGGATCGATTTAGTACTAAAATTTTTTTTTTTTTAAATTTGAAAACGCCCGGGGTCCTAAAAGTTGCGAATGGGCCTAAAACTAATGTCTGAAAAATTTTAGCTCAATCGGAATTCATCTTCTGCCTCCAACTTACCTTTGAAAATTTGGGAGAAGCCATATATGGGAAAATCAAAAAAAAATTGGAAACATTCACGAACTATTTCTTTTTGAAGATTTTTACCCTAATCTACTATAATATAATGTAGATTACAAAATTACAACATAATAACCTACTTAATGAAAAGTTAGAGTCCGCACTTTTTATTTCATACAAAAATTAATGTTTTTGTTAGGGGAATTTCAAACGAAAGTTGGAGGCAGAAAATAAAATCCGATCAACTTGAAACTTTCCGCATATTGTTTTTATATCTAATCGCTTCGATTCGCCCCCCGGGCATGTGAGAAATCGAAAGTTTTTTATTTCGATCCGCCCTAACATATATTTATAATAATTTTAAATTTATATGTTCCTAAATGACCGAGAAGGGAAAATCAATTAAGTCTTTTCGATTTTTGAAAATTATTTAGTTCAACTTTTTGAATTAATTTTTTTGCTGTCAATAATCCTACCAATATAATGTAATATAATGTAACGTAATGATATTCAAAAATAAATGGCACACGGTCCTATATAATATAAACAAGTATTTCATAAAAAAAAATCATAAACTTGATGCTGATGGTGGGAATGACATGGTGACTGAACAATGATGTAGAAATTATAATATTCAATTAATTCATCAATTCGAAAGAGTAAAAACTCATTGTTTACATGAACACATTCAAAAATTATATTATATTTTTATAAAGTATTTCAACTGGTAAAAAATTACCAAAAAATAGATAAATTTTTATTTTTCTGGTATATTTGCCAATTTTGTTATTTCTGTGTATTATGTAAGTATACATATAATATAGGTAAACATTTAGGTAGCTATAATGATATGATATAGGTTTAGATACATAAACTCATCTATCTGCAAGTATATCAAACTTTTTCTTTAACAAAATATACTACTTAAGCTCAGATTATTAAGCTTCTTTCGAACTAAAATTTACTTTTTTATGCATTCGGAAGAAAGATAATGCTTTTGTAATTAAAATTTTTATTTAAATTATTTTTTTATCTTTATTAATGCCAACACTGTTTTCGATTTTAAACATTTAATTGAAAATACCTACCTAATGTGTGTATGAAAGTTATGTTATTTCCTTTTCGGTGAATGTTTATTAAAAAGTACAACGATGTATGATGATATTACGATATGAACGTTATTTTAATAAAAATTTCATAATGTGAAAGCAAAATTGTTTCTTTTCACGACGTGTACACTCTTTTTTTTCATATTTCCCATGATATAAAAAAGTTGAAGAGCCAACTATTTTTGGCAATAAAGAATTGACTTTTAGAAATCGAAATTTATATTATATTATCTAATTTGCAATTTAAATTAAAAAAAAAAAATTAATAGATAATATAACGCTTGATAATGTAAGGCTACACATTCAAATTAGAGTTCTGGGAAAACTCAGAGCCGGATCGTGGAACATTTTTTATGTTTGCGAGAGTAAATTAAGCGCCTTTTTATTTCCAAAATTAAAATAGATTTAAATCATAAAACAATGCATACTAATTGTCAAAAAATACTAAGTTTTTGAAAATTTTTTTTGTTGAAGATCTTTTATTTAACTACAGATTGGTTGTCAAAAATAAAAAAACGCGATTTTTGACTACTTTTTCGAATTTCAAAGACGATTTTGCCATTTTTCTTTATCGCACAACAAAATTCAAAGTGCTGAAATTAACGTGTTACGAGGTGTTATGTACAATTACAAAAACATATTAATTATATGAATTTCGAAATCAGTGTTCAGATTTTCCATCAAAGAAGTTTCATATACCTTCTATGTAAATAAGGAAGTTGGAAAAGAATATAATAATTTTTCCATAATTTTCTATAAATCTTTTCAATTTCTTAAAATTAAAATGTGTGAGATAAATTTTAACAATAAATTATTTTGAACCATATAAAGCTAAGTACAAAACATCATGTTATTTTAATAAATTTTATGGTTAGATGTTAAATTCTATTCTAAAGAATGAGAAAATAAATTATTAAAAGCCAAAATTACTGCTTAAGAATATTATTGTGCAATAAATATTTTATGATAGATTGCTTTGATAAGAATATAAAAAAATAATAATTCATAAATTTGTGTTTAGAAATAAATTTTTTTATTAAAAGAATCCTGAAATCCTTACGTAATAAAAACATTTAATGGGTGGAGTAACATTTGACCACAAACATTTTTTTCCACCCTTTCGCCCTACAACTGTTGAAAATTTAGAAAAATATTTTTTTTGATGTGATCGACGTTATCATACCTACTCAAATCTCTAATTTTTGATAGCTAATATAAGGGAAGTAATATAGGGAAGTAATTATGTACATGCATTTTTAATATAAGATTAAGTCAACAAATATGTATAATATTTTGTTTTTAATAAATTTTTATCAAATCAATTTAAAATATGTTCTTAATTTGCATATTACATAATACCCTTTCTATGAAAATTATTATATATGAAAATAAAATTTATGACTGCTTTGCGAAATTTGATAAGATTGATGAATTGAAAGTTGTATCCCTTTTTCTTCAACAAAACAAAAATTTATGCATACTCTTAATCAATATATTTTTAAAAAGTTTTTATGAAAAAAGGGACTGTATATCCTTAAAAACAAAGTGTATTTCTTGAGTGTCCAATCAAAAATTATTTTTGAATTTTATTTAAGCCCAAAATCAAAGTATTAGTCCTTTTTTTTAAGATACATTTTTTTTACTTTTTTATGTCGTGATTTATTAAAGTTTTTTTTATTGTGAATATTTTTTTAATAAAAAATAATTTATGTTGACTAGTAATCGTCCCGTACTCAGATTCTAGTAAAAATAGTTTTTATTTGATACTTGGTTATGCTGAATTTTTCGCGGTTTTTCGCAGTTTCCGCGGAGAGTCGTAATCGGATATGATGGACAGTTGGTCTATGTACTCTAAACCCTTTAATGAAAAAAACATTCGAATTGGTTTTTTTACGAATTTTGTAGCGATTTAGGAGGATTAGTAATGATTAGATTGGAAGGGGGTGTATTTATATTTAAATTATATTTTCCGCGGTTTTTCTCAGAACTCGCGGGAGAGTCGCGATCGGATAAGAGGAAACAAAAAATGTTCTACAACGGAAACAAAAAATGTTCACGTATCATTTTAACTTGGAAGACAACAACTTTTTTTTTGATAACACTTTTACTAATAATATCCTTTTCTTTAAAAAAAACATCAAATAGTTGGTTCAGAAACAAAGTCGTAATTGGTTACCAAAGAAATATATGAAAGTTTCCTAACGTATAAATGCATAGATTTATAATTTGAACTCACATAATAATTATATTATACATATATGATAAAGAAAGCTCACTAGTTTCTCCGAAAGTTGAAAACAAATGTAAATTAAAGAAAATGATCAAAAAGATTGTTATTATAAATCAAAAAATGTACATAAGTAGATTAAGAAAAATTTTTTATTGGGTTAATAATTAATGGTTTGATATTTATATGTGTTAATATAATTAAATTAAAATTTATTATTCCCAAGTTAATATTGTGGAAATGGAATTGTGATATGTCAGATGAATTGGAAAATATTTATCGAAAAATTTACTAAGAAAAAAGAATTTTGCTATTAATTAATCTGTGAAAAAAGTTTTTATAGTAAACACAAAAATATAAAATAAACATTTAAGCTTGTGCTTAAATGTGATTTATATATATAATACAAATATTTGCAACATATTCAGTATAGCATTATTATGTATTTATGTACATTCTAATATAAAGTTGAGTTCTTGGTCAATTGTCCTTGACAGTGTCTTTTTTATGGACATTAAAATCAAAATTATAAAATTTAGATATTAGTGACAAATTCAGTACAATGCAATGGAGTCAGTAAGAACATGCAGTCAGTTCTTTTTTCAAAAATTAAACTAATGCTATTGAAATTTGAAAAATCCAGGCATATCATGAAAATATAATCTTCATTAAAAACATTATAAGAACAAATGAAAGAAAAATAATTTCTCAATTACAAAATTATTCAGTATATATAGTCTACTACAGGAATCACTTAATAGTAGTACCTACATATTCTTATGTACACATATTATATATTGTTTTGTTTTTCTTTATAAATAATTTTATTACAGTAGGTATTATTTTTTGCCATTTTGTGGAAAAATTAAATGGTTTGTCCACGCGTATGGAAAATAAAGTTTTTTTTTGATCCCCCATACTTTGTTTTTATTTTTTATTTTATTTTTAGTGTATTTGAATTAAATAAAATAAAAATAAACTAATTTTTATTTAAACGTTTATTTACTTGTTATATTAAACGAATAAGAAAAAAGTTGTTTTTAGTTTGTAAAGCAATAACAATTTTGTAATCACCAAACTAAATTTATTTCAGAATATATTAATTGAATTTTTCCATTTTAAGCTGTATATACACTTCGTCGTGAACGTGAACATGAAAAAAATAAAACTGCAAAAAAACAGCATAAAATAATTAAAAACAAAAAAAAAAAATATCGTAAAACTTGGAGAATAAAAAATAATTTTAAATTTAACTGTTAAAAAGAACAAAATAATTATTTTTTGGTGTTTTTTTAAAGTCCCCGATGATTGAATCGAGTTCATCGTGAAATGAAATTCACCACAGTGAACGGGAAGTGTAAACGCACAATGTAAACGTGAACATGAAAAATGGTGAATTTATTGTTCACAATGGCTGTTCACGTACGATAACATTTATCAATCGGAAAACATTTTAACCGTGAACAAAAAAATTTTTTTTTTAAATCAAAAATCTGTATATATAAAATTCTCGTGTTTTTCTCATGGTTTTTGTGTTAGTCCTCAAACTCCTCCGAAACGGCTAGACCGATTTTTATGAAATTTTGTGTGTGTATCTGAAAATAGGATGTCTGAAAATAGGATGTAAACTATTTTTTATGGTGAACTGACATAACCGCGAAAATTTTTTGTCGTAACCGAGAAACTTGAATTTGTATGAGTTTCGCGGTTATAATAAAAATGTTTGTTATAACCGCGAAACTAATTTTATTTTTGTCCTAACCGCGAATTCGCGGTTATGACAAAAAAAAAGTTAAGTTTTTCGCGGTTATAACAAAAATTTTTGTTATAACCGCGAAACACAAAAATTCGATTTTTGTCATTTCGCGGTTATAACAAAAATTTTTGTTGTAACCGCGAAACGAAATTTTTTCAATTTTTTGCCATATTTTTCGCGGTTATGACAAAAAAAAATATAAGAAATTTTTCGCGGTTATGACAAAAAAGTTTCGCGGTTATGACATTCGCGGTTATGTCATGTAGACATTTTTTATACACCTAAGTGCAGGGGGGAGGGGCAGGCGAGAGGCGCAGACGGAAGGGGTAGACGGAATGGGAAGACATGGGGGCAGATGATAGGGACAGACAAGAGGGCAGACAGTAGGGGAAGACGGTAGGCACAGACAGGAGGGGAAGAAGGGAAGGGTAGAAGGGAGGGGTGGCGGAGCACCCGGGTCAGCCAATTTCCTTAGAAAATCAAATAAGCAAATTAAAAAAATTCATAATAATTAGGTATACGATAAAATAAAAATAAATGAATTTAATTTAAAAATGTCACATTTTAAAAAATAATATTTTCATTTTCATGTTCACGTTCCTGTTCACTACAAGTGTAAATACGACTGCGAACGTGAATTTCAATTTCAACACACAAAAAATTTACACAGTTATTCACCGTGAAAAAATTAACAATTTCACGTTCACGTTCACGACGAAGTGTATCTACAGCTTTATAAATTATGATAGCTTAGTTCCTATATAAGTATAATTCATTTGATCATTTGAATAATAAAATATGTGTCTATTTATTATTAAAATTATTATCTCATAAAAAAACACCATTTAGATTTAGGTATAATAAATTCATGTTTGTAGTATCGACAAATTCTCTACCCACTTACACTTTATTCGTAGATTTTATTATTAGAAATAACATAAAATAAAATAACTAAAAGTTTTTTTGAAGCGAAGCTTCGTTACGTAGGTTAGTGCATGGGGAGTGAAATGACAAAAAAAAGGATGTGGAAGTAATGGCGAAGTGCAATAACTCATCAGTGCTTAACTCATCGGTCGTTTTTGGATAAGTTATATCCGTTTTAACTCATCCGAAAATTGGCCGATGATTTATATCCTTTGCAATGCACATAACTTATCCATCGCTGATAAGCTATGTGCTTTCAGAAAAATAAAACTGATCTGTCAACTTTTTTGGATGACTTAAATCTTTTTTAAAACTCATAACTCATTCGCAAAATTATGAGCGAACGAACATTGTCGCCGCAGGCTGCGGGCGGGCGGTCTGGTGGTTGGTCAGTGGGATTTGCGGCGCCTAGTGGCGGTCAGTGGGATTTGCAGTAGAGGGAGTGTCCCAGAAACAGAACAATTGAAAAATATTTGTAGGAATAATGGAATCCACCACACAGTTAAGAAAGATAAAATTGTAAAACGATTACAAAAGGAGTTGTTAAAAAAACTAATTACAAATTATAAGCCTGATAAGAAAAGAAAATCCCTAATCGCGTTACAAAATTATAATGAAAGATGAAACGTCAATTAATCAACGACATAGACGTTTACCAACATGTGAACAACAAGAAGTCGACAGGAAATTAAGGCATTACTAAGTAGTAACATAATCCGACCAAGAAAATCTGAGTTTGTAAGTAATATTGTAGCGAGAAATATAATACCAAGGGTGTTAGTATCAATCATCTACGTGTGAACAGAAATTTATTAAAATATCGTTATCCGCTACCAAATATTGAGAGTGATATAGAAGTACTTCTAGGGAAACAGGTATTTCCATGTCTAGATTTAACTAATGGTTTTTTGAAGTAAATACTTCTTTAGGCGCGTTGTATGATATAATTGAGTTATTCTTTAGGGGGTAAAAATTTATTTTCGTAGACTCATTCGAGTTCGAAACGACATGGGTTTTTGACGTTCCAATACTCAAAAAAAAATAATAATTTTTGTCATTTATAAAAACAAAATAATTTGGAGCGAAAAATTTAAATTCAAATTATTTTTTAAAAATCTTTCGTTTACAAATTATTTAAAATTAAACATTTTTTTTTCATAATAGGTAGCTCTGATGAAATAAAGATTATCTGACCAAAAATATGCAAAAAACTTTTTTTTTTCAAAATAGGTAGCTCCGGTGAAATAAAGATTATCTGACCAAAAATTTTGGGTAGGGAGCTACCGTTAGGGTCGTCTCGGCTCAAAATTTACAAAAAAAAATTTTTTCGTAGCTCCGGTGAAATAAAGATTACCTGCCCAAAATTTTTGGGTGGGGAGCTACGGTTAGGGTCGTTCCGGTTCAAAATATACAAAAAAAAATACACGAAGCAGTCAAAGGAACTGCCGAAAGAAATTAATACTTAAAAGCTTGAAACTATGAAATAACAGTGGCTACAAATGATCTTGGCTGGTCAGTACTAGGGATCGCAATACCGGGATCCCGGGATACCGGGATCCCGGTATTTCGGAAAAAAACCAATGAAAATCAATACCGGTATTATATTTGTCAAAACCGGTATTTCGGTATTTAAATTTTTTTCTAAGGATTTATTATTCAATATTTTTTGATAATTTTAGTAGATTGTTTTTTATAATTACAAACAAGTGCGGTTACTAAAAAAATAAAAGTTTTAAGAGACGTGAAATTCTGTTTTCTATTTTTGCAGTTTTTTTTTGTTTTATTTTACAGAAAATAAACAGCCGTGAAAAAAGCGACAAAAATTGTACGAAAAACACCTTTACCAGAAAATCACAAAACTATATTTGAATTTTATTTCTGTGCAGAAACCATAGGCGCCCGGAGGGGGGGGAAAGGGGGGGCCTTGGCCCCTCCCTGGCGTTGATGAAGAAAATAAAACTTAATCAGCGATGAGGCCTAAACACCAATCTCGTACAAATTAGAAACGCGATTTTAATTTAAATAATATTAGAATGTTTGTCATTTTTCAAACGAAAAAAAAAACTTATTATCTCGCACAATAACTTTTTTATAAGAACCCTTGCTTGCTCTTAAATTTTACTTTTTTAATGGGCTAAGAAATTTTGAGAACATTTAAATTAGAAATTTTAGATTTTAATTTTTTCAGATTTTTATGTCATGCAGTATTTAAATTGTTTTAAATAAATTATTCAATTTTTTTTTTTTTAAATTTTTCGATTTTTGAGTCACGGGTAAAAATACAAAAATATTTATAAATTTTGGAATTTCTAAATGCACGGAATTCCAGATATTCCTTTTTCATATTTCGCTTAGTGAAGAGCAACACATTTATGAAAAAAGAATTCCTTTTCTGGTTACTTTTATGATAGAGACATTGTCGAAGTAGTTCATGCGAGTTTACGAAACTTCGCCACGCGACGTAAAAAAGAAAATCACCGTTCAGTTACAAAAAAAAAAAACTGTTCAGTTACAAAAAAATAAAGCAATTGCATTTCTTAATATCTATGGTGTAGAAATATCTATGATGTATAAATATAAAAGATTAATTTTTTAACTTTTACGCCGGAGAAGTTCAATTTACGTGTTTGAGTATAATACGCCTCAAAAAGTTTCATATAATGTGTCTTTTTTATGTCGCATACGTGCATAAACTACGTCTAAAATATCTTCGTTGGTTTTGTTTTTCTTCCAATTGGCGAGTTACTGAAAGTTTTGGAACGATTCGGAAGGTATCTGGTTTTTTTTTCTTTATATATGTATTGTATATTATTTATTTTATCCAGCAAGTGAATTCGTTTATTAAAAATGTTAATTTATGTTTGTTATTTTTTACTTTTAAAAAGAAAAGATTCATATAAGATACATGTAACTCAATTCTCAACACATTTTTTTTATATTCATCGTTGAAGAAAAACATGTTTATAAGTTTTTTAAAAAATTTTTCTTGCCCCCCCCTAGAAAAAATCCTGCGGGCGCCTATGGCAGAAACTGTAATTTATCAAAAAAATTAAAAATTTGTTAGAAATAAATGAAATTAATTAAAAATTGTTTAGAGAAATTCAAAATTTCACGTCACCAGCCCTGGAGAGTGGTATTTTAGCTTTATTTCTGCGTTTGAGATTTTTTATTATGTTTTTCCTTTACTTCAGAATCCAAGCAAATATGTTCCAGTATTTTAAAGGCTCATTTGGGCTAAAAAACTCAAAATTTAAAAAATTCGCCTACCCTACCTTGGAGCCAGTTATATACTCTCTAACATATCAAAAAACCACTTCAGTCGAGATTGTATTAACTCTAGAATCAAAGCAAAACCAAGACCCATTTTCCGCATTGAGGGCTCTTATTAGTTTGTTGTGTGTAGTTCCATTTTTGCTTACTTAAATATTTTAACAATTCTGCTGATTTAGTGTGAAAGTTTTTTTTTTAAATTATTGGAGGTTGCAATTAGCATAAGCATATGTTTTTTATTAATTAAATAATTTTTGTTTCATTTTTATAATAATTATTAATGGTATTTTTTATTTTGAGAAATATTATTTTTTGGAATACCGGTATTAAAACCGGGATCCCGGTATCAGTAAAGGTCAATACCGAAATACCGGTATTGGTTTTTTTTGCTTTTTTTGCAATCCCTAGTCAGTACAAAATGTAATTTAAAATAAAAAACAAAAAGTAACAATAGAAAATCATGCCTTCAATTAAAATGATTATTATTTTAATTAACATTTTGTACTGACCAGCCAACATCATTTGTAGCCACTGTTATTTCATAGTTTAAAGCTTTAAGTATTAACTTCTTTCGGCAGTTCCTATGACTGCTTCGTGTGTTTTTCATGTTCCAGTGTC
>OZ023273.1:53548591-53639538 GCA_964007475.1 Hybos culiciformis
TACGCGAGCAAATGCCTTTTCGCGTGTCCTTGCGGGGCTTCACGGATTATAACCCCTTTTTTTCGCAACGCTTTAATTTTTTTCAAATACATATAAAATTAAAATTTTGGTGCTTTTTTACGATGAACTATCTCATCAAAATTGAAGAAAAAAAAATATTTATGCAAATGAACTAACTCCTCAATAATGTGGAATCAACTCATCAAATTTAAAAATGAATTAATTCATCAAAAAATGCGGATTTAAAGTAAAAATTAAAAATGAACTAACTCCTCAAAATAAAAAAGTGAATTAACTCATCAATTTAGGAACTAACTCGTCAAAAAAACGTAATTTTTTTGATGAGTTAGTTCATTTTCGTTTTGCGGAGTTAGTTCGTGATGAGTTAGTTCCCAGCGCCAAATAAATAATTTAATGTTTTGTATAATTTTAATTAAAATCAAAATTCCGATAACAATTTGAATAAAACTAATCTTCGGTAAATTGGTAATTTATAATCGGATATTAACTTAATATAAATTGATAAGATTAAAAATGTTTATTTGAATTTCATTTGTAGAGATGAATTTAAATGTTGATAATTTTCATTTGATATGCGAATAGTTATGGCATTTTTATTCTAATATTTTATACAAAAATAATAAATATAAGCTACCAGAACTATATACTTTTAGAAACTTTTAAATCATTTTAATTTCGTTTCCAATAGTTTTCATTTATTGTTTTGCTCAAGCTCCATTTTTGATTCAGAAATTAAAAAATTTTCCGGAGATGCCAAATTCCTATTTTTTTCACGGGATTAAAGGATTAAATCTCTATCTTTCTCCACATTCGCCTTTCAGACAAAACTTTTATTTTTGTTACTCACTTGTATAGATTTTTACCTCATAGAAACCCGATAAAGGAAGTTAGCTGCATTCACACAGAAGCGGGAATTTAAAAAAATTAGAATTGGGCTCGGCCGGAAACCAACACAAATTAGGTAGATTGAAATCTCATCTTACGGATACAAACCAGCCGATAAGGAGTACATAACATCACAAAAGTCTACATTTACTTCCAGGGACGGACAAGAACGAAAAATAATATTTTATCTTTTGAATTTCCTTTTTAAATGATATTGATATTAATACTACTTAAGTTATAATTCAAATCTGAATGATTTTCTTTCAAAATCTTTGTATAAAGAATAAAATTTCAAATTATTTTTGGGAAAATTGTATTAAGTATAAATACACAACATAACATACATATGAATGCATTAAAGTAATTTAACTTCAAATCAGAAAAAATAGGATTGTATTGTATTATAAAATCCGTACAGTCAATTTAAAAAGTAGTTTGAAATTTTATTGCGAAAATCAGATTTCATAGTAACGATCTGCATGAACGTAGCTATACAAAGAAGCTACTTGCGTTTGTTACCAATTGACATTAGAAAAGACCCATTATCTTCATTTGAACCCTTTAAAGTACATACATTGATTCTTAAGTTCAGTGGTAATAAAAAAATCATCTTTAAAAAAGCTGTTTCAATTTACCACCAACAATTATCTTTTTTTTTTATTATAAACATTCGATATTTTAACTGCAGCAGAATATGTCCTTGATTTTGAAAATAAAAGAAAAGCTTTTGTTGGGTACTGTACGATTAAAAGTTAATAAACAAAAATATAAATTTTATATATTACCGCAAAGTCACGAATACATAGGGTAATTTGGGGTGTTATGGCGCAGCGGGTGAAATGGCATACTCATCCGTTTTGATATTACAAAAGTAAATTTTCTTGAACTGGTCAAATCATTTTGTTTATTTTTTCATTTTATGTGCTGATTCAAATTTTTGGATTTCTAGACCAAAGTGTACATATTTTTTTGAGTTTTGTTTTCAAGATGTGTCAAATAAAGTCCTCTTTTTTTTACCACATAAGCAAATCCGCTAGAATTGCGACAAAGCAACCGTTGTTTTGGTCGGTAATAATATTTTTAGAATATATTTTTATTGTAATTTTGCCTGAGTACTGGAGAAATTAAATCCATAGGTCGACTTTTTTTTTTCTTAAATTATTTTTTAAAGTATATAGAATGGGTGAAATGCTATAAGTTCATTAGGGGTGACATGGTATATGAGCTTTTTCTCCTTACGTAATTTTTTTTTGCAAAACTTATTTTTTTTAGATATGCCAACGTTTTATAAAAAAAAATGGATTGAAAAAAATGAAGCAGTATCCTTGGGAGAAGTAAATGGAAAGAATAAATATGATGTTGATCATTATTTCAGATTATTGCATTGCAATTTGCAAAAGTTTCTAATATCAAAAAAAAAACTAAAAAAACATTTGTTGTAAATGGTTTCACGAAGGCTTTTCTTCATTTCATACCACTAGCCACTCATGTGGCACAAAAAATTAAAAAAAATAATAATCTGAAAGTAATGGTGACTGCTGTGCCATGTTACCGTTACTAGAAGGGGTGATTTAGTTTTTCTTCATTTTTTTGAAATCTGTTTTAAGAGTTTAAAAACGAAAGTTAATTTTTTTTCAACCAATTTATATAATTTAAATTTTAATAAAATAAAATAATTTGTTTTTGTTTCAAGAAAAAAAAATTTTTTTGCCATCGAAAAATGGATTTGAAAAAAGGTATACCGTTTCACCCCAACTTACCCTAACTGGTAATGATATGTTTGAATATAAGATGTACATTACAATTTATTTGTTCGTTTTAAAAACCCACTGGAGTGCCATTAAATAATCCTAAATAACTTTTAGTTGCGGAAAAAATATTAAAGTTTATGGTTTATGGCAAATTCTTGACTAAGATACAGTATAAATAAAGTTTGGTAAATGCTTTTAAAGATATTATATTATTTCTTATTTTTTAAAAGGATAATATAATATATATATATATTATATTATGTTATATATAAATATACCCAAACCCATATTATAAAATTTAGGAAATTATATGAAAGGCCATATAGGTAATTTAAATTCTATATAACATTAACTGAAAAAGAATTAAGCTTACAAAGTACATTATTTTAACTAATTATGATACTTAAAAACACATCGTGTTTGCTATTCGAATTTTCAACATATAGAAACTTCGGTATGTAGAAATGGTTTATAATAATGGATGGCTTAAAATTTAAAGGTCAAGTAAAAAATTGATTTATTTTTTTCAATTTTTTAAAATAAGTTATGCACGGTATTGCATGAACCTCTTTTATTATTTATTATATATATGCACCTACAACTCCATAATTAATATATAACTTTTATTAATTTTAAATTATTAATTGTGCCTCATGAAAGGCGATTATTATTCTTTAACTCTTTATTCACTATTTTACCTTTATTAAATAATAATTCTACTTGATTGTTTTTTTGAATTAATTTTTACCTATGCTTTTAGCTCATATTATTATTAAATGATTTTATATTAAATTATTTTTTTTCGCATTACATTCACCCTTTTATTTCTTTCCTTCAAATATTACTTAATCAAATATAAAAAAAGGATAAGAAAGAATTTTCAAAGAAAGAATTTATGAATAAAACATGAAAATTGCTGTTAAAACATCTTATAAGCTGTACAAACAAATTAAATTTTTGAGACTTGGAAGTTATTTTGAAAATAACTAATCCAGCACGTCGAGAACAATTTTTATCTACATTCTATCTATTTCTATTCTATACTATATACACCTACTATTAATTAAGGGTATTCTCCTTCTGATTTTCAAGGGTAGGTTTTACAAAAAAGGAAATTTCTATTCAACTTTTCAGAACAATAAATTAGCCGCTAGATTGTGGCTAATCTTTTTTTATTATAAAATTTAATATTGAAGCTTAGGAACAATTTTCATTTTTATTTCTCCTAATATTTAGCTTTGCTTTGGCCGACATAATGTGGCGATTGCTTGATAATCGCTTTAAAAATGCATTTGCATAACATTCGACTTAAATAGAAAGCGAAAAATAGATGTTGTTGATGGCAATCATCTTCACTTCACAAAACATCGAAAACCTTTTTTTTTACTTAATTATTTTTTGAATCTCTTACAAAATTTATATAAAGGCAAATGTGAGAAACTGAAAAATGTTTTATTAACAAATTGTAAAAGGAAAAATGATTTTTCCTTATAATATGCCCACCCACTTATTATTATTTTTTTAAATCCCTTATTAGGGAAAGAAAATCAAAACTTTAAAAAAGATTTAATATAAGATATTTTCGTTATACGAATGAAAATTATTATCATTGTCAAAAATATGTTCAGAAAATGAGAAATTTTAAGGTTTACCTCAAATATAAGGACCTAAAATAATAGTAAAAAATTATATAGCGTGAAACTAAAAAATAAAGACTAAAAAAAAACAAATTAAATAAAAATATTATACATTGTAACGTTAAAAATATTTTACATTAATAATGAACTGGATATTATTAAAAAAAAAAAAACCGGTGATTTTAGTTAACTGGGAGTTTATTTTTTTTTGCGTTGGGAACTGAAAACATTAAGAAAATATTGTTATGGTTTGAAGTTGTATATTCGTATAAAATGGAAGTTTTTTTTTATTAAATCTAGACATAAATGCAAGTCCTGTACTTAGTAGGTGTATATTTCAATTTATATTTATACATTAAAAGTATTTTGACATTTCAAAATTATTCATTTTTACTATTAAATGGTATTGTTATAAATATTACAATAATTTATGATTTTTGTTTATTGCGTTTTTTTTTTTTGATGATATTTTAGTTTTCAAGGTGATAATAACCTGTGGAATGGTAAAAAAAACCAGACTCTTGAAGTTAAGCATTGCTGGTGTAATGTAGAAAAATTGTTCTTGAAAGTCCGCCGACGCGAATATTTTCATTTGGAGTTTAAATGAACTACTAATTTATACTAAAGTTAATAGAAAAAAAATCGAGTATATACGATTATTTATATATTTTTATTTTGTTAATTTCCGCAAACCAATACATTTTCAGAGATTTGGCCAGATCATATTTACTTCATTTAGAGGTTTTTTCGGTGATTTCTGTATACGAGAATTTATCCATAGTAGCGTTGCATAAATTAATCTTATAAAATAGCATTATTTCAGCTTTTGTTTTCTTACTATATACGTCTTCGATTTCTTATGATAAAATCAAAAACTATAAAGAAATATTAATTGTTAAAAAAAAATCACAACTTTAAATGCCAGAACAACACTAAAATAATTTTCATTAAATATTTGTACACCACAATTAGTATGGTGCAGTAGGATATTTCCAGTCTTGTTACATTTTTGTCTCATGACACTCATGACTCAAGTATATATTTGTAAAATAAAACTTTCCTTTTCAAGGTTTTACTAAAAACAAAATTCTTGAACATTTGTATATTCTTTTTTCTCTTAGAATGTGAAAAGAGAAAAGACTGCGTATTCGGATTTTTCTAATATTTATTCCATTTATTCGTAGATATATTTTTATATACAGTGAAATTAAAGCTTTACTCAGCAACATTATTATCATAATTTAAATACAACGTGCATTTAAAAAAAAATTGTAATATTATTGATATAAAAACAAAATTAAATAATAATATTGTATTTTATATATACCTTATGTATTTAACAGTTTTACAATTTGTTTACATTTCTGCAAGATAACAAAAAACAAGTAAGTGTATTCAACGAAAATGTAAAACATTGACAAAAAAAATATGCAAAAAAATATTTATATGTTTTGTGTAATACATAAATATCTGATTAATATTTTAGTCTTTTTGTAGATTTCATTCTGTTCGGCCGTCTGCTGGATATCTCTGACTATACTGATACAAGAGTTTTGATTATTAGCGAAATTTCATAACGAAGAATTGAAAGTAAAAAAAAACAACAGTGGGATGCGGCGTTCAACATAATGAATTTAACATTTACATAATTTATTTTTAAAAATTTTTTAATTTTTTTTAATTTACCTAAATAAAAATTAATTTATTTGAAATCTATACATTATAATATACAAAATATATTTTATTAAAATATAAAATATAATTATAAATTTGTTATTTAAATTAGAATTTCAATAAGATTAATAAATTTTAGTCATTCATTAATATTGTTAAATTAGATTTTCAAACATCATCAGTTTATGGCAAAAAAAAAAAGAAATTACACTTAGATATAAATATTGAAAATTGTAAAAAATAAAAAATTTCATGACGACTATAAATAATTGATATTGAAGACGAGAATTCAAGGGTATTTTTAAGGTCAAGTTATCTGTGTTTCATTTAAAATTGAATGAAAAATTATTCTAAATACTTTGCATAACTTAAAAAAAAAAATTATAAAATGATGTTAAAAAGTAAAGAAGACGTACGATATTATTGTTTTTGTAAATTATTTATTTTCCATAAAATTGATAATGTATCAAGTGAAGGTTTATCAAAAAGTAAAAATGTTTCCCAAAAGAAAATCGTCTCTATAGTTTAATCAGCTGTCATTTATACTATGTCCGGCGTGTTCGGTTCTGGGTTCGATTCAATACAAGAAGCAAAACTTCCATAATCAATAAAAAAAAATTAATTCCGTTTTATGATTATTAACTTTTTTTTCTATTCCTATTAAAAAAATTTATTACACATACTTTCTTGTTGTTAAGACTAGAGTTTATCGAATGATGAAAGTTTTCTATTTAAATAAAACAATTATTTTTCAAAGTGCCAATATATCATAAAATGATCAAATAAAAGCTCCACCATTGTAATCTTAGTATAATATAAGACAAAAACATTTTTTGATTTCATATAGAATTTAGTTAGCTAAAATTGAGTGAAAAATATAATTTATAAGTTGAAAACTTGAAATAATACTTAATGAATTGTCTAAACATTTTTTTTTAATAAAATTCAGCAAAGTTTTCATTTTATTTAACAGTTAAGTATATTATATAAGAAGTTATTAATTTTTATCTACTTTTGATTTATTGAAATTTTATTCATTTTTATTTATTTTTTTTTAAAGATATCGTTTTTTAATGGTTTTTCTTAAATAAAACATGCTGTGAAATTTTTACAAAATATACAATATAATACATTTTTCTAATAAATTTTGAATAAATTTTTGTACTCGCAATTTTAATTTTATAAATATTTATTTAAATTATATTTGCTTCATTGGTTTGTATTATATTTAATTCACATTTTAAAACATAGTTGCACTAGACTTGTCGCCATAATTGGAGAACGAATTTCTATTTCCAACTTGACTTACCAACATTATACATAACAATATTTTATAGTTTCATATATTTTATAGTTTTTGAACGCCAAAAAAATTCATGTTTATAATTTGGAGATAAATAGAAAACTACGAATTATTCATTATAACTCAAATGTCTTGAAAAATAAAAACTTTACATACATATTACCTTAATTAGGACTTTAACATAATGTATGATTAATTTACATGTTTCATGTAATAGTAGATTACAATACATGTTAAGAAAATTTGTTATTCTTGCGAGTTGTGTATACACACAAACACATAGACACGAGTCATGTTTATATCACGAGACCGAAGGTCGAGTGATATAATATTGACGAGTGTCTATGTGTGTGTGTGTATACACAACGAGCTGTATAACAAATTTGATTAACATGTATTGTATACTGCTTTAATGTGCATGGGAGAGGTAGTTGCAAAGAGAGAATATAGGGATAATTTATAATAAAAAATAAAGATAAAAGAAATGGAGGGAAATATTCCACGTTAATCATTCTTTAATTTCCCTTTCTTTTACAGATAAAAGAAGATTTGGGAAATATTCGACGTTAATTCTTCTTTAATTTCTCTTTCTTTTGCAGATAAAAGAGGATTTGGGAAATATTCCACGTTCATTCTTCTTTAATTTCTCTTTCTTTTGCAGATAAAAGAGGATTTGGGAAATATTCCACGATCATTTTATTTATTTTATTTCTTTCTTTTAGAGATAAAAGGAAAAAAGAGAAATATTGTGAGTGTGAGTGATATTATTTTTGTTTGTAGTATTACGCAGTTCAAAATGAAGAATGTAAATACAATATAGAGCAATGTAAATACAATTTACATCACAGGGAAATGTAAATACAATTTACATTCCTCTATAATTGCATGTGTATTGATGCATGTAATGGACCATTTACCAAGCTAAATTTGCGAATGTAAATACAACTTACCGAAGCCATGCTCATTAAACTTTTTTAAATTCAAAAATAGTAAATTCAAAAATAATAAAAACCTTCCTTGTAATAGAAAAATTTCTAAAATTCATTCATAATCATCAAAATCATGTACATATAGAAAAATTTTTAATGTTTTTAAATTTACAGTGTATAATAGATCCAAAAGAATGAGTATGAAAAATAAAGCTTAAGTTAAAATTGTTCTGAGATCTGTCTATTCACTTACAAATAATATATTCAATAAAAAAAAAAATAAAGTTTTTCTTGTTTCCAAGCAGAATTTTGTCTCGTGAAATTGCTTATATTTAAACTTTTTTTTTTGATATACGATGAATACGAATGGAAGCCAAGCAATAATAAAAAGACTAGAAAAGTGTTATAACATCGGATATTAAACTGCCCAGGTAAAAAATGATTTCCTTGAAATTTTGACGTCCTAGTTTAGTGTATGATTTAGTTAGCAAAATTATTAAAATAAATTTTAATCCTGTACTATTAGTATTAAACATTTTAATAATATATGATGATTGATGAATATATCGTGTTTTGTTCGTATTTGACATTTATATTTGAAGGTATTGTTAATATTTATTATTATTTTGCTTGAACATCATAATCGCATATACATTTAGATTAAAAGTTAAGATTTTACATAAAAAATAAATATTGACTAAGATAAAAATTTTGAGAAAAAAGTTCCTAATGTTGATGAAGAATTTAACAATTTGCGAAAAAAGATAAAAACAACATTAAAATTTTTAATAAATTTCTTTATTACTATATTTCTATGCTTCAATTTTATTCATTTCGGTATGTTGTACATTTTGTGCATCAATTTTTATTATCTGATGTATACTACTCTCTTTTTAATGCTATAGGTTGAATGATTGAATTCAAATAATATTAACGTAAAAAGTCAAATAGGTTTTAGCTTTTTCCTATATTAAATGTTTGATAAGAATGTATACAATTAGTCATAATATAATATACATTTCTTAGTTGTAAAGTAGCATACAGGAAACTTAATCTCAATATAAGTAATTATAATGAAATTGTATTATATCGGCATGAAAATAAATGAATTTGAATGTGAAAAGTGTTAAAGTACACGATGAAAGTAAACATAATTTCAAATGTATTTGGTCTGTTTTCTTGGGTATTAGATTAAATTTTATTTATTTATTTATTTATTGCTTAGATCAAACAATTTAAAATATTCTTATACATATTAAAACAAATATACATACGATTTGCGAATAACAAATTTAAATAGCATTAATATTTTAAAAATTGAATTTAACAATTTAATAAGTCTTTTTTTAGAGTTTGTTTATTATAGTTAAAATCTAAAATATGATTAAATTTGTTGCAAGTCAGGAGCATCCTATTTATGGGTTCGAATTTGCCGTAGTTTGTTCGGTGAAATGGAATATTAAACAAATGGTTTACTCTAAGGCGTCTATTAAAATTGAATTTTAACTTAGAAGAGATACATGGCGACAGGACTTTTTTGTTTACAGTTTCAAAAATAAAAATTACATCCGCCATTTCTCGTCTCTTTTCTAGAGAGGTCAAATTAATTACTTTAAGCCGGTCCATATAAGGAGGTAGGATGAGGCTGTTTTCCCACGGGAGATGTCTGACAGAAAATCTCAAAAAGTTTCTTTGTACTGACTCAATTCTTTGAATATGACTTTGGTAAAAAGGAGACCAGACTTGGGAAGCATATTCTAAATGGGGACGTACAAGACAAGTATAGAGTGATTTTAATATATATGGATCTTCAAATTCCCTACTCCATCGTTTAACAAAACCCAAGGTTGAATTAGCTTTGTTAATAATATTGTTATAGTGGTCTCTAAACGTTAGTTTATTGTCAAATAAAACTCCCAAATTTCTCATAGAATCTTTTTTTGCAATAATCTGGTTATTAAACATGTATACATTACTGGATTCAATTGTACGTCGTGAATATCTTACTAAGGCGCACTTGTCAATATTTAACTGCAAGTTGTTATTCATACACCAGTCAAAAAATATGTTTAAGTCGTTTTGAAGTTCAATTGAGTCTTCATCCGATTTCACATCTTTAAAAATTTTCATATCGTCAGCGTAGATTTTTATTTCGCATTGTGTTATTATGGATACGACGTCATTAACAGAGATGATAAAAAGAAGGGGGCCTAAATGACTACCCTGGGGTACACCAGACGTTGCACAGTATTCAGACGAAACTGAAGAACGGAAAACTACTTTATATGTTCTGTTTTTTAAGTTAGTGGATATCCACTTTACAAATATCGTCGGGAAGCCTAGTTTAGTTAATTTAAGTAGGATGATGTTATGTGGCAATAAGTCAAATGCCTTACTTAAGTCGGTGTAAATAACGTCCATGTGAACACCTGATTCTATTGAATTTAAGATCAGTGAATCCGATTCCACTAAATTTGTTACCGTTGACTTTTGCTTAACAAATCCATGTTGGTTGGGAACTAAGAAGTTAGTACAACAATCAAAGACGGAATCGTAAACCATTCACTCAAAAAGTTTAGGAATGTCGGAAAGCTTTGCAATAGGACGGTAATTGTTGACATTTTTTTTGGGCCCTCTTTTGTGAACTGGTCGAATAAAAGCTTCTTTCCATATGCCAAGAAAATATCCGGAAGAAAGTGAGATGTTAAAGATCATTGAAAGTGGGAAAGAAAAACTACTTGAGCAATGCATCAATATAATTTCAGGTACATTATCGGGACCTGCGTTTGTATTTGTTCCGAGTTTGTCTAAATATTTTTTAACTGATTCACTATGAAACACAGGAATTTGAGTAAAATTGGTGTTTGGAATATTGTCAAGGTGAGAAAAATGATTCTCATTAGGAATGAAAACAGAGTTTGAATAAGTTTTACCGAAAAATTCACAAAAGAACTCCGTTATTTCGCTCGAGATATCACTAACATGACCATTGAATTCCATGAATGTTGGATATTGATCGTCTTTTTTTTTAGAATTAACAAACCTCCAGAAACATTTTGGGTCAAATAAAATTTTTGATGACATACTACGAACATAGTCCTGATATTTTTGTTCAATCAAATATTTAAATTCATCATAAACGGAGCTAAAATTAATATAGTCTTGAAAATTTCTTGATTTGATATATTTGTTCCACAATTTATTTTTCCTATTTCTAAGCCTTTTTATTTCATTTGAAAACCATGGCGGGCTGTTATTTGGACCTCTGTCTAAAATTTGAGGAATATTTTGATGAAACGCTTGATATACAATGTTATAAAATATTTTTATAACTTCATCAAGGTTACAATTGTCAAAAAGAAGCGAAAAATCAAAGGAATTAATATACGAATTAATACCTTCAGAATTAGCTTTGTCAAATTTATATTTAAAACTTGTGATTTCAGAAGGGTTTGGAGGTGCTCCGTAGCAATAAGAAAAACAGAGCGGGGGGTGGTAAGGATCTACGTTAACAATACTGTCGATACACTCTATTGAAATTAAGTTTATCCAATCTGTGGTAAAAACTAAGTCAAGTTGTCTTGATAGACAATTTTTTATTTGGGATACCTGTTGTAAGCCATTGACGTTAAGAGAGTCTATAATAAAACAGATAGATTCGCTTGAGATATTTAGGGGAACTAAGTACAATTCTTCGTCATCTTGTTTCCATTCAATTGTAGGAAAATTGAAATCTCCCGCAATAATCAATTCTTCGAACGGGTTAAGGCTTATAGAAACATATTCAATTGCTTTCAGGACACTCTCATCAGTTTCATTATTTTAATTTGGAGGGATGTAACAGCACATTATATACACTTTTTTATCTACAAATTCAATCCTAACACAAATTATCTCCAAAATTTCAGTGCCTGGAATCGATATTTCAGTAACATTTAATGAATTTTTTAGAGCTTTTAAAACCCCCCTCCGCTAGGAATTATATTTGGATTTTCAGACAGTTGAATATTGTCATTATATCTATCTTTTCTATAAACGACATATTCTTGATTAAATATCTCAAGATTATTTATATTATTTATATTAAGTACAATATATAGAAGTTTTTCTTTTATATATTTATTTACCTATTTACGTATTAATTGTATCTACTTCTAAGGAAATAAAAAAAAAAAAAAAATAATTTTTTGACTACATAAATTTAGGATAATCATCCACAGCAGTACAGGTTATGATATAAACAGTATTATATAAGATTTTAAATTTAAATAAGAAATTTTGAAACTGTATACAACATTATATCGCAAGTACATATAATTTTTCGATACAGAAAATCTTAATTTTTTATTTTTATTTATGCGAATGCCAATTTTGTTTATTTTTTAATTTCAAAATTATCTTACGCATTATATAAAACAAATACAAAGTTATTAAATATATAAATTATCATTTTATGTATAGAATTTAATTACAATAACATTTTAAATTAAGTTGAATATTTTAGGAATTCTTTTTTAAAATTATGTTTATACCATTTTAAAACCTAAAATTTTTAAACTATAAAATTTTATAGTTCTTTTAATAAATCTGTTGAGTAATACAAGCACTAAACCAGCTTAATTTTGGCACCTAAAAATTTATTTATTATCGTTTGTTTTCTAAATGTTTTCTAAATGTTTCCTAAATGTTAAAAATTATAAGTAAAAGTCAGATATTATTTTTTTATATTTGATGGCTTGCTTTCATAATTCGGTTCAAGGAAAATTATAATTGCCATTGCAATTTTGGAATTTTTTTCCCCCAACAACTTTACTAAAAGTTTTGCTTTTAACTTTGGACTAAAACAAATAAAATGAATCCCAACAGTATTCAAATAAGTTTCTTTTAATAAAACTCGCGGCATTTTTTCAATGTCAAATCAATGAGCCTTTTAAAATAGAATCATAAAAACAAAGAAAAGTTAACAAAATATCAAATTCTGCACAATAATTTTATGATATGCTGGTGCCTTCATTTTATCCTAAAATTTTCGCCCTCAGAATACAATAAACAAAAAAGAAGCAAATAAAAATAATCTTCTTCTTATGCATGATTACTTATGTTAAATATCCGGTATAAAATTATTACTTTCTGCAATAGACTTTATCTGAAGGCAATGAAAATTGTTAAAATGTAACAACAACGAATATGTTAAAAAGCAATGTGAAAGATTTAACTTGTTTTTTATTGACATGAGACATTTATATGTTCAATATAACTTACATATTAAATTATTATTGCTTTTGTATTTGCTACTTTATATTTAGGTTGGTTTATTTTCAAATCATATAATAATTATTTTCCAACAATGTATAAATATTATTATTTAAATCTAAATGCAGATATTTTATGTTTACGCATCAACACCCATAGAAATATTGATGTATATAAGAAATATTTTCTTCTTTTTTTTAAATAACATTTTTAAGTCAATTTATTGAGAATTCAAAGTTAGGAAAAATTTGTAATCCTATATTCATTTGTTCATTTTCTTTTTATAAAGTTAAAAGTAAAACAAAAAATATATCAAATTTAAAAAGGAAAAACATAAACTTGGCGCCTTATTATTTGCACAAAAACTTTAGATTCTTGCATTTTATATTTTTCTTATATTTTATCAAGTTATAGTTTTCATTTTCAATATACCTGTACTATATATAAGCATAATAATAGTTTATGTTATAAATTTATCTACTACAGTTTTCGAATTAATGTTTATTCGTAGCATGTAAAACTATCAATAATTTTTTAAATCTCTTCAAGAATTTGATAATTTATTTATTTATTTATTTATTTCAATCCACCAGGTTTAATCCTTCACGGATCCTGAATTTTGTATATAAAACTCTTTTTAAAACTAAATAATACATAATAATCAACAATAACTAATAAATTCTAACTTATATAATTTATCAAATTCACATAGTATTGTTCTATTATTTTATCAAATACATAAATTCATAAATTCATAAATTCGACAATTCGAAATGGGGTCATAAAAACCATAATTTGTTCTATGAAATGAAATATAAAATGAAGGAAAAGTTCTTAAACCAGATTTTGGAATAACAAATGAGCACTTACTCAATAAATGTGGGCAGTCAATATTTCCTGCAACAATGTCATAAGCAAACATTGTGCTCATAAATTTTCTTCTAAACAATAGTGGTTCAATATCAATTAATTTACATTTATCATTATATGAGAATACATTTGGTTCAAAATTTAGAAATCTTAGAGCAAACTTTAAAAATCTTTTTTGCACAGTTTCAATTCTCTTTATATGACATTCATAATATGGCATTTATATATAAACTTTTTATAGTATATGGGTCTTTAAATTCATTCGTATTTCTTTTTATAAATCCTAACATTGAAAAAGCTTTTGATACTATCATATTTATTTATTTATTTATTTATTTATTTTATTTATTTATTTATTTAGCAATCTAAAGGAAAATCCTTATTTTTACAAAAAAATTTATTACAAATAGTTTGTCTAAGATTGAATTGAATTAATAATATTAAAGTGAAAAAAATCAATATTAATATAGCAACAATAAAGAAGTTAAAGCAAAAGAAAAAGAAAAAAAAATTAAAATAAAAAAAAACATATCTATATATATATTTACATATTACGTTACCTAATGATTCCAAAAGTAAAAAAAAAAAAAAAAAAGAAAATCAAAAAAAAAAATCAAGCGACTTCGGATATGAGGTGTGATGAGGCACGTCCAAGAACGATAAAGAGGAATAAAACAGAAACTTTTCAAGAAAAAGAACTATTAAATTGATAAAATATCAGTAAATAAGCAAGTGACAATTCAGTATCTTATTGGATTTGATTAATGTTGAAAAAATCTAGAATTAACTTAGCGAACTTCTTATGAGACTGGGCATTTTTGATAGTGTTAGGCAGGCGGTTCCACATTGAAGCACTGCGAACAATGAACGACTGAGAAGCAATATTAAGCCTATGAATAGGAATAATAATTGAATAAGATCTTGCTGACTGAGAAAAAGTTATGTAATCGAAAAGATATTCAGGTTGTTTATTTTGAATTATTTTATACAGCAAAAACAGTGACCTACATTTTAAGAATATTGTGAAAGAAGACCCTAAAAATTTGTGGACAATTTCAGAGACATGATCGTAGCGGTTTAAATTGTAGGTAAAACGTATTACGTTGTTAAAGCTACGTTCAAGATTTAATAAAAACGTTCTATTGCAACCGACAAACAATTCAGCACCAAACATAAAATGAGGCATAAGTAGAGATTTGGCTAATTTAACTTTTAATGACAGGGGCAAATACTGATTTATATTATATAAGGATCTCAACATATAGTTGATTTTACTAATGGTGGAGTTTATTTGAGGACTCATTGATAGAGTTTCATCAAGAATAAGTCCTAATATTTTGACTTTTTCGGAAAAAGAAATAGTTTCGTTATTGAAAGTAATAGGTAATAGTAAGTGTTTCACAGAGTAATTGAAGAATGCAATAGCTAGAGTTTTCGAGGGGTTCAATGTGATTTGAAAATGAAAGATCAAAATTAAATAATACCCCAAGATCTTTTATTTGAGTTGTTCTATCTATCACTACGTTATTTATCCTGTAATCAAAAAACACAGGATTTTTAGCTTTGTAATATGATAGCACATGACATTTAGATATATTCAAACAAATTTTATTTTTACAACACCACTCAGATAGTTTAAATAAATCATTCTGAATTTTATAAATATCAGACTCAAGAGTAATTTTAGAGTATAACTTTAAGTCATCAACAAAAAAATTAAATTCACAAAACTCGAAAATCTTACATAGATCATTTATAAAAATAATAAAGAATAATGGGCCTATATGTGTTCCCTGTCCAACTCCAGATCTTACATCAATTATTTTTTTTGATGTAATTTCACCTATTTTAACAATATGTTTTCTATTTGACAGGTATGATTTAACCCATTGAATAAAAATTGAATGGAAACCTATAGAATGCATTTTGGACAAAAACAGCTTATGATTTACCCTATCAAATGCTTTTGTAAAGTCAGTATAAATGCAATCAACTTGCAAACCTTCCTCAATAGCATCAACTGTATAATTTAGAAATGTTACTAAATTTGTCATACATGATCTACCATTAATAAAACCATGCTGATTCCAATGAATATAATTCTTTATTTGAAAGTAAAGTCTGTCCTTGACAACAGACTCAAAAATTTTCATTACCACAGGAATTTTTACTATGCTTCGATAGTTCACAATATCTAATTTAGAGCCAGATTTAAAAACTGGTTTTATTGTTGAAATTTTCCAGCAATCTAAAAATATTCCTTCCGCAAGAGATTTATTAAAAATATAAGTTAATGGTCTTGCAAGTATTTTACTGCAATACCGTACAAGAGCTGAAGGTATCCCATCTAATCCAATAGAAAAACTATTGTTTAGTAATTTAATTTTTTCTAGAATTTCTTCTTCATTTAAAACATAGATTCCAACATCAACTATTTTTTCATAACAAGAGAAATTTAGATCTTCCGATTGATGATAATTAATTTGATAACTGCGATAAATCGAAAAAAAATTCAATAAGTCAAAAGAAAATCGCGGCTGTAGTTTAATATTACTAAAGTTCTCTTGATCACATATGTATTGAAAAATAAAATTTGAGTTATTTTAACTTGCTGAAGTTAAGTAAAAAATATCAACAATTATCTATTTTTTAAATGCGAGAAAATAATCAAAATATTTCACTTTTAAGTACAGTATCTTCATCCACTACAAGCATGTATCATATCACAATCATGTTCAGATAAGAAATATTATATTTATTCCATAATAGAAGCAAGGACAAAGTCATACGAAATTTTCAGTTTTTCTTAAACCATATGTTTGTTTATTTATTTTTTTGTTATTAAACAAATAGATATTTTTTCGAAAGCCAAAAGATTTTATTATATTATAATTTCCATTTCCATTCATCACTTTATTATTTAACGTAAACATTTTAATGTTTTTTTTAACTGTGAACGATGCTGCACTTAAGAAATGAATTGATTACTTTTTAAATATAATTACTTTGTAATCAATACTTTTCTAAACACAATTCCTTTTTAAGAAAAGTATTGATTACTTTTTCAACTACAACTACTATTTCTCAATACCAAAGTATTTGAATTGTTACAACTCTGCTCGTATGTACTTATTTACCTTGGAAATTCAAAACTTTGTTTTTAATTTTTAATTTTTTCTTCCTTCAATGTGAAAAAATTCGAAAAAAAATGAGGAATCAATTTAGAAAATAATTGTAATTCATATTATAAAATTTACGTGTCTCTTTTAAATAGAAAGTAAAAAACATTATTAATATTTTAATTAGAAAATTTGTAGTTTTTTTTTCGATCGGGATCAAAGAGCAAAAACCAATTTGATAGAATATGAAAACAAAAAGAAATAAATGAAAGGAAAACAATAATAATGGCTCCACTCGTGAAGAATCTCAGTCAGTGATTTATGATCACGTTGTTCTACACAATATAAACATATTTTTAAACAGTTTTCTTGGTGGATTTTAAAAATATCTAATTTTGCTTTAAAGTATCTAATTTTTCTTTAAAGATACTTAACATTGCATAATATTCAGGATCGTAATGAAAATGTTCAGGATCGTAATGAATTTTAAAGTTCTACAAAAGTCCAAATTCGGCAATTCAAAAATTCCTAAAATTCAAAATAATAAAGTGACATAAAGTCAACCACTTTCTAATTTGTATATATTAAGAAAAAAATACATTAAAATATAGAATTCAACAAAAATCTTCAAGAAATGCTTGTAACAAATAAATCATTAATCATCAGTAAATAGTTCAAGCAAATATAAATGCTGAACTAAATGTCAATAATCATATACAAAATTGGCTAACTAAAAATATGTAACATCTGCAATTTTTGTATCCTTAATTTTTTGAAAGTTTATATATTTACAATATCTCATGTCCTGAGAGTTTTTGATAAATCTTAATATATATGTATGTGAACATAGTTTATAAAAACTAATGAGGCTAATATAATGAAATAAATTGATGATACTTTGATAAACCATTAATTAAATAAAATGTATTAAAAAAACACGTTATTATCATATTAAACCTTTAGAAAATCAATTAAGTATTAGGAACATATCTAATGTTCTTTATAAATTCAATTATGATAATATTTGAAGTTATAATTAGATAAATATTATGTGCACAAGCACAACATATACAAAAGTTAGTTAGTTATAAAAAGATTAATAAGTACATACATAAAAATTAAAAACATGATATCTAATAAATAAAAATTCACTGTCTGTTTCTCTGTTTCTCTGTCTTCAATCACGCCTCAACCACTGGATCGATTTGACATGGACATGTGAAGATTATTGGGTGCTAAAAATTTTAATCCGAGACTCCGACGGAGGCTATCGTAAGAACCGGTTTTGATATTAAGTTATATACCGATAGAATGTTGTACCGTTTGATCCACATGGGCTATTTAGAAGGCTGGATGTCTAAAGACCTCGATAATTTTTTTTTTAATTTGACAAAAATTACTCCAGAACGTTTTGATATTTTATTTAAAATTAATCAACAATATAATTTAAATTTATTTTAAAATAATTTGGCTAGAATGCACCTAAATCGTAAAAGAACGATTTAGTTACGACTTGGTGAGGGGATAGAGGCTGTTCGCAATAGTTCAAATTTAAGAGGGTTTAGGCCCACAAATCCCCGTTTTAGAGATATGTCCTCCAAAAGTTTCGATATGTTAGATATACATATACATTACATATATGTTATGTATTCTTTACCGCCTCTACCCTCTTCTCAAGTTTTAACCAAATCGAACGTCGTATAAACGTAAACAGCATTTATCAAATAATTTTTATTTTAAATTTGCAAAAAAAAATTGAAAATTAAGAAATACCAAAAAAAAAAAAATAACAATTGGTAATCAACTACATAGTACTGGAAAAGTTGAAATATTTTAACTTTTACGAGCGTATTACGTCGTCGAGAATAATATGCCTCATACAATTTCAACCAATTTGACTTTTTTACGTAGTACAAGCGAATATATTTGTCCAAAATTTGTTGGGTCTTCTTAAGTTTTATATATAATGAAAAAAAAAACTTTACCTAAAAGTTACAAAGAATTAAAATAAATATTTTTAATTTAAAAAAATTAAATTAAGCAGCTTTAATATACTTTGAAGAAACAGTAGTGCTTCACCCTTAAAAAAATTTAAAAATTTCAAATTCTGAATTTCAAATTCCTAATCTATTTTGTTAGTGTAATTTATAGTAGAGATATGGTCAACGTAATTAACTCGCGTACACGCGCATTTTCGCACGTAAAAAAACTGTTTTTTTTTACCTGTTATGTTCAACGCCGTTCAATCGCGAAAAATAAATATAAAAAAAAATCAAAATTTAAATATTTTTAGGAATTTGAAATTTAATATTATTTTAAAAAAATTTTTTTTTTTTAATTTAAATATATTTTAGAAAATTATTACAAAATGAAAATTAATCCACTTTTTTATTTATTATTTTTTTTTTGGTTCAAAATAATATTTTTTTTCCATAGCAACGAAATAAATAATAACAATACAAATGTTTTGACAATCTACGGCGTAAATACTGGGAAAGTTAAAATATTTGAACTTTTACGTGCGTAAGCTACGTTTTACGTCGTTGCTTATAACATCTCTCATATATTTTCATACAATTTGATTCTTTACGTGCGTACACGCGTGTGAATTACGTTCACCATATCTCTAGTACAATGGTTCCCAACCTTTTGAAATATTTGTACCCCTTGATAAAGATTTGAATCTTTACGTACCCCTAAAAAAGAGTGCATACAGGTTATAACAAACGGAATAAGAAATTTTAACGCACGTTGTGATTAGATACGCCTCGGTTTGTTAGCACCAAAATTGATCCAGCATCATTGTTTCAAAATCACTGCGAGTTTTTATGTTATTTCTCAAGTCAATGGGTTCATCTTTTGCGTTATCATTATCAGTGTCAACAATCTTGTCTAATGAAATTTTGAAGGCGTTTCTAATCCAATTATCGACATTAAAAGTTGGAGGAATGATAACATCAACATTTTTTTTGAAGATTTCGTTATGAGTTTTAATATACTTATTTAAAATATACACAATTATACACAATTCACAAAATTTTTGAAAGAAAATTAGATTTTGAAATTATGTGTAAGCCGTAAAAAGGATATACATATATTTTTTCAATACGAACAGTTCCACGTACCTCTCAGAATTGGTTAACGTACCCCCAAGGGGTCCATGGACCCCAGGTTGGGAATCTCTGCTCTAGTATTAATGTCAAAAAAAAGTTTACGGGTGAACTCTTTTTTTCACTTTTTTTCATAAATTTTAAATATTAATAACAAAGCTGCCAGAGTAGGATTTTCTTTCCCTAAATTTAGAGAATTTTATTATATTTTATTAAAATTATGAACAAAAAATTATTCTACAAAAAAATCTCAGGAAATTTGCGGAATTTTTTTCATCTGGCATGTCTTTTTTTTTTTGATTTGACTATTAGAATGACAGAACTTGAATTTCAAATTTTTTTATTGTTGTTGTGAATTTCAAATACACGCTCTGAGGCGTGTATTTGAAATTCACAACAACAATAAAAAAATTTGAAATTTTACACTAACAAAATACATTAGGAATTTGAAATTCTGAATTTGAAATTTATAATTTTTTTTAAGGGTGAAGCACTAGTATTCTTTTCTTTCATGATTCTTATTTTGCTTTACACTAATTTATACCTTTTTGGGGATTATGGAATGAAATGTTTGCTTTCACTTCATAATGATAAAAAAGAAGGACACATGTACGAAAATGAAAAAATCACAGCTAAACAACAATGAAACACCAAAAATAGAATATGTTGCAAGGAATACAAGAAATATGATAATAAGACAATATTAATATTATTATACATAGTTTCCAACTTAATTTAAAGTTCATTAGGAGACATGTTTTTCAATTTCAAGTTTCACTTATAACCTATTTCTATTCACGTAATAAATTCCACATAAATTCGGAAATTTCAATTGCCGTTTCCATTACATTAAGTGGAATATATTGACATTAAAAAAATAAATAAACTGAATAATATTTTTTTTTATTTTTTTTTTTTTATAAAGAAAAATTTATTTACGTTTTTTTAATTTTTTTTTGTCACTTTGACAAAAAAATTTCTGACCAACCAAAAAATAATTAAAAGAAGCATTTAAAAATGTACTGTTTTTGATAAATTTGGAACCCAAACTTAAGTGGAATATGAAAAAGAGAAATAGAAATACCGGAATTTATTTTTATATGGGCATTTACCTGAAATATTCCGGAAAACTGATTATCCCTCAAATATTTCCACTAATGGAAATAGGTTATTAAGCGTGAATTTAAACAATATTCCGTATCATTGATGCTTAGTAATTAATCGTACTTACAACAGCAGCAACAGTTCCACGGATAAAAACTACTAAATTATTCTTAAAAATTTTGAAGGTCGAAGCCAAAGCCTTTGCGAAAGAAGGTGTTTTGACATATATATTTCTTGTATGTAGTTTTCAAAATCCTGTGCGACAATTAGACTTTTGCGGGAGTTATTCAACCATATTGAAAGCTGTACCGAGATTTCGTTGTACAAGTGAGTGAGTTGGTATAATGAAAAAATATAAATTTTCTATCTAAGAAAGTGTTTTAATTCAAATGTATGTACAATTTATATAAGAACGCACTTACTGTGATTTTTTCTTATCAAATAAATTAATGAATTAAGAATAAGAAATAGACTCTAAGCCCAAATAATTTTTAGTTCAGCAAAAAAGTATTTAAATTTATGGGTTTATTAACTTATAGTGTATTTAAAACTGTATTAATTGCTTTTGTTTATAAAAAAAAAACAAAAGTACAAATTTTTGGTATTTGATGGTTATAAATTTACGAATTTTGCAAGAACTTAATGTTTATTTTGTTTTAATGTTTACGTTATTCGTAATTTTTATATTTTCTTAAAGCTTGAGCAAATGTACCAATATAACAATAACATTAATTAACTTACTTAGTTGGAAAATTTTTTATGATTATTATTATTTTTGTGTTCTCTTTAAATGTTGCTTTCATTAAGCAAAAAGATAAAGACATTTTATATCTTGAAAAATAATAATTAATATTATGTTTATTTTTCACTCTGGATTATGTGAGTTACGAAAGACTGTTATATTTTGCAGCTTTAGTCACATTAACTTTAAAAATATTGCTCTTTGATTGTTTTTTTTTTTTATTAATTTTTGTTTAACTAGATTTTCTATATTAAATTAGTAACATTACAACTTTTTTATATATATTTTCCCATCAAACGATTAATATTAATCAGGTAAAAAAAAAAGGGATTAGAAAAAATTGTTGACAAAAACGATTATAACTCAAATATTCGAAAAATTATTTCTTAAAATTAATGTATAAAAACATTTTTTTTTTTCAATATAATTGATTCGAGCAAATATTTCAATTTTATTTACAACTTATGCAGTAAACATAAATTATTTAAACCGATGTAAAAAATCTGTCAAAAAATGTTAACTAAATGGAAAATATTTATTATTTGATAATAGAAGTGCTTTATTAAAGTTTTTTGCGAACAAGGACTGACTTAAAAAAAAAGAAATTGTGGAATTTTATCATTCAACTCTTTTTCGTCTCATTTTAATTCCTGAACTTGTAAAATTTAATTTTTTTTTCAAAATATGTGTTAAAAGTAATTAGTTTAAAAAATATTCTCTTTTGAATAAAGTTCCTTATCTACATTTTAGAAATTTTCTGAAATTATATATAAATTGTCCGTTTCATATATAATTATTTTAAGTCACATCTTTGAGTACTTTTCCCAAAACCTAGGTATATCCTATATATAAGCAATTTAACATATTAAATAATGATAAAACAAATTTTTGTTTTTTGGAAGATTCAGCTTCATGAATGGAAAAATAATAATGAATATAAGACACATTGTAAATTTGTGTAGCATAGATCAGTGCATAAGAACTTTTCTTTCGTTTCAAAAAATTAAACTAATTACATACAAATTCATGCATAATGTATTATGATGTTTTTAATATTTAATAGGATTGGAAATTGCTTCTTTGAAAATTTTATTCATTATATAATTAAAAAATAATTTGTTTTCGCGCATAAAAGAAGAGTTTTTAGGTACTAATGAAATTATTTTACCAAAGAATTGAATAAAGTTGTATATATTTTGAGGGAAACATGATATGAATGATGCTAAATTGGTTATTATTATTAAATGCTCATATTTTTAACAATATTATTAAAATTTATTGACATTTTTGTTCACTTCCTAATAGATTATATATTTTGTTCACTTTCCTAATAGATTATAATAATCACTTTCCTAATAGATTATGTATAGTTAATACAGGTTATAATTCGAGAAATATTGGAATATGACTTCCGATTGTATATTACCATATCAGGAAATCTTGAATAATTTAATTCTGCAATTTATAAAAAAAATAATCTTAAAGTTTGTTAAAGTTTAAATATAAAACTTAAATAAAAAAGTTTAAATTATGTGCTATAGTTTATTATGCTGCTTTTTTTGATAACCTGACTTTTAGGTTTAGTTATAATAATATAAAATATAATCACTTTTACTTTGAAAAAACGCATATATTTTTCTTTTGATTTTTAAAAGATGTAATAATTTCATTTATTAAAATTGAATTATTGCAAACTTTATTTAAGCGGAAATTATGTTTCCTTTGAATAAATCAATCATTTTCATTATTTTGTATATTTACAAATGTATAAAAAATTCAGTTTAAAATGAAAATAAAAATACATATATACTGGATCTACACACAATTATAAAGTTAAGTACGGTTGGTACGATATATTATTTAAGACGATATTATTTAAGACGAAAGGTTTTTTTTTGGTAACTCTCAAATCAAAAAGAACTGATATCAAAAAGAACTAATGGTTTAAGGCAATAATTTTTTATTAGTGTTTTGATATTAAAAATTGGACTAACTAGGATCGTTCAATCGAAAAATCGATAATAAATTTCACAATTTTTAAAGCTGAATTTTTTTACCAAATTTTTAATGTACAAATATTGTTAAAGTTATCTTCATTATTGAATTAACATTAAAATCAATGTTGCTAATAATTTTTCATGCCAAAAAGTTTCAATGAAACCTTATATTAAATTTAATAATTTTTTTAATTACAATTTTTATCGTTTCTTGCTTTATGTAAACACATATCTGGGAGGTTTTAATTAGGGACAAAAAAAAATTGAATAAGTTATATAATTTTTTTTTAATAAACGGAGGGTATAATAATTTCTTATTTTTTGTCCAAAAAAATTTATTGCATAACTACACTTTAATTACCCAGCTTTCTGGAAATTTTTCATGGGACACAATAATGTTATTAAACGGTTATTTACATAATCATCATAAAAATAGAAACCTAAAAGATCCTTTTATTTTAGAAAAAAAAAATTAAGGAAATTCGATTATTATTTCCTGTATTTATTTGTCTCAAAAACACTTCTAAGTCAAAAACTGTGATTCAAATATATTTTTCTCCAGATTTAAAAATCATATTAAAATATAATCTCAAAAATAATGTTAATAAGGTGTAATTATAATCTTTTTTGACTTTATGAGTTAATGTTGGGAAGATTTCCAAAATTTAGCAAAAAGAGCATTTATTGCATAAATGAATAAGTATTAGAAGATGTTTTTGATTCTGTATCATACAATATAATAATATATACAACAATATTTTTTACAGCACCTTTTTCACATTCAAAATCCTATTTTTTCAGTTCCAATTGACATCTACTTCGATATTTATTTTCATATGAAAACTTTTTCAATCTCAACTACGAATCCTACGACAAAACTGGGACATTAAAAATTCAATTCTATACACAATTCAATTCTATACACAATTCAATTCTATACACAATTCAATTCTATACACAATTCAATTCTATACAGAAAATTACATACAGAATAAAAAAATTTGTATTCCGATTCTGTATATTTAAACTTCCAATACAAAATTTTCATCACAAAATTTTCCAATACTGAATTTCAGCATATAGAGTTTATGTCCATACAGAAATTTGTCCAAACAGAATTTTTGCAATACAAAATCTTACAAAACGGAATTTCGGACCCAACTAGTCATTAGATATTACAAAATATTTCTAGAAAAAAAAAAGTATGAAATAACAATAACATCCATATAAAAAAGATATTATAGATAATTTATGATTTCAGGTGGTTTTGCTAAAAATACCAATTTATATTATTTGTGATTAATTTATATACATATATTTAAATATTGATTTGGAAAAAATCAATTACAATTTTGTATGAAGGAAAACTGTTTTTTCCGTAGTCACTGATGCTGATAAAATTGTACTTATAGAAAAAAACATGGGTAAAAGAAAGTTATTGGCATTAAAAAAGAATTATCAACCCTTATGCCAATTTCGAACGCACAAAGATACTAAAAAAGTATTGGTGCAGCTCTGTTCGCATCTGTAGTCGGTAAAGTAGTTAGTATGAACTACATTGCTGCTACTAGATGTCAGCTGACAGCTCTGGTTTACCTACAATTCTTATTTCTAATTTTTTACGGTTTTATTCAAAATCAGTCCATGTTATAACTACTAGTAAGTCAAGAAGTTGCATTAACGATCCTGATATGTTTTGTTACATATGCGGTGAGTATATAATGAAAGATCAACGGAAACCGATTAATGACACGGTAATTCGCTTGTATTCTGTATACTTTGGTATTGAAATTGGCAATCAAGATATGAAAAATGTGACTAGTTTTCTTGTATCAGTTTACAAAATATACCCAAAATCAGGTCTAAAATCTTAGGCACCAAAATGAGTGTAGGCCAGTGTAATTCAAATTACAGGTACGTACCTATGTTCTTATATTTTTATTATTATCACAAACATTTTTTTTAGAAAAATCAGTATTTTAATTTACGATCATCATAAAGAAATATTTAGTAAAATTTTGTGATCTTTGTATATATATTTATGCACATTTTATTCTCCTATGTAATTTTAGTAAAGTGAGGTAGAATATTATGTAGATAAGATAGTAGATAATAAATTATTTTAGTTATATTAAATTCTTGATAATTTGCATTTGCTGTGTTATTTTTAAATTATCTATTATTCACATATAGTATTGCTCAAAACATTAGCAGTAGCACCATGTTTTTCATATTTTCTATCAAAATTTGTAGAGTTTTTCTAAATTTTCGATTTTTCTCATTCAAAGTGGTCCGAAATGATATTGGGCTTTATTATTTATTCGCCGAAACATATTTTTTTTCGCACTTATAAAAAAAAAATATATATACAAAGAGCTAATTTTTCTAGCAGTTTCATGAGAGACATATAATTTTTATTTTTTATTTTATTCGTGTTCTTTAAATAGCTTAACCTAGTATTGGAGAAACCTAGGCCAATCCCGTGTAAGGTCACAAAGAGAATCAAATAAAAAAATAAATAAATAATTCTAAAAAATAAAAAATAAAAATTGTATTTATTAATTTTATTCACTTATATTTAGCAGGAATTATATACCAGTATTCTTCAATCATTATTAAAAATCTGTTTATAAATGTACGTTTAATTAAATTTCATATAAGAACAAATATTCAGTAAAGATGATTAAACATCATAAATAAAATTAAAGTCTGAAAGCAAAAAATGATTAATTTTTATCATTTTCTTATTAAGTACATATTTATTTTTAGATAGTATTAATATTAGAATTTTAATTAATATTTGATTATATTTTATATAGAATATTATATATATTTTATATTAAATTCACTATATTTAATTAATTTCAATTGGGAGATAGACTGTTGAATAATTGAAAAGACGAAAATAGGAAACTAAATTCGTATATATATTTATATTTTCTTGATTTCTCATAAAATGATTGTAGATTCAAGCGTTGCTTCAAGCGTTGTAATATTTTAGTGATTTCATTAACTATTTTGTACACATAAAATTAATTTTTAACTTTTTCAGTACGTATAAATTCTATCTATCTAAATATATCAAACTTTTTGGTCAATGCATGAGAATTATAAGTATGTATAATTTGCTTTTATGTATTCGGAAGAAAAGTTATGCTTATATTATATTAAAACTTAATTTTTTTTATGTTTATAATGTAATATATTTATATATTAAAAGTGTTTCCGATTTCAATAATTTAATTTAAAATATCTACATATAATGTATATTATGTTTATGTTATCTGCTTCTGGTGAATTATAATTAAAATGTTATGACGTACGTAGGATTATATGATATGTTTATGTACTTATAATTTAAAAATCGAACCTTTCCCTTTTCATAATATTTGCTTTTATTTTTTTTATCAATCAATCTAGGAAGTGGGAAGAATTTACTCACTTTAAGAATTGGAAATTTGTACGAATGCTTACTGATTATTAGCTAATTGTGCCAGAAAATGTCACTAAAGAAAAAATTCAGATAGAATTAATGAATTTTTTCAGATAGCAAAAAAAAAATTTAATTTTTTACGAAATATAGAAAAAAATTAATAAATTAATATCTTGGATTTATTTGAATTTCATTAAAATAAATGGAATACTAACAGTACCTTTAATTCAGATATAGGTAAATTAGCTGTGATCAAGCCATTAAGGTTCTTAATTTGCATATAATTTGTTCTGTTATTGTAAAATTTTCTTTTTGAATGGAAATTTTACGCTTTCTTTAGAAATTAGCATATTAGAATAAAATTTATGACTTCCTTGCGAGATTTGATAAGATTTATTAATTGAAAGTATGTGTACCATTTTTTTTAACAAAAACTGTATACATAATTTACCATATGTGTACAATGTACGTCAGTATAAATTTCATGTTTGAAATAGTTTTAAGTTAAGAAAAAGGGACTAGATAAGTACATTGACCCTTAAAAGCAAAGTGTATTTCCTGAAAAATGTTTCTAAAACAATTTTTTGGTTCTGTTAAAAGTACATTTAAGTTTAAGTAATCCAAAATCAAAGCCTATATTTGTCCTTTTTCAAGATAAATATTTTACTTATTTATGTAGACGGGTATTTGTCAGTTGTCATATTATGTATTGAGTATATGAACATTTACATTAATATGTAAAAATAAAATTAACATCAGGTACATAAATCAATTTATTATTCAAAAATAAATTTCATTGAAAGAAATAAGGAGTGTTTAATATAATCACGCAAGTATTAAGTATCTATAATTATTGTTTCAACTAAATTTGACTTTTAATTATTGTTTGGTTGGAAATAATGATTAAAGATTCTTTTTAGTTAATCTAATATAATAGTATAAACATTATAGTTAATTCTGATTATATATTAAAATACGTACATTATTATTATTTTTTAATTTATTGCATTTATTTAACGATTTAGAATATTTCATATATTTCATATTTAATGTATTTTATTATTTAATGTACTTCTATGTAATGTAAACAGCCAAAGGCTGGTCATTTTATAATTTAGGCTTTTTTTGAATTAATAATATACCAGTATTATTTAAAAAAATTATTAATTGATTTTTATTATTTTATTTGTGGAATAATAAAAATAAAAACACTTATTGTTTGAGCAACTTGACATTGTGTCGTTTTCATTTTTGGATGAAAACGACATAGTCAAGTGATATTATGTCTTTTTTAACTTTGACTTTATGTCTATTTCATAAACGACATAATGTCAATTGACTTAATGTCGTTATGAAATGGACATAACGTCACTTGACTTTATGTCACTTGACTTTAAGTCACTTACCCGAAATATAAACATATAGACACACTTAAAATTCTACAATATTCTTCTTCTAAAAGTTTTAAGTACATTATATTCGATTTAACAAATTTAAAAAATATCTCTTCTTTAAATGATGATTTATTTTTTTTCTAAAAACTATTAAATTTAATTTATGAGAAACACAAACACATTGTATATTCTAGAATTAAACTAAAAAGAAACATCCAAAATATAAACGGATAAAAGGAGTTTAATTAGATATAATAAAAATTTAACAATTTGTCATCAAATAATTAAAATTTAAGATCTTCATATATATTATTTTATTCAACAGGGGGAACTTAATTTTGAATAATGTATGTTGGAGATGATCTCGAAAAAATAATAGTATATCATTGATGTGACACGTAATACTCGGGAATATTGTCTCGTCGAGATTCGAACTTGTAGTTTCTCAGATGAACGAGACTTTAAACAATTCTTTCTAAAACTTATGACAAAAAATTAAACTAGAGTGACTGATTGATTCAAAACCGAAGTTATAGTGTATTGAATTGGCTTTTCAACTTTTGCAACTGATTAACGCTTTATTTTAGAATAATTGAGCTGATCACCAAGAATATTTACTGAAATAACTTTTAGTTTTGTGTAATTATCAATAATTACTTAATTTTATGATTGCACTGGGTAGAGTTAAAAATGGCAAATTATAAGTAGTATTATGTACGAAGTGAAATTAAAAAAAGGATAAAAACAAATGAGATTTAATTGGATTCTAAATTCATACATAATACTTAAAATAAAATGAGTAACAATTAATGTTTTTGCTGTACACTCTAGAAAGTTTTTGATGTAAACTTACCTCAATTATCGATGGCAATTTATCAACGTAAATTTACATTAAAGAATAATTACATATTTTTGGTGTAAACTACATTACTCTATAAAAAAGTAATTTTACACCAAATTTTACGCCAAAATGTTGCGAAATTACTTCCAACAGAATAAATTTAAACATAAAGTCGTAATATTAAACTGAAAATTACGCGAAAAGGTTGTCAATTTAATCCAAAGATTTAAATTTACACCAAAAAGTCGTAAATATTTTTAATAATAAAAAAAAAAAAAAAATTTAATATTTTTTTTTTTTAATAATTTTTTTGAACTTTTTTTTATTATTTTTTTTGAATTTTTTTATTTTATTTAATTATTTTATTTTATTTTTTTTTATTAATATTTATTTTATTATCAATATTTTTTTGTATTTTAATTTCTTTTTATTTAATTTTTCTTATGCCATGTTCGGGGTTCGAACTTCGCTATTTAGAATTGCAATCCAACATCTTGACCACTCAGCTACGGTATTCAAATTTTAGATATGAGTAAAATATAAAATATAAATTCTGTATACCTGTTAACAAGTAAAAACCTTACATCGTTATTACATAAACAAAAATACAAAAATAGTTTTAAAACCTTACATCGTTATATAAATTCTCTGTATAAATTCTGTATACCAAAATAAATTTAATTTACACCATGCGATGTAAAATTACTGTCCATGATTTAAAAATTTAAATCACACAAAGTAAATAATTTACTCTGTTTAAACCACAAATATTTAAAATATTTAAAAATTTTAACCGTTAGTGTAAATTTACACCGCAGAAGGTATATTTACACTGCAACGTTTAAAAATACAAGTTCCTTGTACACTCTACGATGTAAATTTACACTCTGTGGTTTATTAATTTAAGACATAGAGGGGAAAATTAAGTCGTAGAGTTTAAATTTACACTACAGAAGGTAAATTTACATTGTGTGGTACTCAATAAATAGATTTATATTGTGTGTACACCATAAATTTACACTACGTGGCTTAATATTATGACCCATAGAAAGTAAATTTACACCATAAACTGTAATCTTACAATATATGGTTTAAACATTTAAGCAGGAGAGTGTAAATATATACCATTTTGTTTATTTTTACGCTCTATGGCTTAAATATTTAAGCAAAAATATGTAAATATACCTTTATTTTTAATGTAAAAATAACACAATTTGCTTAAATTTACTTTTTTTTTGTGTATATTATTTTTTTTACGCCTTTATCGGTTGAATTTTAAATAATGGTCGTAATTTTACATCAAAAATTACCATTATTATCGTTGTAAAATTACGACCAAATAGTTCTATTTTCTAAAGTGTACATATATACGTATTATTCTACTTTAATAACTTTATTTATAAGAAAATATTAAAAAATTTCCATTAAATGAAATGAGATCACCATCACTATATGCATTTTAACAATTTAAAAAAAAAAGATTTTCCAACATAATTCACATTTTTTTTTTCACTTTTATGATTATGTTTGTGTTCAGTACAATACAATGCATTTACAGATAATATAAGATTTTTATGATTATAGTTTTTCTTGTAACAAAACCTTTTAATGCACAGATAAAAAATTACTACTAACTTTTTCAAATTCACATGCAACTTGTGTTTAATTCTTTTTTGTTTTTAATTAAACTAATTAAATAATAAAAAAAAATATATAAGAAACGAACTATTTGCAAATCAATTATTTACGGCAATAAAATAAAAGTTTTAAAAGCAAAGAAAACGTGACACTATTTATTTTTTTTATTTCATATACAAATAAATACAATTTTAAAAAAATCCGCATTTTTTTGTCCTTGATTACTTTAATCTTTTGTATTTTCCTTTAATTATAAATTATATATTGAACTTTTATTGTAAGTGTTATATTCTTGTTTCTCATTCATTTAAGGCTACATCATCTATCTATATAATATTATAATTTATAATTTAGTTAAAGATTATAGATTAACTGGGGGCATTTTTAAAAATTTCAAGTAATACAAAACTCTGTAGGTACTAATATTTGTAATATTATTAATCAATCAATGTCAACGTCTATTAACTTTTTTTTTCTCAATCTCAATAATATTTGTGTTCCATTTATTGTTTGAAATAAAATTACATTATCATTAATGAAGGAAAACAAATGAAAATATTTATCTTAAATATGCAAAAATAGAAAACATATACAAATCGTTTGTTAAAAATATTACGTTAGTGCTGTAATTATTTTATTCTTAATACTTATCTTATGATGATATAAAGTAGCTGTCCTTACTATTGCTACAGTGACAAAGAGGGTTTATTATATATTTTTTTTGGTGTTAAATAGTCAAATAATATAAAATATATAATTGTGGGTTTTTTAACAAAAGCTTTAGATAGTAATATCTTTTAGTCAACATATCTTTAAACAAAAAAGAGAATAATAGAATTGATATAATAAATATGCTTGAATAAAATGTATGTAATAATAAATTATGCGATAATGATAATCGAAGCCACAATCGTATCTAAATGTTATGTTACTTAATGAATGGTGTATTAAAATTATGCTTAATATATGATATAACATACCAACATAACATTACATAATTTATTTTACAAACACATAATAAGTGATTCACAATATACAAATAAAAAATATCTACCTAATGTGTAAAAAAGCTTTTACTTTTGGATAATTATAAAAATTAGGTACATTAAAGATAAAAATTTCTATCCCTTATTTATCAATAACAAATATGAAAATATTCAAAAATGTCAACCCTAATTGTCTGTTAAAAATAAGGAATGATTTTGATTCTCTTATTAATAATATATCCTTATTTTTAAAATATATTAAGTGCGCCAGTACATACGTATGTAAATGTGTTATAATATTAATAATTATATAATTAATATATATAGATTTATTATTTTAATTTTAAAAACATTGAAATGCAAGTAAGAAATATCTTATTTTCCGTATGCTATAAAATACGTACTGCGTTAATCGAGTCGTAAAAATATTTTACTATTTAATCCCCAAATATAAAAACCTGCAACCTGTGAAATTATATCTAATTTAATTAATCAGCTTAACTTACTGAGCTAACATTTTTTTTACAGAGAATGAAATAGTTTTATCTAATTATATTTACTTTATTTTATTGCCTACACCTTTAATTATTATTTTGATCAAAATCATAATTTTTGTCGCAGATTTAGAGGGGCGATATTCTTGTTTGAACTTACGGACATATATTTGTTTTAACTGAATTAGATTTAAATTAGCTAGGTATGTTTGTATCTTGTTTAGTTGGGTATAATATGTTTACTTTTTAATATGTTAATTTATCGAAGTGGCTTAGGTAATTCATACATGGCCATGTGTAATCTTTTAGGTAATCGGACTGTACAAAATAACAAAGTATAAAACCTCTCAAATGCATACATTATCGGCAAAAACATCTCAAATGTTTTTTTTGGTTTTTTTTGTTTCTTTTTTGTTTTTTGAAGTGAAACTTCTTTAGAGGCATTGTGATTGAGAGTGAAAAAAATGTAAGTGTCAAAAATAGAACGATTATTGTCAAAAAATAAAACGATTATTGTCAAAAAATGAAACGATTATTGTTAAAAAAAAAGGAAAAAAAAGGAAAAAAAAAAGAAAAAATTTTTAACACTAATAAAATCCAGGAGGAATATGTTTATTACAATTCCATTTCAGAAGAAGTTATAATAAACATGAAATTTTTCAGGCATATTTGAAAAAGTTATTTTAGGTTAAACTTTTCGGGCAGACAAAAATAAAACATGATTTAAGCCACGCTGCTGTTTTTTCATAGATTATTGCTAATAATATAGTTGTAACCGAATTTTGTTTACGGCTTAAAATATAGTGAAATCATCTGGCAACCAGTGTTGCCATGCAGCCATAATTCTAGCCTTTTTGAAATAATTTAAAAGCCATTATGCCACTAAACTTTTTGAGCTTAAAAAGTATTTAAGAATTTTTAAATGTTTTTATCTCTGTAGTCGCTGGTTTTTAATTTTTTTTTTTCAATTTTTTCTAAGCCGCCGAATTCCCCCAAAACAAGTTATTTTAAGTCGACTGGCCGCAGCAGTCGAAGGATAAAAATCGATTGGCGTCATGTCTTATGTGCACTTGGCTATTTTAAATATTTATTTAGCCTCCCCAGAAAATACTACTTGCCATGAAGTTTCACTTCTTCCGTGTGTCCCGAGACTCACACATTTTTTTTTTTTATTTTTGTTTTTTTTTGTTTTTATTTTTAGTTTTTTTTTTTTTTTGTTTTTTTTTTTTTTTGGTTTTTTTTGTTTTTTTTTTTACCTTTTTTTTTTTTTTTTTACCTTTTTTTATATTTTTTTTTGTTTTTTTTTTTAGTATTTTTCTGTTTTTATATTGTTTTTTTTTTATTTGAACGGTCATCCATCTAAGTTCTATCACAAGGAGACGTTGCTTAACCGCTTTGTTCAATGTTATATATTCTTCCACTGAGCTATGCCAGTAATATACAACAATGTATTAAATAGAAAATATAAATTCGCTATCTATTAAAACTTTATACATTTGTTTAAGTAATTAATACAACCATTTGTATAAATTTTTAGATGATTTGTCGAAGTTTTCAAACAAAATTTATACATTGTTTTGGAAATTCATACAAGCATTTGGATAATTTAACAAATCGTCGGTCGAGAATTTAAGTGCTACATACACATTTTTGAAAAGATACTGTTTTTTGAAAAGACTGTTTTTTGAAAAGATACTGTTATTTCAATTTTTTTTTTAAATATTACTATAATTTTAGTGAGTCTTAACAAAAAAAAGAAAAACACTGAACAAAATCCATAAAACAATGAAAATATAATGGTTTTAACTTGTTTTGCTGATTCCCAAAAAAGTGGTTTTTGCAAACGTAGCACTTAAATTTTCGACCGACGAATTGCTCCGCTTGTATAAATCAACTATTTTTTTAGATGATTTGTCGAAGTTTTCATACAACCTTTATACATTGTTTTAGTAATTTATACAAGCATTTGTATAATTTAACAAATGCTCCGCTTTGTAAATCAACTATTTTTTTTTAGATGATTTGTCGAAGTTTTCATTTGAAAACAATGTATAATATTACCAATAACTTGTATAAAAAAACTATGATTTTGGAATTCAGTACAATTTTTTTTACCCAAGTCAACTTGTACAATATTACTATGGTCTTTTTTCTCAGTATACTTACGTTTTGTATATTTCTATAAAAGACTGCAAAATAGATTTATTATTATGTATATTAATAATTTATGATTAGATTAATACAACTTTATGCATTTCTAATTTTAATGTTATGGTTCATATTTAAAAAATATGTTAATATTTTTAATTAGTTGTTTTAGATTAAATAAATATAAATAATAAAAACTTGTTTGATTTTAGTTCTGAAGCATTTTTATTCGCGTCACAGAAATTTAACAATCATGATGACATTGAACAAAAAAATTTAATATTATAAGGTTTATACATTATATTAAAGGAACTCAGTGCTGAGCTGCAGGGGGCTCGCACGGGCTCGCAAGAGCCCCCTGATAAATTTAAAAAAAATTTGCGAGCCCTCTGATAAACCTTAAAAAAGCCACTTTATAATTTCAAAGATATTTGTTTATACCCAATATTAAAATTTTTGATTCAACAATCTGCGAAAAAGTATCGAAAATATCGATTTAAAATATTAGTACATTATTTGATACAATAAAAAAATCGTAAAGTTAATATAGAAATGTTTGATTTTGTATACTACTGAATGAAAAGTCCCGCCTTTTATATTTTTAAATTTAAACGATCGCCTAAATTTTAATGTAATATTTTAATATTTTATACATATATGTATATATACTAAACTATTCAAAAAATTAAATGCAGGTAAAAAAAAAATAATAATTTTTTTTGTGAATCTATAAAATCTTGAATGCGAGCCCTCTGATAATAATTCCACAGCTCAGCACTGAAGGAACTCATAAATTTTTCCTTAAATTTTTTATGTAGAAGTATGTAGTTGCTACGAAAAATATAAAAAATATTCAAGTTAAGTCATATATTAAGTATATTTTCTGATGTATTTGAAAAAGTTTGTTTTAATGTTAGTATAAATTTTATGAAAATGAGGAAAATTAAAAGTACATTTGTTTTCCAATCCTATCACAAAACCTTATATTTTATTTTCTTATACCACTATTAAAAAGTTTTTCACAAATTTTAGTAAAAAAATTTATTTTCTTCTTCTTTGTGTTTAAAATCATTTTTTTTGTGTTTAAAATCATTCTTCTATAAATTCAACATTGGAAAAAAAAATAATGGTGCGGTAAAATTACGAAAACAATTAATTTTTTTTTTAAAAGTCCTTTTTCTTCTTCCTATTTAATGTTTCTATCTTTTATAATGTTAAAAAAAATATATTCTTTATGATTTAGTTTTCCTTTTGAATTGTCGGACAATTTCTTATTTCAAAAAAAAATCCGGCCACCATAAAGATAAAACACATTGAAACGGAAAACTTATAATAATATAATGAATTATTTTATAAGTATACCTACATATTTCCAAAAATTCAGAAAATATCACAATTTATTGTAAATCTAAAATTAAAAAAAAAAAATTGTAAGTGTTAATTAATTTTATTAGGGTTTTTCATCTTCTACAAGATTTTTATTATTAAATATATTTTTTGTAACACCTAAATGTTCTTCTTTTTTTTAAGCATTTATTAGTCAGAAACTAGCTATTTTAACTTAATTTTTGTATGAATAAAGCCATTTTAAAGGTTCGTTTTTGCGTAGGTTCAGGTGCAGATCCCGTATAAGGCTTCTGTTGAAACGAAAGTGTTCGAAAGTTTCATTCATAACTTTCATTTCATTTCATTTGATCGCTTTCAAAAATGTTTGAAATTACATTCATTCTAGAATGAAATAATCAATCAATATGAAAGAAACAAATGAAACTTTCGAACACTTTCGATCATTGTATGTTAATAGTAATTTTAAAATTTTAGTCAATTTTTAACAAAAAAATAAAATAAAAAAATAAAACGCAGTCGAACAGAAAATAACAAAAAAAGTAAATACAACATATTTTCGTTACCGCTTATACACAATTTTTGTTTTTTTTTATGAAAACAAACAGGTAAATGCTTGTTACAACTGCAAATTTTTTTCATTTCGATTTTATATAGCAAAATAAAAAAAAAATTTTTTTTTTAGATTTAATACTCGAAACTAGTTTATTCGCGGAACGTTTGTCCGACTTTAGTTTAACAATATAACGTTTATATATACGTAACGTTTATATATACGAAAGAAAAATAAAAAAAAAAAAAAAAATTAATACTACGGAACCTTTTTTGGTTAACTGAATTTAATACGCTGTCCGAAAGATTTTTGGTTCCTATAATCGACATCTATCTATCCACTTACGAATTTTGATTTTGATTATTGAAGTAAAGCGTTATTGTTGTTTAGCGAAAAAAATTTTGGACCTCTAAGCATTATCATAAAGTTATCTTTGTCGCTTAAAACAAGTTAACGCTTGACAGTCTTTTCGAAATTTTAATAAGTTCAATCATGTTGTGTTTTTATTTATAATAAGAAAATACAATAAAAATCCGTTGTATTATGTTTGAAATAGTACGAAAAAATGTTGTGTTATGTTGTGAATAATAAAAAAATGTTGTGTTATGTTTTTAATTTCATATTATTATTTTTTTGCTTATATTGAAAATATTCCTTCCAACTAAAATTCGAAACTTTCGATTATTTCGAACAAAATAGAATGAAATAAATGAAAGTGATCGTTTCAAATGAAAGTACTTTCATTTAGAAATGAAACTTTCGATCAATACAAGTTTGAAAGTAATCACTGACCGAAAGTTGATCAAAAGAAGCCATAATCCCGTATAACGTTATAAATAAAAATAAATAAGGATTGAAATTAATGATTCGTGTTTGAATTTCTTTTACTATTGAACTCGTCGGTATACTTAACGTAACTGATCATCGAATCATTGTGAACGTACTAAAAAAATTATATAAGGGAGAGGGCTGGGTTATGGGTCGGGTTTTGTTTTTGGCCTATAATTCAGAAATTAGCTAAATAAAGTATGTAGTGTTATACATTGTTGGAAAGGTTATGTTCTTACGCAACTTTTCTCCGAAGAAAGTATAGTGATTCAAAAAACTCAAAAAATTTTATGACAATTTTTGTGACTACGTGAAAAAATTTCGAAAAAAAAAAGTGGCTGGGTTGTGGGTTATCTAGAAAAACCTTATTAAAATGGAAAAAATTGAAGTAAAACCTCGATAAATATCAAAAATATTAATTTTTATTAATTTTAGAAGCCGTCAATGGCAAAAATAATTTCAAAAAGTGACAGTTTTCAATAATCATCATCAATTGCAAAAAGTTGATTTTTTGAGGTTCAGTTGTCTTTTTCGGTAAAAATATGACTAACAATAAAAAAACATGCATTAAAATACTGGTCAAATCATAAAAAACACTTTATACTGATGGTGTGTATGCCATACAGTGGAAAAAAAATGGTGACCCACAACCCATCCAATCGCCGACCCACAACCTAACCATGACGCCATTTAGTCGAGAAAAAAAAATTTTCCACTCGTGTATCATCTTAATGTCATACTAATTCGAAAAATATAAGATTTTAACTAAACGTTGATGCATTCAACTCACCGTTTACAATTCATTTACTCAACAAAATGGCACTTTGAAAAAATCTTAAAATCACTTTTTTTATCGATTTTGACACATGGTGTATGCAGCTTGTATAAGCAATACGTTCATTCACTTCAGTGTTCGCTTAAAAACTACCTTGGGTCAAAACAAAAATTTGATAGTAGTTAGATCCGCCAATTTACTTAGCATGACAGAAAAAATTAGCTGACCCATAACACAGCCCGACCCACAACCCAGCCCTGTCCCTTATATAAAATATGAAAGATGAAAGGTCGTTGAATATCTTCTAAAATTATAAGTTTTTAAAAATCTTGGCCTTTCATACAGTTACGTTGATATATAACTTTACAATTTATAAAATCAATATATATATAAACTAATAAACTTTTTAATGCTTAATTCCACTGAGGTTTTACTATTAAAAAGGTCGGCGATGACCGTACAAAAAAAAAAGTAAAATAAAATGATATTAAATTTAACAAGTTTTATTTTGTAAGATAGAGAAGAATACGATGTAAAATAATAATAATGTTCAAATGAAAGACAGTAAATGATTAAAAAAAAAAGACTTTTGATGCAAATAAAATTTAATATAAGAAAGAAAGAATTTACATTAAAATTAATTTTCCATTTTCATTTTTCAATTTTATTCAGTCTCTTTATTATATGTTTATGTTGGTATAAATCTATTGTACGTCTGACTCGTTCTTTAATGTTGAAAAGAAATATCTTGACAATAATTTGATGAACTCCAAGAACAAAAAAAAAAGGTATGTACACTGCACTAAATATTATCTCTCTAAATAAAATTTTGCAACCGTTGTGAAAAATTCAATCTAAACCTTTATGTTTTAAGGCTGAACCAACTATGTAGTTTCCAGTTTATAGTTTGCAAAAAAATATATGTACTTTAAGAATCTCCGTAAAATTTTTTTGTTTTTTAATTATTGTTTTGATTATTTATTCGAACATGATATGATAAAAAATATATTCCTTTCCTTGTCATATTCCTGGTTTTGGTGGCATATGTCCCTGTCTGTCCGCTGAATCCGGGCCTACATGTACTGTACATGCATAATCATAAATCAATTAAATTTGTGCAACAACCTGAACATCCTTAATGCATGAGTGCAGTTGCTGGTCCTGAATGTACCATAAAAAAATAAGTAAAAAACAAGTTTTCAAAAACTGAGGGCAAGCCTCATGAAAAAGTAGAAAATAACTTTTTCTTCACACACAGAGGTGGACTCAGATTTTTTGATTGGGACGTAATTGATTTGATTCATGAAGAGAAATAATATTCAAGAGAAATGTCCCAATCAAAAAATCGTAGTCCACCTCTGTGTGTGAAGAAAAAGTTATTTTGTACTTTTTCATGCGGCTTGTCCTCAGTTTTTAAAACTCGTTTTTTACTTATTTTTTATTTTCTGGCTTTTTCACGTTAACTTAATTGTTATTACGCTTTTCCGGGTTTTCCATCGAGTTTTCCACAAAAGCAACTTTATGCAACTCATTTCGCTCTACAACTTTGTCTCAGGTTGCAAAACGCTCAAACGCTTTCTTGGTCGGAAAAACTCTGGAAAAGCGTTTTACATGAATTTTCCTCGATTTTTTCTGCAAGTTTTCACCATTGTCGGAGAGAAAGTAATGATGCCAGTTGATAATGAACTTAATCCTGCATAATTTAGAAAACTTTTTTAACGGAAAATTTTCCGGAATAGTCAGAAAATTCCGGATAATTTTTTCGGAAAAATCGGGAAACTTTCCATTTTCCTTGAAACGGATTTATCACTAATCAAATTTGTACTAAATTTTCAAATGATTTTTCCCGATTTTCCGGATTTTCCATGGAAATTTCCGATCACGCGACATAAAGCTGTGTGCCAAATTTCAGCTCGCTGTGATGAAAAAAAGTGGGTCTACGAGAGTGTCGAAAATAGTAAAGAAATATATAAATAAATAAACAGTAACAGACAAATTCGTGTTCGAGTTAATAAGAATTGTGTCCTCAAATAAATTAAATATCTCAACCAAAAAGGACATATTTTTTAAATAAACAAAATTTAAAGAAAACAATAAACATTTTATTTTACTTGATCCTTTGTAGTTGGTTTTCCAGAATCATTTTGCAATTCAGGACAGCAGCTTATATAACAGGGGTGGCCAGACTTTATCCTTACAGGAGCCGAAATTACAAAAATCAGAATTGTCGAGAGCCGCAATTAGAAATTGTTTTAAATGTGTAAACTGTCTTTTTTATTTATCTTTATTTTCATTCATAATTTATTTAAAAACATACATTTATATACATTAAAAATACTTATTGAAAATTTTTATTCTTTACTAGTAGATGCTAGATTATGTGTTTGTATTTTGGCCGGGAATCGTTGAAAATCTGGCTCATAACTTGTTAGTGCCGTACGAATAAGCTCAGATGTCTAAACTAAGAATTTTATTCATAAATTAAATCAGGTTATCCCTCAATTGAAAATTGCTGTTCACACCATGATTTTTTTCAAACCAGGGTTAGTTTTGTTGTTTTTTTATTTTTTTTTAATTTCTAAATTAAAATAAGTGAATAAAATTTAATCAAAAATAATTTAAAAATGATTTAAAAAAATTCTATAGTTAATTTGAAATTAAAATTCGAAAAATAAAAATTACAAAAAAAAAATTATGTTATTTTTATGCTTTTTTTTAGCCATTTTCTTTTTTCTTTTTTTAATTATTCAAACGCACATGCCCAACCGATAATTTTTTGACGTAATCATAACATATTCATTTAATCTAAATAAACAAAACTGGGTTTTAGCAGGTGAACCTGATTTAACTCACATTTACCTCAACTTTAAAACACCAAAATTTTTTGTATGATAAACCTCCTTTAACTCAACAACTATTTATAAATATTTACGAAACCTTATTTAAACCTTAAGTCCAGACAGCTTATTAAATGTTCATCTGTTAGATGGGAACGGTGCTTCCATTTAATAAATTTCATTGTTGAATACAAAGATTGCAATGCGCATGCATGTTTATTTATAAAGAAAAATTATATGACAACGAATACATTACATAAGAAAACGGTTTTTTTTAAATTGTATTTTTTAAAATAAATTTTTAACATATTATTACGAACGTGGCTAGAGCCGCAGTGAAAAAGATCGAGAGCCGCAGTTTGGCCAAGTATGTTATATAACATATACTATACCTAACTAACAAAAATAATTTGTCTGAAAATAATAATACTATCATTTTTGAAATGAAAACGCTGTTGGAATAAAAAGTTCTCATTACATATTACGCAAGCGTAATGAATTTTTATTATACTTCAAGAACTATTTCTAAATTTTAATATGTACAGTAACTTTTGAATTTTCATAAAATTAACTTAAAATGCAAAAAGTTATTACAACATCAAAGAATTTTCTAATTTAAAATGTAAAATCATAAATCTTTTTGTAGTGTGAAAATTAAAATTTATTATGAAAATAATTCTCTTGTTGTTAAATTACACTAAATGTATTCCATTACATATAAAAGATTAGAATGGAAAAAGTAACTTTCGTTTGAATATTTAAGCAAATTAAAAATTATATCTGCAAATATATTAATTTATTGCTCCCCACAGTCACCACTTTTCCAACATTTTTATATTAAGTCATAATTATAATAAAAATTACTGAAATATACTAAGAGGAGTTTAATATAAACATTTAAGTTCTTTGAGAACACGCTTTTTTATTGTATATTTTATTTTTTTTTTAATCTTAATATAATATTTTTTTTATCAGATTTCAAGATAGAATTTCATAGTTGTGTGTTAAATTTTAATTTATATATAATTTAGTGAATTAAATTTTAGATTTATTTTGCATATAATATGCGTGCAGGAAAGTGACAGCTTCCTGAATCATGAAGTGGCGATTAGAGAACATTAACTTTGATGTTGTTGATTCAAAGTCTACATTCAATTGCATTTTTATAAACATTTTTTTATCAACAAAAATTATTAATAAAACTTTTTTTTATCCAATTTAGTTATTATCGGTTCAAATTTAATTCAGGAAAAAAATCGTTATGTAGCCATGTTTTCTTATAAAACTTGTTGAATTTCGAAAATATTATAATGTCTCAGTAAATTTTATTTTATGTTTTTTTATTCTTAAAACTTTATGTTCTAGGAAAATTATAAAATTTTTCTTTTAAAAATTTTTAAAAGTTTTTATTAAGCACAATAGTTTATTACTTAATAATTATATGATTTTATGTTCATAATTTACATATAATAAAATGTAACGATATCTATACTTAAAATAAAACATTAAAAAATAAAATTAACGTGATAATAATATTTAAATAAGGAACTATGTTCGGGTGGTAAAATACAACACAAAATGATTGGTATGATTTATTGTTTGTTTTAATGAAACAGAAAATTATGGAATTTAATTTAAAATTCGATATTAAATAATACAGATTTATATAGGCGTAAGGATATTAAATACGTGCAGATTTATATAGGCGATAGGGAATCAATTTATGAAAATTATTGCAATGTTTTGGTGCTACAAATTGAAAATAACTAAGATAAGATACCGTTCTTTTTGGATCATCATTATTGATTGCAGAATTTAAACGTATAGAGAATATATCTTCAAGTTTTTTTTTAAATCCAAGCTATCATATTATTCCAAATTTTCTCTTATACTTATGATTTTATTATAGATTTTATTATAGATTTTATTCAATGTTTTTGTTTTTGGAAATAGTAACATTTGATTAAATTTCACATTATAGGCTCTTGCAAATAAAAGAAAATTGCGTAAAGCAATCTACATATATTTTCATTAATTAGAATATCATTAACAAATGTTTTTTTTTTCAACCCAAAAAAATTTTACATTTTTTTTCTTTTAATATTATAAAATTAAAATATTATAAATTCTAGAGTCAAGAAATTAATAAAAATAAATTAATTTACTTATAGATCACAATTTTGAAATTAAAGTATAATAAAATTAGGGAATTATGTGTTTAATGATGTTTAAAAATTAAAGTATCAAAAGTTAATAATAGAACTCTTTTATTAATTTTATTAAAAAAAATCCCTCCAACTAAGGCTAATTCGAACCTCAAAAACCAAGTCAAATTCAAAACATTATATTTATAAAATAAATTGTAAGTAGCACATCGATTATTATTCATATCAGCACAGCAGAGGTATGCAGATTTGAAATTGCTTCGGTACATTAACTAGTTGATTTAAAAAATTGAATTAATTTAAAAATAAAATTTAAATTGGGGTTACACAATTATTCACAATACATAAGTGAAAATTTGATGTAAAGCAATCACAAAATCTCTACACATCCATCGTTTAAGAGAAAAACATCTTATATGTAGAAAATTTTCATAAAATTTAATACAATTTTATCTCATTATTCAATACTTTTATGATTTTGTTAAATTAAATTAGGTTTTCAATGGTTTTCCCGCAAGATAATAAAAAAATATTATTGTAACTACTTGTGTAAAATTATAAAATAAGTATTGTGAATATGTGCATATGTACTTAAATTTAATATTTTTATACCTACATAAAAAATATTTTCCCATCTTGAAAAGCACGTTTACGTTTTTTTTAAAATAACACTTACTAATGTTAAGTACAAAATATTTTATATATTTTTCGCAAAACATTTCTTTATTATATTTTTAATATAACGTGTAATTAATGTTAAAACCCTATGTAGAAAATAATCTAGAAAATAATTTTAAAATATACGAAACACTAACCAATGATATATTTAGGATATTTGTAGCTATATATTTGTAGCTATATTTTCAAATACTTAGTACAGAATAGATTTAATATTATAATGTGTAATGTTTGAATGAATACTATATATATTAATTATACATTCCACATCTGCAAATTTTAGTAAACTCCACAGTTATGTTTAACATTTTTTACAAAAAAATTAAATATATAATATAAAACACAAACATTTTTGAATGTGAAAAATATTGGTCTGCATTAATTAATGTTAATATCTGACTAGGGATTGCAAAAAAAGCAAAAAAAACCAATACCGGTATTTCGGTATTGAACTTTACTGATACCGGGATCCCGGTTTTAATACCGGTATTCCAAAAAATAATATTTCTCAAAATAAAAAATACCTATAATAATTATTATAAAAAAGAAACAAAAATTATTTAATTAATAAAAAACATACCCACTGCTAATTGCAACCTCCAATAATTTAAAAAAAATACTTTCACACTAAATCAGCAGAATTGTTAAAATATTTAAGTAAATACAAATGCAACTACACACAACAAACTATTAAGAGCCCTCAATGTGAAAAATTGCAAAAACTTGGTCTTAGTTTGGCTTGATTGTAGGGTTACTACAATCTAGACTGAAGTGATTTTTTGATATGTTAGAGAGTATATAACTGGCTCTGAAGTAAAGGAAAAAGATAATAAAAAATCTCAAGCGCAGAAATAAAGCTAAAATATCACTCTCCAGGGCTGGTGACGTGGAATTTTGAATTTCTTTAATTTCCTAAACAATTTTTAATGAATTTCATTTTTTTCTAAGAATTTTTTAATTTTTTTGATAAATTACAGTTTCTGCACAGAAATAAAATTCAAATATAGTTTTGTGATTTTCTGGTAGAGGTATTTTTCGTACAATTTTTGTCGCATTTTTCACGGCCGTTTATTTTCTGTAAAATAAAACAAAAAAAACTGCAAAATAAAAAACAGAAATAGAAAACAGAATTTCACATGGAGGGCTCTTAAGACCCCTCAGTGCGGAAAATGGGTCTTGGTTTTGCTTTGATTCTAGAGTTAATACAATCTCGACTGATGTGATTTTTTGATATGTTAGAGAGTATATAACTGGCTCCAGGGTACGCGAGGCGAATTTTTTGAGTTTTTTGGCCCAAATGAGCCTTTAAAATACTTGAACATATTTGCTTGGATTCTGAAGTAAAGCAAAAAGATAATAAAAAATTTCAAACGCAGAAATAAAGCTAAAATACCACTCTCCAGGGCTGGTGACGTGAAATTTTGAATTTCTTTAATTTTCTAAACAATTTTTAATTAATTTCATTTATTTCTAACAAATTTTTAATTTTTTTGATAAATTACAGTTTCTGCACAGAAATAAAATTCAAATATAGTTTTGTGATTTTCTGGTACAATTTTTGGCGCATTTTTCACGGCCGTTTATTTGCTGTAAAATAAAACAAAAAAAAACTGCAAAAATAGAAAACAGAATTTCACGTCGAGGGCTCTTAAAACTTTTATTTTTTTAGTAACCGCACTTGTTTGTAATTATAAAAAACAATCTACTAAAAATATCAAAAAATATTGAATAAAAAATCCTCAGAAAAAAATTTAAATACCGAAATACCGGTTTTGACAAATATAATACCGGTATTGATTTTCCTTGGTTTTTTTCCGAAATACCGGGATCCCGGTATCCCGGGATCCCGGTATTGCGATCCCTATATCTGACCAATTTTGTAATTAATTTGATAGTTATCTAAAAAAAAAAATTTTTTGCTTTTTTTAAATAAAAATTCAAAAATTTGTCATGAGCTAGAAATTTTGTAAGAGCTAGAAATTTCCTATTAACTAAAAGTTCTTACTCATGACATATCATGTAATTTTTTTAAATCAATAAAAATTACTAATTATTTTGAAATAATTTGAAAAAGTTGACATACATGGTCAAGGTCATCATTTAAATAATAAACACTCCCTTTGTGTTTTAATTTCGGATATTCTTTATTTTTGCATAAATTATCAAAAAAATATGTTCTCACTCCTGACAATCAAAAACTTTACTTACTATTTTTGTTCTCAAAAACCAAAAAAAATATTTTTTAACAAAATTTACATGGATTTAATTTTTTATATAAATTAGTAACCGTTTTATTTTTTATTTTTTTATTTATATTATTTTTTTATTTTTCGTTTTTAACTAAAAATGCATATTTAACTTAAAATATCATGAGCTAGAAAAAACACCGACAACCAAAAACAGTAAAAAACCGATACAATGATCGGACAGCCAGACACCAAAATTTGATCTTGAAAATAGAACAAGTAATTTTACACTGTCCAATAATTACTTGAGTACTTAAGCTAAAAAAATATAATTTATTGCACTTAAATAGTTCAAATTTTCTTTTGCCGGCAACAAATTTTGTATGGAGACATAATAAAAGCTTTTTTTCAAAGTTAAAACAAAAGAAGTGATGTCTTCCAAAAATTATTAATAATTATTAATATTTAGGTTTATAACTAAATATTGGTGGATATAAGAATTGCTTTTGATACTGTTTTTATTACTTTTTTATTTTTCAAATACCGCCGACACTATTTTCCCTTAGGTTTGATTTTGCCCCATATACATTCTTATACAGGTAGGTAGGGTAAGAGTGGTACCCTTCGACACGTTAACGGATTTTGATAAAAATAGTATAATTTTCAACAGATTTTTATAATGAATTTAAGTTTAAATAATATTTTGGGATTTAACCTTTCAAATTAAATGATTTCTTCTTCTAAATTACGGACAGATTTTAAATAATTTGCATTTAAAAAAAAACACTTTTTTTTTACGAATCCTCCCTCTGAGTGGGATGCTTCGTCCATATCCGAGGAGGCTTCGACAATTGAAAGGTTGCTTAAAAAGTTGTACGAATTTTTTTATCTTTAAAAAAAAAATATTTCTTTTTATAATAATTCAAAAAAATAACTTTTGATACAATAATATTAATTAATCAACAAAAATTAAATAAATCACATTCTCGGATTTTAGTAAACAAATAAAAATATTAATAGTCAAAGCATACCTTGTACCGATTGACAAGGCATCCCACTTTTTATTTTATTTTTTTTTTTTATCATAATACTCGTAAAAATGAAAAATGATTATTTTATTTATTAGAAATATTTTTAATAATATTTTTTCTATAATAAAAAAATCATTATTAAAAATAAAACTAATAAATAAAAAAAAAAAAAAATACTTCCTTTAAAAAATTACATCGAAAAAATCTTGTTTTTGTATTTGACATCTGCAAACACATGTTACCTGATTTAATGTTTTAGTGAGTCAATTTTAATTTAAAAGCCACTACATAAAACATTTACGACGAACTTTTAATTCATTGATTTCGATCGAAATTTGACAAAATCAAATCATCCCGAGGGTCAAATGCTACCACTCTTACCCTACATATATATAAATTTTGACAACAAAACATGAATGTTCTTTGTAATCAATCCGAAATTTTAATGCAATGCAATTTGTTTTAAAGTTTTAGGTTTGAAAATAATATTACACATTTTTTGTCATAAATTAAAAAATAGTTCCCGAAAATACAAAAAAAAAAATATAAATTTAATTTTTCCTATCTACAAACTAGCCTTACTTAAAAGAATAGTTATTTTTTTCGTTTTTTTTTATGTCGAAAAGTTTAATTTAAAGGCTTACGGATGATTATAGGCAGCTCCCCGATTATACATTAATACGAAAATACGTAATTAAAAATAGAAATTCACCTTGAACTCTACCACTCGCTTATTTTTTTCCATGCAATCCTTTATAAAGTAATTTAAAACCAAAAGTTTAAAAGAGGATATTTTCACTTTACAAAAGAAAATTATTTCCATTGCTAAAATGTCCAATTAAGGTTAACTTCAAATAAAGGACTTAAAATAATAGTTGAAGTTATATAATTTTTTTTTATTAAAGTTCAGATAATGTACATTTACATTATATGTACATATTTCATTATAAAGTTTTTTTTCGATTTTTATTATGCGCATACAATAATATTAGTTTTCAATATTGATCAAGATTTATTTTGTGTTTTTACACTGATGAGCCCAGGAATAGGTAGCAAAACCCAACGTAGCATAAATATTTCGAAATGAACTTTAATAGTGTTATTTTTAGTATTTTTTTCTTATAGCTTCAATGATTTTTCAATCTAAATTAGTTATAAAACGTATATCCAAAGATTATATTTTTAATTTTCAAATTACGTAGGAACATTCTTTCATATTATGTAAAATCTTGTTTTTCTATAATCAAAATTTACCTCTTTTTTGAGGTTATTATACGATACTGAAAACAAAATTCATGACTGCTTCAAGAAAAATTTGGTAAGATTAATAAATTATTCATTAGTGTGTTCTTTTTTCTGCAACATAAACCAAATATCCAGCGTTGCTAAACTATTTCTATCGGCGGACACTATTATTTTAAAAATTTCATTAATCTGTTGAATGAAGAACTAAATTAAGCGTTAACTTTCCTGCACTAAAGTTTTAAGGTTTTATAATAACTTACTTACTTACTTACTGGATTTATAAGTAAGACTATGAGTTAGAATGTGATTGCTCACAATTCAATTATTTTCAGATTCAACGATCTTAATCCTTCCACTTTTTCCTTGTCTTTATTTATTGAAATTTTTATTTTTTTTACTAAAAATAAGTAAGCTTAAGCATTAATTTGAATAAATTATTTCTACTAAATTTGGTTAAAAATGATAGGGGAAAAGAAACAAATTGCTTAATTAATAAATTTTTTAAAATCTTGTATTTACAATCATATAAAACTTAAAATGAAATATAGGAATTAAAAAAAGTTTTACTTCCTTTTGCATTTTCGTAAAGTAAAAATTCCTTTAGGTTCCAGAAGCACCTGATATTACTGTTCGCGCAACCGAAATTGGTAAACACAGCAAATAGATTTTTTTTCTATGCGTTGAAATATAGTTTTTATCAAGAAAAGGACAATTTCATCGTTCAAGAACAAAGTTTTTTCTTAAAAAACCGATCAAAAACAAATTTATTTGTAGCTATATATATTTTATTGAAAAAATATTCAAGTTTTTGTTATTCAAACCCAAAACGATCGATTGTTTTTATTTGAGCTAAAATTATACTTTTTAGCCTCTATTACATTCTATTTAAAAATGCTTATATTTTGACAGATTTTATTCAATTTACATATTCCATTAAATTTTTAGTCCGTTTTGAATCAAAATGAAAAACGGACTATATGTTTTCACTTTCTGTCCGTTTGTACGTCCGTCTGCCTGTAGAGAAGTTAAATGCTTATAAATATTAAACTACTTAGCCGTTTTCGATCGTTATGCGCAATTTCGTTCACTTTCAGCCAATCCAAACTGTGAGATTCTCCGTTCGGCCAACTCAGTTATAAGTTCACAACCGGCGAAGGGTCTAAATTATTTTCTTATAAAATTTATATTATTGGAAGATACTACAATAGCTTGTCAATTATGACAAAATAATCAAAATCCAAAATCTCAAATTTAAACAAAAAAAAAAAACAAAGTAATGTAGGCAGGCTCTGAGAGAGCTTCAATGAGGCCCGGGTCCAAAATTTTTTGGGGCCCTATACCCCTCAATTTAGTTTAATTATAAAAAAATCCAAAAAATGATGTAATAAAATAATATAAAAATAAAATAATTTTAAAAAGGCCTTATACTCGCTTTAGAATTAGCAAATTCCTTAATAATTTTGAAAAATTAAATGTTTTCGTGTATAGTCACAATTTATATTTAGATTTGAGAAAACATTTAGTCTTTCTGGAAACATTGGCGATTGTTAAAAATTTATATTCTTTTCAAGGTACTAAAGCTTGTTCCAGCGAAAGCAACGGTTCGACTCGAAAATATTCTAACAATAATTGACATTTGGAAACCGCTGTATTAAATTCGTTTCAAGAATGCTTTTTTAGTAAATTTTCAGGTAATGGATCTATGTCAAAGTTAGTTCTATAAATATTCTTTAAAAATATAAATTCATAAATTATTTCAAAAGAAATATCGCTGAAACTTTTATTTCTTTCTCAGATATAATCTTCAAATAACTTTAAATAAATTGCAATTTTCATGCAATAATTTAAATCGCCTTGACAATTCAGATATTTCAGAATCAATAACACAGAAGATGATTCTAAGATAGTGTTTCTCAGAAGCGGATAGTGTTTTGCAATTGCGTGTTCTAATATTTTTTAAAACCAAAGCCTATACTAGAACTTCACATAGCAGAAATTTTTTTCTGCTATGTGAATAAATTTCAACAGATTTTCTAATAAAAAGCTATAAATTTGCTTATTTTTTTTTTAAATTGGGGGCCCCAAAAATCAGGGGCCCATGCCATATGGCCCTGCTGACCCCCCCTCTATCTGGGCCTGAATGTAGGTAATCAAAATTTCCTTAAATAAATTATTCTTTCTCTAAGATTTTTTTTATCATCATATAAATTCGACTTGTCTTGCAAATAGCAGTTGAGTTGTGATTCCAGAAATTAAACATTTTTTGTTCCTTTTTTTAACATCTTTTGTATCCTTGATGAATAACTCTGAAATATACGAAATAAAATCTCACTGCGTAGAGGCAAATGCACTGCTTAAGTAAAATAAATTTATTCAGATAAAAATCCTTCCAAAAATATTTTTTTTGCAAATCTTCTTGGTATTAAAAGAATTCACTTCACATTAAATATGTTTGATGAATAATTTAAAAATAATAAAATCGAATTTTCGACGACATTACAGACTTGACAAAAAAACCACACAATGAAATGGCAAAATCGCATTAAATTAAAATTTTGTATAACGAAAAAAAAAAATGTTTGTCCCTTTTTTGCAATAAATTTTCTTTGTTTCAAAATATAATTATAATAATAAATTGCTTGTTTTGATTTTATATTAAGAAGTGAGTGACTAAATGATGTCGGAGAAAAAAATCCTGCATTCGCAACAAAAAAAATTCGAGTTGTCTTACCAGAGTTTTAACTTTAGTAAATCAAGGATAAATATATTTTATTTTCATGAAATATGGGAAATTCTATATATTCCACATTTTCTTTAAACGATTACATTTATCACGTTTTCTAAATAAAAGCACTAAAGAGACAAAATAAATAAATACTCATTAATTAACATTTGAAATAAAATATATATTTATATTATACCGAAATTGTGTTCAGGAGATGTGACTTTTTACTTTTTATGATTTCTGATTATATAGGTATACTTTAATTTATTCAAAATTTGAATGTATAAGTACATATAGTATTCTTTTTTTCTAATTAAAATGTAAAGTAATCATAATTTTAATGTTTATCAAAGAAAATAATAAAAAACATATATGTATATAAAAATTATTAAGAAGAAATTTTTTTTTGGTACACTTCTCAGAGACCAACCCTACCATAATTTTTTACGTAAATTTTGCTATGTCTATGCCTTAGAAATTTATTTTGTTGTAATTAACTTTGATTTAAGTTTTTGTTAATAAATTTGGGATCTAATAGTATATGTATGTTTCACTGAATTGATATTTTCACAAAAAAAATATTTTCTGCAATTTTTTGAGTACTTTGATATTTTAAAATGCTAAGATATGAAATTTTTGATAGAGCATTATTTTCTTAAATTTCACTTGTAGTGTTTTTATATACTCAATTTATTAGGATTTTGTAATTCGAATTTTTAAACTAGACCTGAAATCCTGCGGAATATGAGAACTTAAATACACAACTGATATGAAAACTTACATATAAGTTCATTACGTATAGAAATAAATTTTTTTTTAGATAGTGACCTATATAAAAAATAAAATACATTTGAGAACTCCCTGGAGTGATTATATGATAATTTGGTAAGCGGCTGATTCATCGCCTAGCAATTCATCGCGAAGCAATTCAAGCAATTCTTCGTCAAAAAGTTCGGCAAAATTTTTTTTTCGCCGAAATATAAAAAAGAAAAAAAAAACATAAAATATGAATCGCCAGCAATTCATCGCCAAGCAATCCATCACCAGGCGATGAATTGCTGGCGATGAATTGCTGGCGATGAATTGCTGGCGATGAATTGCTGGCGATGAATTACTGGCGATGTATTACTGGCGATGAATTACTGGCGATGAATTACTGGCGATGAATTGCTTGGCGATGAATTGCTTGGCGATTAATTGCTTGACGATGAATTGCTGGCGATGAATTGCTGGCGATGAATTGCTTGGTGATGAATTGCTAGGCGATGAATTAGCCTAGATTCGATAATTTGTGTTTTTTAAGTTCTTCACAAATCTATCATAACCTTTTTTAATTCCTCAATGATATATTATTTCGATATAAGTTGTACGTCTCTATATTTATATTTTAAAAAAATAAGTTAAAAACGAGTTTTCCAAAAAACTGAGGCCAGGCCGCATGAAAAAGTAGAAAATAATTTTTACTTCACACAGAGAGGTGGAGTCAGATTTTTTTATTGGGACGTAAGTGATTTGATTCATGAAGAGAAAGAATATTCAAGAGAAATGTCCCAATCAAAAAATCTGAGTCCACCTCTGTGTGTGAAGTAAAAATTATTTTCTACTTTTTCATGCGGCCTGGCCTCAGTTTTTTGGAAAACTCGTTTTTAACTTATTTTTATTTTCTGCCTTTTTCACGTTAACTAAATTGTTATTATGTGCTGCATGGATGTTTTTATGACTAATCATATCGATGAAAATTTTTCCGATGATTTTTCCGCTTTTTCGGGTTTTCCATGGAGTTTTCTGCAAAAGCAACTTTATGCAACTCATTTCGCTCTACAACTTTGTCTCAGGTTGCAAAACGCTCAAACGCTTCCTTGATCGGAAAAACTCCGGAAAAGCGTTTTACATGAATTTTCTTCGATTTTTTCTGCAAGTTTTCACCATTGTCGGAGAGAAAGTAATGATGCCAGTTGATAGGGAACTTGATCCTGCATAATTTAGAAAACTTTTTTACCGGAAAATTTTCCGGAAAAGTCGGAAAATTCCGGTAAATTTTTTCGGAAAAATCAGAAAACTTTGCATTTTTCCAAATCGGATTTATCACTACTAAAATTTGTACCAAATTTTCAAATGATTTTTCCCGATTTTCCGAGTTTTCCATGGAAATTTCCGCTTCAAATTTTGATAACTTCAATTGTCACGCGACATGAACCTGTGTGCCAAATTTCAGCTCGCTGTGATGACGAAAAGTGGGTCTACGAGAGTGTCGAAAATAGTAAAGAAATATATAAACAGACAAATTACTTTACGAGTTAATAAGAATTGTGTCCTCAAAAATTAGAAATTTTTGAATATTATTTAAAATTAGAAATTATTGACTATTATTTTGGGAAATATGATTCTTAATTCAAAGATAAAATAAATTGCTTTTAAAAAAGTTATTAAATTTCAACTTCAAAGCTTTGCATGAAAATTGTTTTTACTTTATATAATTTAAATAAAATGTGACTTTTTATTCATATTTGTTTAAATTTAAAAACTTTCTCATAAAAAAAAATTATCATTGAAGACTCATATTTCTTAACTTATTAATGCATAATGCTCTAAAAAACTTGCATTAAATATGTTTATTTTTTAAAATTTTAATATAACAAAAGTCATTTATTTGAAAAACATGATGATCAAATCAAATCATATTTCATAATAATATTAATTTTTTTATTACATAGAAATGATTCAACACTTGTTTTTTCGATCCCAATGTATCTTCAAGTTTGCATAAAAAATATCTTGGAAAAATTAGTCTTCATAGATAAACTTTTTGTGCTTATTTCAACTTCAAAACAGTTTAAACTTTACAGTTGTGATTGATATGACAGTTTGAAATTACTGTTCGACCATGATATTGTTATTTTTTATTATTTATTGTTATAATGATGTAATGCCTGTTACCGATTTTAAGTTTAGAGCAATGCATTTAGAATTATACTTAATCTCTAGATTTATTAACGAAAAATTGGAATCCTCATAACGATAAAATTTTAAAATTATTTTATAACGATATGAACTATAAATTTGATGATGTAAGTAAACATTAAAAACATAATTTGATTTGATCGTGAAACCAAAAATAAAGTATTTACTATATCTAAATCCTCTAAATCTAAATGAATGAAATACAATACATAAACTCAAACTCATACACATATTGAGCATTTAAATAGTTTAATTAGAATAAGTGACATTTTTAATTCCAAAAAAATCTAAATTTATACTGGAATTTTGAATTTTTTTTTAACTTAAAATAAATTTTTATGTCACCACATTATTATAAATTTTAGTTTCAATCACACATTAAATATAATCCAAATAATTCCCTTTTGTACTACTTTTGAATACATGTAACACCATTTAAACCTAATTTCAAAAAATATTTTTTATATTTTGGTTAATAAAATTCATTATAAATCTTTTTTGAAGGTTTTTTTATAAGTGTGGTTAATAAATTTCCAACAATAAATTATTTTGAACTAAAATAATTTTTTATTTTATATATATGGTTCAATAATTGTTTTTATGGTGTGCTCTTTTATTTTTTTTTTAGATTTAATCTCGCATTTTGTAAAATATTATCTAGATATACATTTTGAGTAATATTAACAATTATTTTAATTTTTTTAGGCAAAAAAATTGGTTTTTTCCGCCAACACAAAATACGGTAATAACTAAAATCAAATTTCATGAAACGAAAAAAAAATAACCAAAAATTAAGGACTCAAATAGAAACCTCAAAAAAGGAAAAACATTGACTTGAAAAAACTTCAAATCAATTAAAATAAGAAATATATTTTCTTTTAATTTTTTTTTTTTCGAAAACTTTTTTGCATGTCATTATATACATAATATTATAAAAACATTAGGAAACCATATACAAACGAAATAAAAAATTAACTAAAAAGGATCAGGTCACAAAAAAATTCGTTATTCTAATAATAATTTTTTTAATAATGATTATTTATTATTAGAAAATCATGCCTCTTCAAAAACATGTTTTTTTCCTAAATTTTCTTTTTCAAGGTTTTTTTTTTATTAAACATAATAAAAAATGAAAAAAGTTCATAAATGGTAATATGGAATATTTGGAGTGTTTACTTAAATAATATTTTATTCTAGATTGAATTGTTGGTAACTACTATTCTTTTTAGAGTTATGAAAAACGTGACTTTATTTTCACGAAAGCTTTTTTCTATAAACTAACTATAAAAGGTTGCCTTTTGTTTTAAAATGAAATATATTGTTATGTAATAAGGCATGTATAAAGTACAAAGCGAGTCGCATGCCAGTTTTTCATATATTATATAAGAAATTTAAATTTTATTTGATTTAATTAATATGATGACATTATATTCTTCAGTTCTGTGTAGACAACGATATTTCTTTTCACGAATTTCATTATAAGTAGAGTACGAAGGTTCCCACAAATAAAGTGGTAACAAAAATTCGATGACAACCAGCATTGTTAACTATGCGGAGTTTGCAAAATTCAATTATTTTCAATTTTTAATAACTCCCAGTTCTTTTATCTGTAAGGATTATTTCCAAAATATGAAAACCAGCTTTTACATCTTAATAATGGGCCGTTTGCCCACCGTTGTATAGAGTGTATGATGTATGAATGTAAACAATATAATAAAATTTCACATTTTTTTAATTGCTAAAATTTTATCTATTTTTATTTTCAACAAAGCACAAATTTTTCATCCGTACAACATTAAAGACTGGATGTTAAAGTTAAAAATAATAGAAGCAAAACAAACATTAATTTTTTTTTTATGTTAAATCGTACTAAATTTTTTTTTTTATGCTAAATCGTTTAGAAATATTTTATAGTTTAGTCAAGAATTTGAGTTAAAATAATGACCAGAATTTGACTTTTTGCATATTCCATTATAATTTTTAAAACTTAAATTTTGGACTTTCGTAATGAGAAGAAACATATCTTAAAGTGCACAAAAGATTTTCTTAGTTTATTTATTGCAAAAAGATCGTAAACAAATTTAATATTTAAAAAAAATATATTTTTTTTTCTTAAAAAATATCCAGTTAGCTGTAGCGTAGAGTGAAATACAGAGTATACAGAGTATTTAAATTATTAAAATTCTGACTTTAAAACTGTGCCAACTTTTATGGCATAACATTTGAAATTATAACTAAAAAAAAGCACTATTTACCTTAACATTCCAATTATTAAGTGAAAAAATAAGTTAATAAAAAATTGTACAAATTCCGTAAAAAGTTAATCAATAAAATTCGCATAATTTATAAAAATCAACAAAGTTTTCATTTAACATTTAAGTCATTCACTTTTTGATTTATTAAAGTTTTATTCACTTTAATGTTATTTTTTACCGGGAAATTTTCTTTTGCTTTCCAATGTTTATTTCGATAATTTAAAAAAAAAAAAAAGGCGGTGTTAACAAAAAAATGTAGTCTACATAATATACGTATGTTGGTATGATATATTATGTAAAAAAGGAAATAAATTTTGTAAGCAAGTTTGAAGTTGTAGGAATATTGTTTATTTTATGTTTGTTTGATTGCTTATTTCATGTAGGTACACCTAACTTTTTATTTTATGTTGTCGGCCCTTTTAGCGTTATAAAATTCTTATTTTTTTTTTTATGAAGGTAAGTAACATAATAAAAGTTTTTGCCAAAAAAATATTTTGGCTTAAAAGTCGGTTAATTTTAGTAAGTTAGGGATTGAATTAGTTTTATATACATATATTGTGGGAAGAATGAAGTTATAAAATACTTTTTATTTATTCTTTCTTAATCACCTAATTGTGCCAAAAGTTCACTTTTTAATAATTCTTAATTGCCAAATTATATTAAAAGCGATATCTAAAGGAAATATAAATAAGATATATGTAATTTCCTTTTGATATCAGGTAAAAAAAAATAACATTCAGTATAATTAAGAATTAATTGATTAAAAAAAAAAAAAAAAATGAATAAACTTTTCTGCAAATCCGTGATTTTAAAGTTAAATTGTTGCGATGAAATGGAAAATCTTATTATTTCTCATTATTATTTCAGTAACATATCATATAATGTAAAATTGTATATGTATGTAGGTGTTATGAGATATTTTTTAAATAAATATACATATTATTTGCATATGTACGTATTGCCGACGGAGATTTCAAATTCCCATCAGTATTAAAAGATATTTTTGGTGTCCTATTTGTTATTTTTGTAATACCTATAAATTTGTTTATGTATAATGTGATCTAAACGTAACATATAAGTTATAAGATACAACATAAATGGATATCTGTACACAATTGTACGAATAAGTAAATAAATCAAAATTGACATTGACAATATTTAAAAAAAGAATCTAAAGAAAGTTAAGAATATGTTTTTTTTTTTTTAATATTTTTAATTTTAAATTATTTGGTATTTACATAAAATTCTTGTTTTCACAACCTCAACCCTATCAATGTTTGCGTTTAATTTGGTAAGCCGAAGTAATTTTCATTATTATCTCAAACTTAATCAAAAAATGTTAACGATATTTTAATGAAAAAATGTTACTGAATGTTTTGTCATATATTCATTTAATATGCGTATAAATATCAAAGCGTATAAATATGCGTATAAATATCATTTAATATGCGTATAAATATCAAAGTTCAATAAAATATTATATTAAATGTATGGAATTTATGAAAAAAATATTTCTGTTGTTTAAGTTTTATCTCTATTATAAAATAAGTTACAAGTTCTTTTACACTTAATTGTCCTGTGCTATTTTTTTTGTGCCAGAAAATATTTTTTCATTCTGCACCGTAGCATATCGTCCATGAAACAGGAATATGTCTTATCACGAAAAAAGCATACATATCTTAATCTAGAAATTATTTCTAATGCTGAGTACTTTAAAAAAAAAATCCTAGATCCTCATTTTTGTATAACATTTTAACTGTCACGAAAAAAAAAATTGTGAACCACTCTACTAACCACATACATAGCAAATTCAAATTTCTATTATTGTCTTTTTAATGTTTAATTTTTCTATTTTATTTAATCTCTGAATTTCGAATATCAAATTTTAATTATTTTTACATAAAATAATTTAATATCCACAGTAAACAAAAATAAGTTAGAAATATATATAAAGAAAAATTATACCTACAGTTATATGATTATTACAAGTCTAAAACAGACTTTCGACTTTCAGCTTAAGTAAATTCAATTTATTATATATTTTTAAATAAAGTAATTCAGAAGATTCTAAAAATTTTAAATAATTTTCTCATTTTATATTCTGTTAAGCAATGGCGATGATCTACTTTGATCAAATGACCCTATAAATTCTAAACATTAATTTTCGTATTTAATAGATACTTTTTAACAGTCACATTTTGTATGATTGCAATAAAAAAATTGTGTCGAAGTGTCACATTTTGTATGATTGCAATAAAAAAATTGTGTCGAAGTTGCTAGCAAATCAATGCCGAATGGTGGTATCGCGAACAGAAAGGTGGTACTCCGAACTAGTTCAGCAAACTAGCTTTGGGAGTTCGACACTCTGTGCGTCAATAAAAAAGGCGTCATTGTCTTTTACTATATCACAGTGCTTTGGGAATGAAAATCAAATGAACTAAATAAATTTAATTCAATTTAATTTTATGAATATTTATTATCACATTATTATTATGTATGTAATTAAATTTATTCTTATATTATTTTTTTATTGCACAGATATTGTACTTGTACATAATATTAACATGCCCTCACATAAGAAAAAAAATGTACCATAAATATGAATGCTTAAAATTACATTGAACACTCAAAAAAAAATTAATCTATTACTGTGATGGTCAATGGTATTATAGTACATTATATTTATATATATAAAAAATTAGAAAAGCTTTAAATGACAATTTCTGATAAGTGATAAGATTTTCATATATGTCCCATGAGGTAAGATATTTTTATTATTTTCCGAAAAATAGTACCTAATTAAAAACATCAAACAATGAAAAAATTTTAATAATTTTTTTTTGTTGCTTTTATGTATAATTATGCTTATCTTGTACATATATCAAAGTGGTGTCAGAATTCTATTTCTTGGGATTTGATAATTGTGATATTAGCGTTACAATATTCTATTCTCTATGGTCATGAAAAGGGATTATAAAAATAAAATGTGTTCGAGTAAATTTTGATCCTGAATAATTGTTTGCTTTTTTTGCTTGTTTCATTAGTCTAGTCCAAAAACAAAGTTTAGTTTGTATTACTTCTATGTTTTATATTGAAGAAGAAGGTAAGAAATTTGTAGCGATTTTGGGAGGCGATAGTGCTCTTCACATTTATAATTGGGTAGAAAATAAGATTATAATTAGGGCATCCAATATCGGACAGGTTTTTCAATTCCGATATTTTGATATTGAAATTTAGCAATTTTGAGATTCCGATATTAATATCGATATTGAATGTGTACAATTAGAAAATTTTAAAATCAATTATTTAATTAAAAAATCCTCAGATATGAATAAACAAAAATAAAAAATAAAAATGTAAAAAAGGAATATTTATTTCTTTAAAATAAAAATTGGCAAACGTTAAAATTTAGAATACATTTACATATTTAGTTTTTTAAATATATATTTTTTTTTGATTCTCTTCCTGGAAGTGGGCCCGCAGAAAACGTAGGGTATTAAAAGTTTTATCTTCTAAGGATGAACGCAGTTTTGTTACAAAGTTATCACTGGCGGGAAATGCCCTTTTAGATTCGACACTGAATGGTTTTACGGGTTTCAAATATTCGACGGCGCAACGATGATACGACCCCCGTGTCCCATCCTCTTCTAAAGTGGCCATTTCCCGGCGAACAGCTTTAAATGTATCCTTCGTATTCGAACTATTACCCGTTTTTGATTTGCGCTGATGGTTCAAATCATTAGAAATGGGCATGTTGAGGATTTAAAGGCAAAAGTTGATTAAAAGAAATATTTTCAATATCGAAATATCGATACTGCGCCAAACCAGTTCCGATAATTCGATACCAGGAAAATGACCGATATTTCCGAGAACTCGGAATCGATACTATCGATATTGGATGTCCTAATTATAATGTTTACATTTATTTTACTATGTACTATCACAGAGAAATGTACTATACTATACTTCTCTGTGGTATTATTTAAAAAATTTCCATTTCCAAAATTGAATACCTGAAAACCTACCAATAAAAATATAAACAGATATGTATATCATTTGTTTATTTTTCAAAATTAAAATTATCAAAAATAAAATGGCTTGAAATTGAATATTTATTTCTAAGAAAAATGTTTCATTTTAATATCTTCTTTAATGTTTATAAAACAAAATTCAATTGATTGAAAAATTCCGAAAATATGTTTCAAATTTTCAGAAATATATATGTTAGCATAATAATAATAATAATAATAATAATAATGATTTATGAATAAATTTAACACTACTTGAAAAGTCGTATATAATTTGACTTTTAAAGAAATTTTCAATATTTCAATAAATACATGGGTGAGTAGGTTCGTTATAGGGTTATGGTAGCTTTATTTAATATTCATTGATGACAATATAATGCCTTGTTCAGACAATGAACTCTGATCATGATAATCTTACTTTTTGTGATTATCATTCTTTTTTCCATGATTTGCTCATACAAAAAAAGTGCATCGGAAATCATGATTATCGAAAATCATGAAAAATTTCAGGGATGAGTTTATAGTTTTTTACCATCCATGTTACCCATTTCCACTCATTCCTAGTTATTTTTGACTTTTATTTTTGACATATTTTCTTTATTTACAAAACAAAAAAAAATTTGAGTAGCAAATAATATTTATGTTTTTATTTTGTTTGCTTTCATGTTGTTTACTTTTTTTGTTTTCGTTCATAATCGCGTTCACACACGTTTTCAAAGTATGATTATCTACGTAAATCATGATTACGAAATCATGATTAAGTCGTTGTCTGAACAAGGCATTAATAACCTTTTTTGTCAATAAATTTGTCTATTGGTAACGTATGTTTATATCAATCACTTTTTGTTTTCTATGTAAGGTAAGTATAAACTGTACAATCGAAACGTCAACTTTAATTCAAATTTGACAAATGTTTTTATTTTCAATATTTGCAAATTAATTTATTGAAACACTTAGAATACCTGAGACAATCCATTAGAATATTAATTTGTCATAAACTTACAAATGTTAGTATTTTACTTATTTATAATAATAAAATATTGAATTATGTATAATCCATTTCTCATGCTAAACTTCAACAAAAATATTCAACCTATTAAGATGTAAAAAAACTGTTTGTGTAACGAAAACTGTTGTAAACACAATTTGTATGATATTTTTTTTTATAATAATTAGGGATTGCAAATTTTGACGAAAATAAAAAAATCGGAATTCGGAATTCGAAATTAAATATTTTCGGAATTCGGTCGAATTCCGAAATATTTTTAATTTTTTTTATATCTATACAAATAATAAAAATAACTTATTTCATTATAATTTATTGCATAAAAAATACTTTTTTTAAAAATAAAAATGGAACATACTGTAAAATTATACCAAATTCAATTATTACATAACAATAATAGTTAAAACTATAGTATTTAAAATGAAATATAAACATAAAATTATTGTACACAAATTCAATTAGTACAGAAACATTCTAATTTGGCATATCATTTAATAATAAAAAATATACAATATTGTTTTATTTGCCTAAAAGATCCTTTGAGGAAGCAGAGATCATTTAAAGCTGCGTCTCCGAGTCTCGAACGAACTTTTGTACAAAAGTTGCCCGCAATTGAGAAGGATCGCTCAGGCTCAAAGCTCGATGGCGGAATCAAAATCAAAAATGAGTAGACGGACTCTAATATTTTGCCACAAACGCCGTTCTCTTCAAAGAATTTCATTTCAGATTTAATTTTTATAGAATTAGAATGTAGAATATTAATATGTACAGAAACGAAAACACTATTTAAAAGTTGGAGAGAACACGAAAAAATAAATTTTAATTTCGGAATTCGAAACTATATTTATGTAAACGAATTCCGGAATTCTCGAATTTCGAATTGCGAATATGCAATCCCTAAATCTAATATATAAAAATGAAAATTCTCTGTTTCTCTGTTTCTCTACCTGTTTCTCTGTTACTCTGTTTCTCTGTTTCTCTGTTTCTCTGTTTCTCTGTTTCTCTGTTTCTCTGTTTCTCTGTTTCTCTGTTTCTCTGTTTCTCTGTTTCTCTGTTTCTCTGTTTCTCTGTTTCTCTGTTTCTCTGTTTCTCTGTTTCCTGTTTCTCTGTTTCTCTGTTTCCTGTTTCTCTGTTTCTCTGTTTCTCTGTTTCTCTGTTTCTCTGTTTCTCTGTTTCTCTGTTTCTCTGTTTCTCTGTTTCTCTGTTTCTCTGTTTCTCTGTTTCTCTGTTTCTCTGCTTCTCTGTTTCTCTGTCCTCAATCAAGCCTAAACCGGTGGACCGATTTGGCTGAAATTTTGAACTTAAGTATCATTGGGGCCCGAGATGGTTATAGGGTACTTTTGATCCGAGGCCCCGACGGGAGAGCTACCTAAGTAGCCGGTTTTGCAATTTAGGCATATTCAGATAAATTTTGTAGCGTTGGACCGGAAAAGCCTATTTAAAAAACTGGATGTTGTTAACGTTTTCCCAGGGCTCAATGCAACAAATTTCGAAATTTTAAAATTTTCTGGCTATATGGTACTAGAAATTTTGATCCGAGATCCCGACCGGGGCTACTTTAGAAGCCGGTTTTTTATCATTCTATATTTTAATAGCATCTTAATGTTTTGCATTGAAAAAATCCAGCATAGACCTACCTATGTTTATATTCGAAATTTATTTATATTAGGATATTATTTCAGTTGCAATTTGTGATTACTTGTGCAAATTTGAAAGAAAATTTTCAGTATATTGCAACAGGAAATAATATTATTATTTTATATATATTGGTTTTATAACTTGTATTAATATGTAATATTAAATCTTTTTTTAAATTATTTTAGATTTTACTACCAGATTTATATATATATATATACATAAAAACAACTAAGTAAATTTTTGTACGTACATTTTTTGCTTGCGTTCAGACTTTGTATACTTTAGAAAATAATTGAATAAGGATAACCATAAAATATCTAGATAATTTATAAAATTTATTAACTTTCATTAATAAAGAGAAAGAACAATAAAATTTTGTGACTAGATTACCACAACATAAAATTGGAATTAAATTTAAGAAAATATTCTTCTATGTTATGAAAATTAACTTATATAAAAGAAACTTTTATAAAAGAAAATATGCGTTCTATTCTATTCAAAATGAAAATCAATTTCTAAATGTAATTTAGATCATATCGATTACTGATGAATTCCATAGAAAATTTTATTTTTTATTTAATATTAAAGGGTGTTTTTTTTAGGGGTATAGAACTTTGAAATGGAATAAAACAAAGATGATTTTTTAAATTGACATGAAATTTACTTTATTCGAAAGATAATCTTCTGGCATTATAATTTAAATATGACTTCTGGCATATGACCGCCACGGCTGGCTCGGACGCACTCTAATCTGGGGGTCCAATTTTCAATGACATTTTCCAACATTTGTGGCCGTATATCGGCAATAACGCGGCGAATGTTTTCCTCCAAGTGGTCGATAGTTTCGGGCTTATCGGCGTAGACTAGAGACTTCACATATTCCCCCAGAAAATAGTCTAGCGGCGTTAAATCGCACGATCTTGAATCCAACTCACTTGTCCGAAACGTGAAATTATGCGGTTACCAAATGTTTCCTTCAATAAATCAATTGTGGCACGAGCTGTGTGACATGTTGCGCCGTCTTGTTGAAACCACAGCTCCTTAACATCATAGTTGTTTAATTGATGATCGAAAAAGTCAGTAATCATGGCTCTATAGAGGTCACCATTGACTGTAAAGTTCTGGCCAGCATCGTTTTTAAAGAAGTACGGACCAATTATTCCACTAGCCCATAAAGCACACCAAACAGTCAGTTTTTCTGGATGTAACTGTGACTGAGCATAAACTTGAGGATTATCATCACTCCAAATACGGCAGTTCTGCTTATTGACGTATCCATTCAACCAAAAGTGCGCTTCATCGCTAAACAAAATTCGCGAGATACGTATTTCGAACAGAACCATGATTTTCAAATTAAATTTGCACAATTTGGAAGCGTTGTTTAGGTGTCAGTCTATTCATGTTGAAATGCCAAACCAAACTGAACATAAATCACTTGACAGCTGACAAAATTGCCGCCAGTCAAAAAAGTGCCAGTCAAAAAAGTGCTGCCAACTTAAAGTTCTATACCTCTAAAAAAAACACCCTTTATATGCGTCTATTATAATATGTACTTCAGTATTATAGAGGATAATCTATATTAATTTTGGATTTTAATTAAATTTTATTTAATAAAATGTTTTATTCTAAAAACACGTGAGTACAAGTAAATAAAACTCTAGTAAAAAATATTATATAAAAAATTCTAGTGAAAATATCACACATAAAATAAACATACAGGAATAATTGATATCTGAATTAATCAAATGAATTAAATAGTATACCTTAAATATACCAAATCAAGTTTTGAAGAATCAATGTTATGATTGAATCAATTAAAGAAAAAAATTTTAAGTACTCAGGGAAATCATTTCAAAAAGGTAAATAGTTAATTCTAAATAATTTGAAAACGCTCTGATTAAAAACTAATTTTAAAAATATAGAAAAGTAAGTGAAAATTAAATGAATTCTTATTTTAATAGAATTCATTGAAACTTTCATGAAATTTAAAATTTACAAAAATTTTGTAGGAAAATTATTTAGACCCTTGACCTGGTTGGGAGCATCAAACTCCGAAACCCAAAATAAAAGAATGATAAAGTTTTATTGGACTTGAAAGTGAACGAGATTACGCTTATGTTGGTTTCTTAACGATCGATATCGGTTAAGTAAAAGTATTTAAAAGTTAGTAGTATTTAAGTACGCGACAGACAAACGGACGGACAGACATAAAGTAAAAAAAAACATATAGTCCCATTCTATCTCGATTATAGATAAAAGACCAGACGCAAAATGTTACTGGAGAAATGTTGAAAAATGTTAACAGATATTGTATAAATTAACAGCTATAAAATTAACATTAACTATATAACCATTGATTAAGCGTATTAAACTTTGTAGATTAAACTTTTTAGATAAAATTTGAATTTTCGAGAAATTTATTGTTGTTCACATTTTCAAATTTTCCGAATTCAATATTTAAATTCCACTTTATGGTTTATTCACTTCTTCAGTCTGTTATTTGAATTAATGAGAACTATTGAACTTAATTTTATCTCTTATATTTATTTTTAAATTAAATATTCAGACACTTAAATAAACAATTTTCGAAATGAAATAGTACGTTGTTATTATTTCAGGTTCCTTTTTTTCGTTTATTTATTATGGGACTACTGAGAAATGAATTGTTTTCTTTCATTTGTTATAACAAAATAGGTATCATGAAATTAAGTCTAACCAAAACAATATTAATGGGACGAAACATTGGAAACATTTGAAAAAGAGGAATATTCAGAAAAAAATATAAACAGTACCTAATAAATCAAGTATCGCTCCCGATTTCAACTTTTCGATTTTAAATACTTTTTTTTAAAATTCTCACAACCACATATGTTAGGTTCCTTCAAACCATTATACCTTAATCCTTGGAACAATCGGATTCTAATAATATTTTTTTTTTGCTCTTATCGATATTTATCTATACCCAACACACTAATTTATTCGGAATCCATTAATACTTAAAAAAAAAATTATGAATTTAATATGAAAATATTATTGTTATAGTTTCAAAAATTTCATTCATTATTTAATTCTAAACTAAAATTGTTTCAATGAATATTCTCAAACGTCTCAAATAATTCTAGAGTTGTATGTTAACGTTGTATTAAAATTAAAAAAAAAAAAAATAATAATATTTTTAATACTTTCGAGATTTTGACAAAAAACTTTCGAGATTTTGATAAAAATCGAAATTTTGTGTTTCGCGGTTATAATTTTTGTTATAACCGCGAAACGAAATTTTTTAAATTTTTTGCCATAATTTTTCGCGGTTATGACAAAAAAAAAATATAAGACATATTTCGCGGTTATGACATTTTTATTTTTTATTTCGCGGTTATGACAAAAAAGTTTCGCGGTTATGACATTCGCGGTTATGTCATGTAGCCCATATATGTTCAAGCATATTACCATTTAGGCCTTCAATAAACTAATCAATGATTATAAGCTTATGTTATCTTCTTAAAAACCCACTGGGGTGCCATTAAATAATCTTAAATAACTTTTAGTTGCGAAACAATATTATTAAAGTTTATGGTTTATGGAAAATTTTCGACTTACAGTGGTAATTAAAGTTTGGTATAAATTGCTTTTAAAGACATTGTACATACCATATTTAGGTGCGAATACGTTTATATTAAAGGACTTAATATTATTCCTATTAGATAATATGTACATAATATGTGTATGTTTAAGAAATTATATGGCTTTTAAATAGATTTTCACATATTAATTGAAAGGAAAAGAACATAGATATTTATTTATAAGTGTTTTTTTTTAACTAAGAATTAAATTTTCTTTTTATGACTTAGGAAAATATTTTCAGTGCCTTAATCGATCTCCTGAAATTTTTACATATAAATTTTATAGATTAAGTTTCCATTGAATTCTATTTTTATCATGCAGACTTAAAAAAGAAACTAAAATTATTTCTACGGGATCTAGAAAATTTTGAATCAATTTGTAATAAAATTTATAAAAAGGTTTAAAATTTAATATTGCGATTGACATGTAATATAATGTTTAATATAGAAACTTCAAACAGGGGAAATTTTTGCGTATAATAAGAAACTGCAGACTTTTTAAAATCGAGTTATTTTCTTATTAAATATTAAGTAATTTTCTACAATACTGCTTAAGCGCTTAAAGTTCTTGTTCCCATTTGTATCAAAAAATTAAAAAAAAAATAGAAAAGGAATTTTAATTTAAGAAAATAATTACATATTTTTAAAATCTACTTAAATATTTGAACTTTAGAAATGTTTATTTTGTGTTGTTTTTAAGATAATTAAGTAAATTTGTATTATTTTCTAAAATCTTAAGAAAGTGTTGTTATTTACTTAGGTAGGAAAATTGATATTATTCTCTAAAATCTTAAGCAAATATAAAAACAATGTTAATTAACTTATATCTCCATTTTTAACATTTTTTTATTACTATTTTTTTTATTTAGGGTTAACAGAAAAAGTCGTCATTTCACATCTAGAAAAATGATAATTAAATTTTTGTTTGTTTACATATACTTTTAACTTTATACGTCTTGTGAAAGCCTGTTATTATTTCAGCTTTAACTATACCTTAACTTTAATATTTTCTTTGTTAAACAAGTTTTTTTGTTTTGGTAAAATTTTATTAATAATTATACCTATACACCTTTTTTTTTTGTTAATTTATTTGTTTCTGCTCAAATGGTTTATTATTTAATCAGGTAAAAAAAAAAAGGATTATAGAAGAAAAGGGATATATAGAGAACTGAAAATATTGTATTTATAATAAAAAAAATAATGTTAATAAATTAATTGTATTCAGATTAATTGATTAACCTTAAATCAAAAAATATTTTATATTTCCAAGCCCTTAGAAAAAAATTATGATATATCATTTCGCACTGACAGGGGTACTTACTAGGGTATTGACTATAAATTTTTAATATATTTAATTTTTGATTCTTTTTTATTGAATTGTTGCACATATCTTTCAAATTTGATCGTAAAACATATATAGCTCTTTTTAATTGCTTTTCTTTGTATCTTCCAGTGGAACCTTGAAAAAAATATCCAAATCGGTGTGTAAATATAATTAGTAGAGGCACCAAAAGGTTTGTATGAGCAGAAAGTTAGCAAATTTATTACTAATATTTTTTATCCTCATGAATCATGATATTTAGTAGCAAAAAATATTATAATATTATATTTTGCGCACAAAAGAATTCAATTTTGCCGTAAAAAATACAACCACCGTAGTCACTATACCACTCAATATTAAAACTGAATAATAATATATTTCAATTAATTAAAAATAACTAAAATAGCAAGTGATAATTGCATTGCAGCAGAAAAAAAATTATTGAAAAATATTTTAGGTGAATTATAACCCGCAAGTTCAATTGCATTATTTTTCACATTTTACTACTGATTCGAAGGATCAAATGATAAACATGCGAAACCAAAAAATAAATCAGAATTTATTCTTGTGTTAAAAAAGAATTCAAAACGATGATAAACAACATATGAATTTCCATTTTAGATTCCCCCATAAAATTTTTTTTTACTTTTCCTGGTATATAAAGAATATAGAACAGTACCTCATAAATGAATTTCGATTTCGGATGATACTTTAATTTCAAGATACCTCGGTCATGGTCTAAACATATGTTTTAAAGAACATTATCATTATAGGGGAGAGGGCTGGGTTGTGGGTCGGGCTGTGTTGTGGGTCAGCTAATTTTTTCTGTCATGCTAAGTAAATTGGCGGATCTAACTACTGTCAAATTTTTATTTTGACCCAAAGTAGTTTTTAAGCGAACACTGAAGTGAATGAACGTATTGCTAATACAAGCTGCATACACCATGTGTCAAAATCGATAAAAAAAGTGATTTTGAGATTTTTTCAAAGTGCCATTTTGTTGAGTAAATGAATTGTAAACGGTGAGTTGAATGCATCAACGTTTAGTTAAAATCTTATATTTTTCGAATTGGTATGGCATTAAGATGATAATGATATACGAGTGGAAAATTTTTTATTCCTCGACTTTAAAAATGGCGTCATGGTTAGGTTGTGGGTCAGCGATTGGCTGGGTCGTAGGTCACCATTTTTTTTCCACTGTATGCCATACACACCATATATGAGTGTCAATTATCGTTAGTTTTTTTTTTTTTTTTTTTTTTTATTAAAGTTACCAAATCACTAGGTGGGATACCTTTTATACTAAAGAAGTATGGATTTGGTAATGAGGACAGGAAATTTAGACGGGATTAAAAAGTAGGACAGTTAGTAGGTAATCGTTTACACTTTTCTTAAAACGGCGCAAGTCGTAGATTAAGCGTCCACCAGCTGTCGGGAACAACTTTAATGGGAGAGCATTCCACATTCTCGAGGTGCGAATTGAAAACGAATCTCCGAAGCTCGTTCTATCACATCTGGGAATTTTTACGAAATATGGGTGTGTAGTTGAAGCAGTACGTGTTTGGCGTGAAAATACTTGAAGTTGAGGAAGTAGGGCTTTTACTTCCAGGGAACACGTATCCATTCCAACAAGGTATTTATAAAAAATGGAAAGAGAGCCTACATTACGACGGTGGTTGAGTGAAGTTAATGAGCTGGTGGTTTGGTCGTTGTTTATCAATCTAATAGCCCTTCTCTGAACTTTGTCCAGGTATTCAAGATGGGTTTTGGGAGCACTAGCCCATATATGTGAATTGTATTCTAATTTTGGTCGTATGTAGGATTTGTAAATGTTTAAGAGATCAGAGGGGGAAAAGTATTGTCTACATCTTTTTAGAAAACCAAGACATTTCGCTGCGTTTTTTGCCGTTTCGAAAATATGAATTTTCCAGCTTAAATCGCTAGTTATTTTCGAACCTAAAATGTCAAGGCTTCCAAATTTAGCAATACTTTCTCCTTGAAAGGAAAATTGAGGATCGAAAGTTGACAGCTTTCTAGAAATTAGGCAGCATTGGGTTTTGGATGCGTTGAACTCAACTCTGTTGAGAAGACCCCATTGTGCAATTTTTGAAAGGTCGTGATTTATGCTACTTTCCAAGAAGTTTCGTTTCGTAGTAACAGGATTTGAGGATGCTGATTTTCTATTAATAAAATCGTAGCTTGCTACCAAATTACTGTCATCGGCGAAGCTATGGATGGGGTTTAGAGTAGATTGCAGAAGATCATTAATGAAAATTAGAAAGAGGGTTGGTGAGAGAACGCACCCTTGCGGTACACCGGAGTTGATATTGAAAATTTGTGACTGGTACCCATCCACAACAGCACGAATAGAACGGCCAGACAAAAAATTGCTGATCCAATCGACAAATGGTGATCCAAGACCCATTGATTTCACTTTAGAAATCAGGGCCGAGTGCCACACTCGATCAAAAGCCTTAGCTATATCCAAAGCAACAACACAAGCCTCACCGGAGTTGTAAAGACTGGTGTTGAGCTTGTCGGACAAATATGTCATTAGATCACCAGTCGATCTATTCGAACGAAAACCATATTGCTGGTCACTTAGCAGTTTATTGCTTTCAAGGTATTTTTTAACTTTATTATTAATGAGAGATTCCATTACTTTGGAGAGAATAGAAGTAAGCGCAATAGGCCTGTAGTTTGAGGGATCGCATTTATCGCCTTTTTGTCGAATAGGCTGAACATGCACAACTTTCCACTTGGTGGGGTAAATGCCAAGTGAATATGAAAGATAGAAAAAGTTGCGCAGAGGTTTAGCTAGAACAGAGGCAGTATGTTTAAGGACCACAGCCGGAATACCATCGGAGCCAGTTGACTTTTTTACATTCAGATTTTTTAGAGCTTTCAAAACAGCACGCTGCCTAAAGTAAACTCTTCCAAAAGAAGAGTTTACAGTTGGCAAAACAGGTGGAACTTGAGCTGAAGCTGCGAGTGTTGAGTTTTGACTAAAAAGTTTAGCAAACAAATAAGCCTTCCCAACCGAATCTGATATGATCCGGTCACCATCTACAAGGGGAGGAAAAGATGAAGGCGAACAAAAGTTTTGTTTTACACGTTTAGCTAAGCTCCAAAAGCTTCTGCTATTTTTAGGAAGGTTTAATATTTCTTGACGCTTTCTCTGGGTATACAAAACCTTCTGTTGGCGACAAATTCTACTACATCTGTTCCTGACTTCGCGCCAGTGCTTCAGTGAACTTAAAGAATTATTATGTTTTTACTCACGAAAATCATTATCCCTATCTGCTATGGCCCTTACACAGGTGTCATTGAACCACGGATTTTTAGTATTCGTTTTATTTTGCACTATTTTATGAGAAATGAAAAGTTTCATTCCTAGCAGAATACTTTCGGTAATGACAGCCGTGCAAAGGTCAACATCCCTCTCCAAGAAGCAACGAGAGAGATCCATTCGTCCAAGAAAACTAGCAAGCCCATCCCAATCAGCTTGGGAATAGTTCCATACCAGTCTTCCAGGAGCCCTAGATAAACCCGCTCCACCATCAAGAGAAAAGGACGTGCTAACGAGACAATGATCGGAGTTTCCAAGGGGGGAACTAATTGAAGCGTTATAATTATCTGGATTCGATGTCAGAAACAGATCCAAGAGATGATGACCCTGATGGTTTATATCTGGAATGTGGGTGGGTTCAGAAATAATTTGAATTAGATTATTAAGACTTGAAAAAAACTCTACATATCTGCCTTCGGGACTGTTGCGATTAGAATGACTAAGCCATGATACGATTTGTACATTAAAATCACCGAAAACCAAAATTTCTGACTCTGGGTTTTTCGCCAGAATCTGATTTATTTGATCCGACATCAAGTCAAACTCGACAACGTGATCACTGCCATGACGTGTTTGTTGGTTTGTTGGTTCTTAATTTGAACCAAAGGAAATTTAATAAGGGACTTGATGATTTTAAATCTTTAATGGAAAAACAAGCAGCGTCATTCCTTATATATACAGCGACTCCTCTGTGGGCGACGTATAAAGAGTGAAGATCATAACCATACTTGAGTCTCACTTAGAGCCAGAACATTTGGCTTAGCAGAGGCCAAATGGATTTGAACGGCTTGGAAATTCGCTTCCAAACCTCGAATGTTACAAAAATTTATAGAGAATTTTTTGCTCATCCTTATTACAAGAAGTGTAAATTTTAATAAAACGAGTTGTTAACCGATAACAAGCTGGCGAACTACGAACCGGCGGTCAACAGTTTTTAAGCCTTATTGACTTCCAGTACGGCAACGACAAGCGAGTGAAGAAAAGTGCACGGGAATAAAGAACGGGAAATAAAGGAAGATTTGGTAACCGCGTCAGTTTTATTAATTAATTTTATTTTATTTCAAATAAAACTCGTCAGTTAAAACACGAGTTTGAGTGAACAAATTAAAAATTTAATTTTTAATATTATTATTATTATTAATATTTTTTATATATAAAAAACTTTTTTTTTTAACACAATAAAAAAAAAAAAAAGGTCTAAAACAAACAATACAATTAAAATTAAAATTAATTATTTTTATTTTTTTTTCCAAACAATACAAAAACAGATTTTTAAATTTGGACGACAGAGAAACGCGTGCACAACTATTCGCATTCGAAGAACAACTGATAATAAGTTTTGTCAGTATAAAGTGTTTTTTATGATGTATTTTAATGCATGTTTTATTTTAATGCATGTTTTAATGCATGTTTTATGATGTATTTTAATGCATGTTTTTTTAATGCATGTTTTTTTAATGCATGTTTTTTGTATTTTAATGCATGTTTTTTTATTCTTAGTCATATTTTTACCGAAAAAGACAACTGAACCTCAAAAAATCAACTTTTTGCAATTGATGATGATTATTGAAAACTGTCACTTTCTGAAATTATTTTTGCCATTGACGGCTTCTAAAATTAATAAAAATTAATATTTTTGATATTTATCGAGGTTTTACTTAAATTTTTTCCATTTTAATAAGGTTTTTCTAGGTAACCCACAACCCAGCCACTTTTTTTTTCCGAAATTTTTTCACGTAGTCACAAAAATTGTCATAAAATTTTTTGAGTTTTTTGAATCACTATACTTTCTTCGGAGAAAAGTTGCGTAAGAACATAACCTTTCCAACAATGTACAACACTACATACTTTATTTAGCTAATTTCTGAATTATAGGCCAAAAACAAAATCCGACCCATAACCCAGCCCTCTCCCTTACTAATACAATTTAGTCATATGTACAAATATAACAATTCGCATCGAAATCCAAACCCTAGGCAGAGTCCTTGAACTCTAACCATTTTTCGAAGTTTCTCTAATCGACATCTAATTCCCCAATTTTTACAAGCGTTTTAGTGGAGGATGGACGGACATTTAATGAAAACATATAGTCCGTTTTTTCATTTTTGATGGAAAATGGGATAAATGTTAGTTTTTATTTAATTTTTTATCATGCTTAAAGCGAACAGGTATATATACTGATTGAAACTTGACAACATTTAAAAAATTCAAACTTTGATGGTCTGTAGCGTTTTTGAATAATGTTTAACTTGTCTTTCGACTTGGTTGAGAAATTCAAAATATTTTGATTTTTAGTGAGAGTGTTTAGAAGTTGTGGCCGTGTTTACATTAGTTTGTATGGTTGATGTATATTTTGTATTTTTTTTTTTTTTTTTCAAAACAATCAATTATTTTACGTCCGCTTTTTTTAATATTGACATTTTAGCCCAGTTTCCTACTTTAAAATTTTAATTTTTTGTCACTCAGTCTGTCCATACGTCTGCCTGCACTAAAATGCGTAAACGTATACATATAACTAAATCTGGGCTATTTCAGAACCATATACTGAGATATATTTAAAGAGACAGAAAAAGTATTAAATATATTAACCAAACATAAGCCGCAGATGTGCAACTTTTTCAGCTATACATATAAAAAGATATTATGTACAACATTAATGAAATATATTCTGTTTTGTTTTTTAAGTTTTTGTTATAATGTATATTGTAAACAGCATACATTTAAAATATATAGGTTGGGTATACTAAATTAATATTAATATGGTAATTTTGATTTTTTTATTATGGTGATATGGGTTTATTTTTATTTCGTCAGATGTTACCATTTCCAGAAAAAAGGTAAACGCATAAAAATCCGTAATAATCATGTGAAAAATGTTTGTTTTAGGTACAAATTTAAGTTTAATTTTCTTTTACTTAAAATAGTAACCGCAGGTCAATATATATCGTTTTAATTTCTAATAATATTGTTTTAAAAATTTTCAATTATAACTTCTGCAAAAAAAAAAGTTCAGTCTTTTTGGGTTTAGATTCTTCAATCAGAGCTGTTGCAATGGTTTTAAGATATTCATACAGTTGTATAGTTACCTTTCTCTTCTCAAATAAAAAAAAGAAAATGAAAGCTTCTTGTCCGCACCTAAAGGATAAAGAATAAATGATAAAGGAAAAAAGGATAATATATCACTTCGAAATATTTGCGTTAGTTTTTTCAATATTTCTATAGTTAGACTTAATATCTAGACTTAATATCTAGACTTAACAACTAGAGTTATGATACTTATATCTTCCTAAATATCGTAAAGTTTCAAATTAACTATTAAAGCAAAGTATTTAAAAAATATAGAAATGCAAGATTATATATAAAAAATTTTGTAGAAAAACAAATTATGTTCATTACACCATTCTTAAACTTTTCTTTTTATTATTTATTTATGAAACTAATAAAATTTTGAAAGTTGATGTACAAATATCACGTTTCCAAAATAAAAATATTATAATAGATTCGGTAGATTGAAGATGCCTTTAAAAATTATGAATGATATGATCAATTTATATAAATTTTAATTTTTTTCTATATCTTTAAGAGTTTATTATTAAAATAATTAAATTTTTTATGCAGTATACAGATATGCATTATTCGAAAATATATTTTACTATTATTTCATATTTTCAGAGTAGCAGGCAATTATATTTTTTATGTTATAAAATCTGTGTATACAATGGCTTATGAATGACACAAGCCTTTGTGTTAACGAACAATTAGATTTATATACATCTTTGCTAGCATTATCCTAATCATGTTTATCAATATACCATGAAATTAAAAACTATATTACACTTGGTCAATATTTGTGTATAAAGGAGGATTTTCGAAGGCTTTCTATTAACTGCCATTCTAACTATTTGTTAAATCTGGAAAATAATCTCAAGTTAGATCCAAAACAATTCTGGAACTTTGTTAACTTAAAAAAGGTTCTTCTTCATATCCAACAACTCTCCATTACAATGATGTCAGTAGTGACAATAACTATATTATTGCTAATCTCTTCGCTGATTTCTTCAAATCTTCTTTTGAGGCCGTCCCTACTTCGCGTTCGCCCCAAGTTGACTCTGTCAACTCATATTCTTTTCTTTCAAATTTTAATTCATATATATCTAAAAATGAAATCTCCAAACATATTCAGAAATTAAAAAAATCAAACACAGTAGGACCAGATGGTATTCCTACCGTTTTCTTGATGGAATGTATGGATAAATTAATTGAACCACTTTATATTCTATTTAATATGTCTATTTCTTCATGTTGCTTCCCTAATATTTGGAAAATATCCTATATTATTCCACTTCATAAAAAATCCAATAAAGCACATATTCAGAATTATAGGCCCATCGCCCGACTATCTTCCTTGCCTAAACTATTTGAGTCAATTATTTCTGACAACCTACAATTTTTCATCAAGCCTATTATTTCTGATAGACAACATGGTTTCGTTCGTGGGAAGTCAACTACCACTAACCTTTTAGACTTTACGTCTTTTTGTAATAGTAAATTTCTTTCCGGAAATTATGTCGACTGTATTTTCACAGATTTTTCGAAAGCCTTTGACAAATTATGCCACAAAACCCTAATTTGTAAATTGGACAAAATGGGTTTTCATTCAGCTTTTGTTAATTGGATTTATGATTACTTATCTAATCGTTTTTATCAGGTTTCTTTTAATAACTTCTTATCAGCACCGTTTTTGGTGAATTATGGTGTCCCACAAGGTAGCCACCTTGGTCCTATTTTCTTTATTTTATTTATAAATGATCTTCCAAATATACTAAAGTCATCTGAAGTTCTTATTTACGCAGATGATGCCAAAATATTCAAGTCCATAACTTTTTAGTCTGATTGCATTGACTTGCAAAATGATGTTGAATCATTTAGCAATTGGTGTACCTCAAATAATCTTCATTTAAACGTTAATAAGTGTCACTCAATGTCATTCTTCAGAAAGAAAAACATTTTTGATTTTCAATACAGTGTTGGATCCTCTTCTTTAACAAGAGAAGTAGAGACCACTGATCTTGGAGTTTTGTTGGATGAAAAGTTGAATTTTGTTAAACATATCGATTTTGTTACAAGTAAGGCTCTGCGTGTTCTTGGTTTTATCAAGAGGCAATCTAAACAATTCAATGACCCATATGTTATGAAACTTTTATATTCTTCTTTTGTTCGACCCACTTTGGAATATTCTTGCCATGTCTGGAATCCATTCTACGCAGCTCATATCTCTAGATTGGAATCGGTTCAAAAAAATTTCCCGCTTTAAGAAGACTCAATTGGCAGGATAATTTAAATTTACCTCCATACACTGACAGACTTCAACTTCTAAATCTCCCAAGTCTGGAGAATAGAAGAGCTTATTTGTCGTTCAGCTTTATCCATAAAGTCATCGAAGGAAAAACGACAAGTAGCTGTTTAATGTCTAATCTTTTTCAATGTGCCCTCAAGAACTCTTAGAAATTTTGATGTCATTAGTATTAAATTTTCCAGAACCAATTATGGTCAATATAGCCCACTTAACTCCCTATTCAAAATTTATAACCGATACCATTCCCTTCTTCAGTTATACGTTTTCGAAAGTCCTTCTTTTAAAAGTAAATTTTATCATAATTTTTTAATTAATTCGAATTAAGTGATACATTATTTAATAGTAAATACTGCTGCTTTGTATATATTCTTACATCCCTTATCAAATTGATTGTACATATATTTAATTTAATTTTATTATCATTAAGTTGTATTCGCTTGTATTAAGCATTTGAAATAAATAAATATATTAAGTCTCACACCATAGTATTGAAAATAATTACTTATAGTCGATATAAATTATATAAATAATAAATCAATGAAGATTGATCTCAGCCTATGTGTAAGTATAGCTTACTTAATGAAGTATTTAATAACTACGTTATGAATAAAAGAAAATTTAATATGATTATATGTCACAGACTTTAAAACGATACAATACTACATAATAGCAATGCCAATATTAATATTTAAATTACATACTTTTTTCTAACAAAAAAAATGTTTGTAAAATTTTTTAATAACTAAACGAATTTCGCTAATTTTATATTTAATTCTACCGACGTATGTTTTCTGTTTAACATTTGTAAATATATGTACAATATACTAGTACTAAGTCATGCACGTTTAATATTAAAAAGGTAGGAAATTCTATATGCGAAATAAATGAAAAGAATTTTCCTACTCTGAACAATTTTTTTAGAACATTTACAGTGACATCTTATTTGATATTTTAGAAAAATACTACAGAGACTATTATATTATTAGAAGAATATTAAGTACTTAAATATTATTAATATCGTACAATTAATTTTTAATTTTATGTTACTGTCGAAAATTCTCTGAATTAAAAACTAAATTTTTATATTTATTCCGTTTAAGATATTTTCTGAAGTGTAGTTTCGCATATAGTCGTCGAGACTCGCACAATAATCATTTTTTTCAAAAATTGATATCATTTTTGAAAGCAGAAGAAATTTGTTTTGTTTTTGCAATTTTTAGTTTATCAAGATGTAATAAATTATGCTATAAATTAAATTATAGCCTATAATATCACATTTTAAAATCGATAGAAGAAAATAAATAAATGAAAGAGTAAATTAAACAATATTAAACATTATAAAAACATAATTTTAAAAAAGGATGCAAATTTTTCATATAGGATATTTCATCAAACTTTATTATGTTATATTATATTATAAAAAAAAAACCATAAATGATTATTATAGCATAATATTTAAAGGATTCACTGTGAAATTTCGTATTTTTACTGTACTACTATGAAAATTTATTTATTTTCTAAACTGATTAATATGTGAAAAGGTATAAATTTATTATCTATAAGCATTATTTAATAATTTAAGAACATTATTTACTTTATTATTGATTGATTGAGGTGATGGCTATACCAAATCTAATAAGTATACACATGCACCGCTGAACTTCCTGAACTTTAAGAAAATATCAAATTAACAAATGAAAATATAATCATGAAAATTTTATTAATTTAATAATTGCTTGTTTAAAATTGTTTGTTATGCTTGTACTGTGCAATTTTATATACAACATACGTAACATGTGTTACGAAATTTTTTTTTTCTCATAAATAAATTGCAAAAATTATAATTTTTTAAAAATGCTTATTTAAAAGTAAAATTACAATCCTATATTTTTTTTAATGTTGACACAGCGCGGACACTATCTATCTATGTTAAATATAAGCTATAAGAAAAGACATATTCCCTTGCGTTTGTAAAATCAATGTAATAAAAATTAAATGTATGCAAATACAAAATACTTTTAACTTACATTTGAAAATTATTTGATAACTATGTCATTCAAATTATTTAGCGGAACATGAAAATCGTCTCAAATTTAATTCAAATAATTTTTTTGAATTTCATCAATTTAAAATGAAGCTTCAATTCACATCGACATTAGAAGTGGCAAGTTATATTATTCATAATCTCTCCTCTCAATTCTTCAAACCTTATTTTCAGAACTTATACACTTCGGGACCGCCTAGTCTTGACTTTATGTATATATATCTAGGTAAATTTTTCTTTCATATTTTAAATCCCACATCTCAAAAAAAGTTAAAAAGAATTATAATGTTTAGGACTGGTTGGCATTTCTTTCACTTTTGTGTTGTTTTATTTAATGTGTTTATTTCATTCTGGAGCTTCCAAAATACTTGGAAAATGGTGCGGTGTCTTAAGGTAAAGGGACATAACGTAAATTAACTTTATGTCCACATGAAAGCGACATAAAGTAAATTTATTTTATGTCTTTATTGAAAAGTGACATAAAATAAATTTACTTTGAGTAGTTTTTGTTCTTTATTTTAAGTCCCTTTTATTTCAAACGAAAAGTGACATAACATAAATAAACTAACATTTTCCAAAAAATAAATTTTATTCGTTGCCATGCTATAAACCCTAACGAAAGAAGACCTAATAGGTTTTATTTCACATAAAGATGAGAAATAAAGCACAATTCGTAGATTTTTTAAATTAGGTTTAATTTCTCTTCTGAATGTGAAATAAAGTCCTTAGGCGATTTGATCTATTTTATGTCGAAAAAGCGTCTCCGAAAACGGGAGACGGCTGCCGTAATTTTTTTGGAAAAGGTCAAATTACTTACTTGATTTCCATTTTTTCTAAATTATCAGAAGATATAATTTGTTATAAAAAAAAATATTAAGAAAAAAACCACGTTTTAAAATATTGAAATTGCTTTAAATAATAAATCGATAAAAAATCACACAAAATAATCGGTATTTATTGTTCATATAAAAAAATATTTTTCTATTGTATAAAATCATACCCTAATTAACAATTGATGGATAAAAATATCAAATTGATGATAAACAAAAACCGTTTAAATGCTAGGAAACGCTTATTAAATAACCATGAAGTAATTAATTTTAATGATGTTCCAGAACACATAGTGGTGAATGCCTTTTTTATAGAAGGCACGTATAAAACTAGGCTCCTAGTTCCCACATTTGGTTTCAGTAACGGGTTGTCAGTTGAAAGGTACTGACAGAATTAAAATAATCCATCTATACGAAATGCTGCAGAATCCAAAGAAGTCCTATAAATATTATAGTTATAATGTCAGCAAAAAGCTTTTGGTTTATACTAATGGTGACATAAGGTACTTTGGTTGTAGAGAAAAAAATTCACATGTACATAATTATAATAATCAAAATTAAAGATTGTTTATCAAAATTAAAAGGAATTTCATTTTTTTTTATTCAAAATTTCTTCGTTGATTTTAGGCCTTTTCCAAAAGGATGTTGTTCAAATATCTTTTTTTTTAAAGTTTCGAACAATTTATTTTATGTCCACGTGAAAGCGACATAAAGTAAATTTATCTTGCGTCCTTTTAATTCTTTACTTTATGTCACTTTTTAATAAAGACATAAGATAAATTTACTTTATGTCGCTTTCATGTGGACATAAAGTAAATTTACTTTATGTCCCTTTACCTTAAGACACCGCACCACTTGGAAAATAACCTGCACAGGATATATAAACAATTGCAAGCCTATTTTTGTTTACCGTCATAACAGTATTTTTATAGATTTTCAAAGTTTTTGATAACTCTAACTAAAATTCCATAATTTAGCGAAATTGGTATTCACTCAGGTTTGTTAAACGGACAACTGATTATTTATCCAATTGCTATCAATAAAGTTTCATTTATATAACTCTTAATCGACCTGCTTTTTGGTAAACTCTGATGGCCAACAAGTTAGTCTTTGTAGTCTTGGTTCTATTCCTTTCATTAATAATTGCAGTAATAAATGTTAGGCTTTTCATTTTATATACGTGTACTACCAATTCTAGAATCCTTTTTATGGTATTCAAGTTTCTTGTTAAGAATCAATTCAGAAAATTTTACTTATTCTTGCTTTAAACTTAAGGCAGAACAACTTAAATTCATATAAATAATTTTACAAACTTCAACTTCTTAATTCCTGAATAAGAAAAGTTTTATTTTTTCAGTTCAACTCATAAGTCGGCCGTCATGGTGTAGTGGTATTTCCATAATCCTACGGCGTGTTCTGTCGTGGGTTCGATTCCCACCTCGGACTGGAATTTGTGTCAATTTGCTAATTTGTCTCATTTCAAATAAGTATTGTTTAAAAAAAAAAAAAAAAAAAAAAGGTCATAGCCAGAATTAACTTTGGACCAATTACTCAATTTACTTACCTATAACCGATTCCACTTGTTACTTCAATAACATAATATATTCCTTTTAACAATTAATTTTATATTTATTTTATGATTGCAATATTTATTTTAATTTATCTGTTTTTGGAACGTAATTTCTTATCATACACTCTTGTGGAAAAATTTATTAAAAATTTGAACACTTTAGTGTCAGTACATAGTGTCGGTAAACAAAAAAAAAAAAAGTTAAACAAAAAAAAAAAAAAATTTTTTTTTTTTTTTTGACATTTTGAATTTTTTATTTAAAAATTATTTAAATTCACTATTTTGAATTTTTTTATTTAAAAATTATTTAAATTCACTATTTTTTTGAATGTTAAATAAATTTGTTTTAATTTTAAATATTTTTTTTTTTTTTAATGTAAAACAAAAAATAAATTTTCTTATTATTCGATATTTTTTTATTTTTTAAATAAAAAAAATAAACTCCCGTCGCTTAAAGCTTTTTTTTTGGAGATTTTTTTTCTCTTTTCAATTGGAAGTTTGAAATTGGATATTTGTTTCGTTTTATGTTGTTGTCTTGTCGCTTAGCGCAAAACAGTGGTTGACTTTATTATGAAAAATTTATTAAATTGCATACAGATTTATTGGGCATACACCGTCGTACGAATGAAATGAGAACTAACTTAGAAACTGGATTTTTTCATACAGAAAAAAAACTAACTAACAGCCTTTCCAAACTTATTTTCTTATAATCTTATGATCAATTAAAGAAATCCGTTCGTGCTATAAAAAAAATTTAGGTATTTAAATATTTTTTAGTTATTTTTATAAATATTGATTTCTTTGGTTTGCATTAATAATTAATAGAAATAAAACAAAAAGAATAGTAAACATCCAATGAAATTTATAAAATTAAAATCAAAAATTCTATCAAAGTTATCTATCAATATTATCTGTACAAAATAATTCCGATGTTTCACATCTATCAAACGTCCCGCCGGCTCTTGTGTTTTTTATTGAACTTTGTATGAAAATTGATAAACTTAAATTTTATTACAATTTATAAAATATTTATAAAATAAAATATTCAGAAAATATTAATTTTTTATTATTAACTAATTAATATTTTATAGTTCAAATAAAATTTAGATTTTCATACTAATTTCAATGTAAATAAAAATCTTGTATAATTTTGTCAGTATTATTTTGCCAATATAAATGCGCTATTCGGTCAAGTCGTCTGCCGGCGTTAGATATTTCGATACTTTGCCATTTTGGCTATGATATTTGTTTTTTTTGTGTGCAACAACAAAAACAAAAAATTAAAATTTATAAGTAAATTAACGATACCTGTTAATTTTTTTAAATTTTAAATAATGAGTCGACGCCGTCGCATTTTATATGATTTGATGAAAACTTAAATTTTATTTGATTTTATAAAATATTAATAAAATACTTAAAAAATATTATTTTTTTATTATTAACTAATTAATATTTTATATTTCAAATAAAATTTTAATTTTCATACTAATTTCAATGTAAATAAATATAAATCTTGTATAATTTTGTCAATATAAAGGCGCTATTCGGTACCAAGTCAAGTCAAGTCAAGTCGTCTGCCGGCGTTAAATATTTCGATACTTTGCCATTTTGGCTTATGATATTTCTTTTTTTTTGTATTGCAAAAACAACAAAAACAAAAAATTAAAATTTATAAGTATTCACTTATTTAAATCTCCAAATAGCGACTCCTATGGCGAAAAAAGGCACATACTTATGGGTGAAAACAAATGTAAACAAATGAGTCATACTTAGTTAAATATTCAAATAGTGCCCCAATGGCGAAAAATAGCACATACTTATGGGTGAAAAAAATATAAATAAATGGGTTGTCAAAACAGTCAATATTAACGATACCATAATAAATAAAATTTAACGATAAACATAATAAATAAAATAACCGAATGACTATGCAACACTGAATGCAAGGCGTACTTTGATAAAAACTTTAAAATGCAAACAAAAAAACCAAGTCGTACTTTATCAATAAAAAAATAAAGCATTCTTTTCAAAATCACTAAAAACAGGGCATAGTTACTAGGCTAGGGCCTGCACTATTTTTTCTGTGCAGGCTTTTTTCTAGTAAAATAATATTCGGCTGACTGAAATCAAAAACTTATAATAATACGTGACCGACCGAATTTTCTTACCCATTTTTGTGCTTTTTTCTTTTCTATACAATTTTAGTTTTTGAATTCACTTAAAAGTAGACCTACAAATTTAGTTTGTTATGGAAAATTTAAAACTTCCCTTTGCAGAATTTAAAAAGAAAAATTGAGTTTGTGAACGGCCTTAGGGCAAAATTATTTCATTTTTTAAATAACAGCAGTAAAATCGTGTCGTTCACAAATTAGAAAACCTGGAATATTAAATCCGATTTCAATTTTTTCAATAATCGCTAATAAGTGAATAGACTAGTTTTAGCTTTTTGAATTTTCGATGTCAAAAAAGATCTTCGAAATTCGAAAAAACATTCTAAAATTGCTCCTTAAAAAAGGTTTCTTTAAATGAAAAAAATGCAAAATTAGATAAAACGGGGAAAAGGAGAAAAAGTTTCTTTTTAAATTAATAACATTTTGAATTGATAAAAAATGAAAATTACTTATATGTACGCTAAGGAACTACGTTCCACTCTGGTGTCCCATGACAGCTCCTTTGTTTTTTTTTTTTTTAATGTTAACTCTACCTTGCTGTATCTTTTCAATTAATATTATATAGAGATACTATTTTCACATTTTGCATAGATAATTTTTTTTATAACATCCATTAATTTTTTTTATAACAAACTTAATTCATTATATTTTTTTAATATTAAAAGTAGTATAAATGTTAAACGTTTGAATAAATAAATCCTTGAATTATACATTTTTTTTTTATCTTATCTTTGAATTAAAAAAAATTATCTACATTTTCTATCTCGCACTTAAATATGAAGTGAAATGAGTAATTCTAGCTACTTACCTTTGATGAATTTTATTGAAACTTTTATATGCATATTTATTATCTTAAAAAATATGTTTTCATTTTTTTTCTTTATTAACAAAATTATTTTATTTTAATTGCGGAGGCCATTTTTACTCTAAATATAATAAGTAGTAGGTATTCATAAATTATATAAATTAAATAAAAATCTTTTTTCTTTTTGATTATAATTATTTCTATCATTCAATATTCATTATTTGATTGAAATGTTTGAATATTATTTAGATTATATTTTATAGTTTTTCAGACCAGTTTTAGCTATTTATTTTCTTTTTTATTTTGAACTAAAATAATAAAAATAACTCGAACAATTGCAAATCCTTTCTACCAAAATTTTACAAATATTCGAGCATTACAAACAGCAACCATAGGGGATAACAAAAAATTAAATTTTAGGTATTACAATAACAAAATCTAGTCAGCTTAAAGCATAACAAGTTCTTTTGGTTTCCAGCGCAAAAACTAAAAATAATTCATGAAAATGGAATAATTATTAAAATAATTTTTTAATTGTCAATTAGCTCTAAGTAAGATAAAAAAAATGAATACTACAGTAATATTAGGTAATACTTTACAGCCTAGTAGTAAGAATAAATGTGAATATTTAATTTTTAAGTCATTTTTGTAAATATTTAAATTTAAAAGACGCAATAAACTTAAACTAAAACTTAAATTTTCGTTTGTCTTCTGATCATTTAATGTATAATAAATATGTACTCCATATTAGAATTTTCCCCAGAAATTCATTTAAAAAAATTGGCAATACTTTAAATGCTTTAAAATTTTCAACATTATTATGAGTTTCCTAAAAAGAGACAAGGTTTAGAAAACTGATCAAAACATAAAGAATTATTGCTAACATTTTTATATAAATCAAGTTTAAGTTTGAGACCATTTTGGTACCAGTGAAATGCAATAAGCATTAGCCATTAAATAAAAATATATGAAAAATAAAATAATGATTTTCATGCTGCTACTTTATTAAAAAAAATTTTGGAACGAACCTCCAAATAGGACTAAAAATATCAGCATCTTTAAAAAGGAGAACTGTTAAAAAAAGTGAAGTAAATAAAAGATCTGCCCAAACAAAAAAGGGGATAACGTTATCTAAAAAAAACATGTTTGTCACCCTGATCAACAGAAATACTTTTATTGAAAATATTTATCTTATTCCTATTATTATTATTATTTATTCTTTTCTTAAGTTCTTATGAATTGGAAGATACCTTTAAAATTTAAAAAAAAAAATACATTTTCGTTTTTTAACTAAAAATTTAAATCTTGTAACATTCATATGTTGTAATGTAAGAAAAGAAAATTTTTATTTCCCTTCTTCCTTTTTTATTAAATCTTTATTTTCCATATGACAAAATTAAATTTATGGTAAAACATATTACTACCGTACAAGCTTAACATTTGAAATATTATTGTGATAAAGTTAAATTTTTTTGATGAAACAAAAAATGAAATCAATTTAAAGAAGAAAATAAAAACGTTGGAAATATTCGTATAAGAATGAATATATTTTAGATTTAATGTTGTAATTTGGATGTCTTACATTTTTTCAAAACCTTAAAAATATTATAAATAATTTAACAAAATGTTCTTACATAAAAATATGTTCCTTTTGGGAGCTGTTTTCCGTACCTATATTTTTCATATAAAATAAAAATAAAACTTATCACTTTCCTTTTTTTGAAAGATACAATTTGGTTAAATTTCAGGTATTAAACCTTTTGACACGACAAGAAGATAATGAGATTATATTTATAATACCATTGTTTGCTATGAGCTTTCGTTTTAATTTTTGCCTAATGCTTATGAATAGAGAATGTGCCAGACAATTTTAGACCGAAGCTACAGTTACAATAAGAAATTATTACATTAACTATGGATAAGAGTCCAATAACGAACGGTAGAAAACCAGTTTTTGAAGTTGTTTTACAGTTCTCTAATAGAATATCCGATTATGATGAATTTTAAAACAAAAGAAATTCATCATTTCTTTTATATAATTTTTAATATATATAATTTTTTTTTTCGTGGCTTGTGTAAATTTTGATATCATTTTGTTTTCATTCGCAAATAGTTCTGGTTTCTTTATTAACAGCATGATATAAAGTTAACAAAAATTAATCGAATACAATAATTTTTTTTCGATATTTGTGAAGTAATAAAATTTTAGTGCTCATAAAATTTGTTTATTATTTTCAAGCGTTTTTCTTTTATAATTTTTGTAGTTTATTTCGAGTTTACATCATATTTATTAAGTTTACGTACAAAACTTGTAATACCATGAAAACTAATCTTATTCCCTAACTTTTACAAGTATTTGTTTATTGCGATTATGGATTTGTCAATTATGATTTTCTTTATGTTGAAGAAATCGAATTAACTTTTTATGGAGTATTATAGTAGTTTTAACAGAAACATAAATTTTTATGATAAGAAAATTGTAATTTCTTCCACAAAATTCTGAATGTCATGAATTGTTTTCATCAATTTTTATTAAAATGCAAGAAACTTTAATTTTTATCGTTGTTCGAATTTTTATCTTAAGTTTTTATTCCCGTCAAAATTTCATCTCAATTTAGTTATAAAAAACTTTTAATATAAATTTTTCACTATAAAAAAAATCTCTTATTTTGATTAGTTATATAAAAAAACTTGACAATTATTCAAATTAGATTTTAAATCAAAACGAAATTAAAAATCTTACTAAGAAGAATATTTGTTAAAATCTGTGTATTATATTGGTAACACACACATACTTATATTAGTTTCCAGATACATTTTACTTTTACATATATTTGTAAAGATACATATATTTGAAGTCAAATCTTGTCATTAACTTTTCATACCATTAAAATCAAATAAAACTAACCAATAAATCAAATAAAACCAACCAAACTTGCCAATGAAAATAATCAATCAATATTTAAAATACGTTTATTTATTTACATAATAATATCATAAAGGAAGTATAATATAGAGTAACTATGTCAAACAATTTTTTAAAATATCGTTTTTATTTTTTTTCCTATTTTTTCAGACCCCCAAAACATATGTATAAGCAAAAAAGCTTTTATATTTTCTCTAATACTCATTATTTTTTTTCAATTTTGAAGATGTTTAGTTTTATTACAACAAACTTCTAAAAATTCGAATCTAGTTGTGCGAAAAATCATAACTAATAAATGAATGAAAAAAATATGTGTCTAAATTATGTATTGTTGTTATGTGCTAATATCAATTTATTACAACTATGATTTTTTTTTTTTTTTAAATAGCATCTTCGTCTTCATTAAAATTTATAAAATTCTTATCATAAGTTATTTCAAATCTATATATTGCAATTTAATTTTTACATTAATAAAGAGATAATAAGTCATAATATTTTATCATCTTTCTATAAAATATTCTTAAACGATAGTGGGAGACATTGTTTTATTTTTTTCGTGAATTTATGTTTAATTAGTTCGTTCTGTAAAATAATAGTGTTTTAATGGTCCATGTGTATATTAAAATGTTTTGTATGAACTTTGTTTTAATTATTTAAATTTTGAAATTCTTATAAGGACATTAAGAAAATTATACCGGAATATTTTATTATTATTGGAAATTTATCATTATTTGGATACGGAATTAAAATAAGTATAAATAATTTGAATAAAATAAAGTACCTTAATATTTATTCACTTATTTTATATATTAATAAGTAGGTAAACGCACTTATTTGAATGCACGTTCTTCACTTAAATATTTTACTAATTCATGAAGTTAGAGCTCCATAAAAAGTAGACGGCTAAACAAGTTATCTTCTATCGACCCCAATCATAAAAAAAATTAAAAAAAAAACTAATGATGTCCTTGAATTAAAATCAGAACAATTTTTATATCAGAAAAATTATGACAATGATTTGGAAATATTTTATTTGATCTGTTTGAAATTACCAGATTTCACATAAAAATTTTTGATAACTATTTTGCTCAACATTTTTATAAAAAAAAGAATTTTAACAAACTGTATGCAATGCTGTTTGGACGCAATAAAATTATCAAAAAAATATGATTTCTGGTTCACCGAAACAGACGAATGTTATGAACATAGATTTAAATTTTTGGAGTTGTTATTAACACTTTTAATAATAAAAGGCTCAAAATTTTTAAAAGGGATTTTATTACAAAGTTAAAGTATACTTTCAAACCAAAATAAAAAACAAAAAAATCATTATTCCAATGATATAAAATAATGTGAACATCGTCGGTCTCATGCAAAAATCACTGAACTGCAAAAAAATAGTTTTGAGAAAATTGGATTTAAATTTCTTTTTTTTAGTACGTTTTGATACTTTCGGGAAATAGAAATAGTCATTGCGTATATATAATTTATGACAGCTTTCAACTTCTAACTTTGAACATATTAAAATTTTAGTTTTTTATGATTTTTCTACAATATTAAGTCAAAACGGCCAAAATTACAGTTTCGTGATTTAAGCACGAGACCGACGATATGTAAATAAACATGAAATAAAATGAATTTATTCATGCTTTCAAATATAATTTTTTTATTTACATTCTACACACAGAGAACAAATACTAGTAAACATTAAAATACAATTATAATAAAGGAAATATTTTGTTTATTTTTAAAAGCTTTATATAAAAAATTTTTAAAAGCTATAAAGCACTGTCGTTATAGCGATATATTCTAAACAAAAATAAAAGCTTGGGGGTCTGATCTAATTTTGTTTAACTTTTTTTATTCGAATTTTTTGTATGAGACTAGTTCCTCTATTTATACTTCCTTTATGATAATATATAATTAATTCGAAACATGTATATTTAAAATTTAAATAATATACGTTGTACACGAATAAACATTTATTTATATGATATGCTTTATTTTCTAACATTCTTAATATACATAGGTGCATATATGTAAGAATTATTAAATTCTCAGAATTCTGTGTAGGGTACATAATAATAATTATTATAAAATATTATGTGTAGGTATAATACTTAAATAATAAATTATAATTTCTTAATTTCTGTGATCACTCAATTGTAAATTATAGAAATCATAAAAACATGTAAAATAGATTTATGTATTCCTTATGTCTTATATGATATATAGATATGATGATATAGGAAACTTTTGTTCGTTTTCAACACCTCATATTATTAACGAAAAAATAGAAACCTTCTGTTTAATCATGTTAGCTATTAGTTTTAAGTGCTACATTTAAGTAATCAGCGAACTTTTTTTTCAACTTTAAAAGGAGAAAATATTCAGCAAAAAAAAAAATACTACTTATAACATAAAAACTTTTCCGTTCGAAATAGTGTATTTGTTCCAAATAAAATATATATAATACTTAAGTGTGGTATAAGATTGGGAATTTTTACTATATAATATTTTATTTTTTTATTTCGATAAATTAAATAATCAAGAACTAAATTTTTGATTTTTCAAATGTTTGATATTTATGAAAAATTAAATATCCATGTTTTAATCTAAAATCTATGCAAAAAAAAGCAAATAATCATAGAATTATTAAATCAATTCAAAACTATGTAAATAAACAGAAAAAAATTACTCAAAAAATTTTAAAGATGTAAAATTAAAAATATAGATAACTAATTAATCATATCGATATTTTCGATACCGAAATGAAGTCAACAATTCTATATGTATTTGAAGAGAATGTTACATTCGATTGATTACAATCTTGAGTTGCAGGCATAAAAAAGTGTATAAATAGAAGTAATTCATCCATATAAAAAAAAATTAAAAAAAGCAACAAAATACATTTTTTTTTTAAAATATAATAAATCACCCAATGAAGAAGTGATTTAATACATTTCAATCTTTTTTTTGTCTCATTTTTTATTCTCATTTTTGCATGTACTCTAATTTAAACTTGTTGGTGGCTTTTCCATCTCATAAAAATAAATTCCACATCTCAATCTACATTCCTAGAAGAAATTTCAGCCGACTTTAATTTTAACTTTAACACGTAATATTCTCTACTTTTGGACTTCCTCCTTACAGCACTCTTCCACAGGCGGTTTCGACAAAAAAAAAATTAAATAAATTTCAAGTTCCCAATCTCCCAATATTTATGTAGTATAGGTATACCTATGTATTTTATATCTACAGCGGCTGCCAAATGGCGGTTTACTCAATGACGGATGATTTAAATAAAGATAGCGAAATTTTTTTATACTATTGAATAATCATATAAAATATTATAAAAAATGTGTTAATGT
>OZ023273.1:53639738-53649738 GCA_964007475.1 Hybos culiciformis
TCGTTTTTCGGTGAATTGCTATTCGGTGAATTGCTATTCGGTGAATTGCTCATTCGGTGAATTGCTCATTCGGTGAATTGCTCATTCGGTGAATTGCTATTCGGTGAATTGCTATTCGGTGAATTGCTATTCGGTGAATTGCTTTCGGTGAATTGTCCGGATCCTGTCAAAATTATATATAAGGTATATTATTATTATATTGTTTCAACAATATATTATTATTTTGTTTCAACAATATTTTCACTTTTTTCTATGCTTATTATATTTATCTAATTTAAGAATATAATAATCGAAATCACGTTCACACATTTCAAATTCTTGTTTTTAGGTACGTTTTGTTGTTTTAAGTATTTTAAAATTAATTTAATGCAACTTTAAATCAAAAAAAAATTATCAAAATCTGTCCATAAACATAGAACTTGATTTGAGTTGATAGACTTATACTCTTTTTATAGAACACATAATACGACTTTTTCGGCCATATTCATCTTCCCGCCCATCAAAGATATACATAATTATATTAACTTAAATTAAGTTTTCTTTTTCTTTTTGATAGATAGAATTGTCCAGAATTGTTATATTTTGTTAATAATTTTTTTTAAGACGTAATTTTAAGAATTTTACTAATATTATATGAAGTCTTTCTTTTGTATTATGTCATTTCCAATTTTGTTTTTGGCAACAATAATAGTTACATACATCCTTGAAAAAAGTTAACACAAATCTTTTGTTGTCGACATAAATTTAAATGTTTTTTATAATGGATAAAAGTTAAATTAAATAACTTCGAAACTATAAATAATTTGTCTCAAAATTTAATTTATATTTTCATCTGTTAATTTGATATTTTTTTAAAGTTTAGGAAGTTCAGCGGTGCACGTGTATACTTATTGGATTTGGTATAGCCTAGCCACCACCTCAATCAATAAAAATAAAGTAAATAATGTTCTTAAATTATTAAATAATTAAATAATACTTTCAAAAATGATATCAAACTCATGATCTATGAAAATGAACTTGTTTATTGTGCGAGTCTCGACGACTATATGCGAAACTACACTTCAGAAAATATCTTAAACGGAACAAATATAAAAATTTAGTTTTTAATTCAGAGAATTTTCGACAGTAACATAAAATTAAAAATTAACTGTTCGATATTAATAATATCTTAGTATACTTAATATTCTTCTAATAATATAATAGTCTTTCTATTATTTTTTTCTAGAAATATAAAATAAGATATCACAGTAAATGTTGTTCTAAAAAATTTGTCCAGAGTAGGAAAATTCTTTTCATTTATTTCACATATGCCTTTTTAATATTAAACGTACATGACTTAGTACCAGGCACGAAGCGTGAGTTTTTCAATATCGGAAGCACACTAATAGAATTTAATGCTTTTTAGGCTTACAAATAATTTATTTGTAAGCCTAATAATACAGTATTAAATAAGGCAAGATATTGAAATGCTCTGAAATACATAGGATCATTTTAGTTATTTTGAAGATAATATAAGTACATTTAAAGTTTATTACAAAAATGATCCGAATGTTTTTAATTTAGAAATTTTTTTTTTAATTTGAATTATTATCTAAAAATTATATCGTTTTATTGTATCTTCAAATCACAAAAAAAAATCTAATTAGTATACTTTTTTTATACATAATTCCCTTTCCTACATCCTAATCTTTTTTAGACGGTAAATTAAGTGTCTCTGCTATTAAAGCACATTTAATTCCTATCCCTTTCATATTATTAAGAATGCATAATTTAAAATCATTATTCGCTACATTGAAATTAAGTTTAACGCCTGCTATGAAATTTAGCCATTATTAAAAATTCCATACAAAAAATAATGATTTCAAAAATTTTTCCATTAGTACAGAATTTCAATATTGAAAAGCGACATCTGATTAATATAATCAATACTGAAATTCTCTTTGAATGGGAAATTTTTTGTAATCATAATAATGAATTAAATTTATTCTTAATATTAGAAAGCGTATAGAAAGTTTATTGTAAATAAAACGTAATATAGAGATAATTCCTATTGAATGCTCATTCTGAGTGCATTATTTAAATTTCTACCTATGTTTTATTTGTTAAATATTAAAATTATTTCTACGGAAGCACTCAATACGTTCAATATATGAAGAATTCGTCCCTGCTTAGTACTAGTACATTGTACATATATTTACAAATGTTAAACAGAACACATACGTCGCTAGTATTAAATGTAAAGTTAGCGAAATTCGTTTAGTTATTAAAAAAGTTTAATGTACGTGTGATCGGTAAGTTGTACTTCAATCGTAAATTTAGCTCGGTAAATGGTATATTAAATGCGTCAATTATTTATTTAAGAAAATTTTATTTACCACACTACAAAACTATTTATCACACTTCAATTTTATTTACTTTCTTCATTTTGAACTTTTGTTTATTTTTAGCATTGCAAATGTATTGATTGCAATTACCTCTCACATGCACATTAAAACAGTATACAAAACATGTTAATAAAATTTTTTATACAGCTTGTTGTGTATATATACACATATATACACAAAAACACATGGACACTTGTCAATATTATATCACTCGACCTAATTGACTCGTGTCCAACGTACCCTCTAATTTTTAAAATCCATGTGGGGTACAAAATGTGGGCAATCTTTTAAATTAAAAAAAAAAATGGAAAAAATTTTAACCAAAAAATGTTGGTGCCTCCAATGGCGAAAAAAGGCACATACTTATGGATAGAAAAAATGTAAATAAATAAGTTGTCAAAACAGTCAATAGACATGACTTCAGTGTGCAAATCTACACAAATTTATTTCTAAACTGGGTGTATTTACGAAATGGAAATGATGACAAATTTATTTGCGCTGATAAAAAAAAATAGTTTGCATTATTTCTCTTTAAAAAAAATATTTTTTGCGTTATTTCTAATGGGCAAATCAAATTGATGAGTGGGCAAATGTTATTTTTTATCTTGGCGGCCGCCCGCGCGCCTACCTTAGAGGATACGTTGCTGTTGTAATCTACTATTACGAACATTTTTTTTGTTAGAAAAAAGTATGTAATTTAAATATTAATATTGGCATTGCTATTATGTAGTATTGTATCGTTTTAAAGTCTGTGACATATAATCATATTAAATTTTCTTTTACTCATAACGTAGTTATTAAATACTTCATTAAGTAAGCTATACTTATACATAGGCTGATGTCAATCTTCATTCATTTGTTATTTATATAATTTAATTCGATTATAAGTAATTATTTTGAATGCTATGGTGTGCGATTAAATATAGTTTTTAATTTCATGGTGAGTTGATATACATGATGAGGATAATGCTAGCAAAGATGTTTATAAATCTAACTGTTCGTTAACACAAAGGCTTGTGTCATTCATAAGCCATTGTATACACAGATTTTATTTACAACATAAAAAATATAATTGGCTGCTACTCTGAAAATATGAAATAATAGTAAAATCTATTTTTAACCCCCGACGCAAAAACAAGGGGTGTTATGCGTTTAACGTGTCTGTGTGTATGTGTGTCTGGCTGTGGCATCGTAGCTCCCGAACGGATGAACCGATTTTGATTTTTCTTTTTTTGTTTGAAAGGTGTAGTCGGGAGTATTCTTAGGTATGTTTGATGAAAATCGGTCCAAGATCCGCCACAAAATGGCGGATTACATATTTTTTCAGAACTCCCTCAATATGGGTATCAAATGAAAGGGTTTGACTAGTAGAATACTATACATTATAACAAATTTCAAATCCAAGATGGCTGCCGCCACAAAATGGCGGATTACATATTTTTTCACAACTCCCTCAATATGGGTATCAAATGAAAGGGCTTGACTAGTAGAATACTATACATTATAACAAATTTCAAATCCAAGATGGCTGCCGCCACAAAATGGCGGATTACATATTTTTTACAACTCCTTCAATATGGGTATCAAATGAAAGGGCTTAACTAGTAGAATAATGTACACTATATTGAAAGGGAATGAAGAATATTAACAAACGAAATTAAAACTTGAAAATATTTAAAAAAAAAAAAAAACTATTTAACTTAAAAAAAAATTTTTTTTATTACTTATTCTTTTGGTTGAAAGGTTAATTAAAATAATAAGAATAATAAAAATAAAATAAAAAAATTATGGATTCCCTATAAAAAGCATAAAATAAAAAAAAATTAAATTAAAAATTTAAAAAACCCCCGACACAAAAAAATACTTGAAACCCTATAAAAAGAAAACAATAACCGTGAAATTTTGATCCTACGTAAGTAAGTATGAAATTTTTTGATTAAATGTTGTCGCGTCGGGGGATTGCTCTTTTCTTATAAAAACACCTATCTAAATAAAATTATATTAAAACTACAACGAAAATTTTAAAGTAAGTATTAAGAATGAAAAGTGAACCTACTTAAAAACTAAATACACAACTAAACTATCCAGATAAATGTTGAGACAAAAATATAAACGACAACTCTTACATATTAAATTGACTCAAAAAAAATTTACATGGAAAAAACATTTCACATGTTACGTATGCTCTTTAACAAAACGTTAAGCTAATAATTATAGGAAAAGAGCAATCCCCCGATCCGACAACATTTAATCTAAAAATTTCATACGTACTTACGTAGGATCAAAATTTCACGGTTATTGTTTTCTTTTTATAGGGTTTCAAGTATTTTTTTGTGTCGGCGGTTTTTTAAATTTTTAATTTAATTTTTTTCGAATAATGTATATCTACTTATATACTGCATAAAAAATTTAATTATTTTAATAATAAACTCTTGAAGATGTAGAAAAATATTAAAATTCATATAAATTGATCATATCATTTCATAATTTTTAAAGGCATCTTCAATCTACCGAATGTATTATAATATTTTTATTTTGGAAACGTGATATTTCTACATCAACTTTCAAAACTTTATTAGTTTCATAAATAAATAATAAAAAGAAAAGTTTAAGAATGGTGTAATGAACATAGTTTGTTGTTTACCAAATTTTTTATACATAAATCATGAATTTTGATATTTTTAAATACTTTGCTTTAATAGTGAATTTGAAACTTTACGATATTTAGGAAGATATAAGTGTCTGTATTTAGTTTTACATCATAACTCTAGTTGTTAAGTCTAGATATTAAGTCTTACAATAGAAATATTGAAAAAACTAATAAACCTCGCAAATATTTCGAAGTAATATATAATCCTTTTATCCTTTATCATTTATTCTTTATCCTTTAGGTGCGGACAAAAAGCTTTCATATTCTTTTTTTTATTTGAGAAGAGAAAGGGAACTATACAACTGTATGAATATCTGAAAAACATTCCAACATAAGCAGTCAGCTCTGATTGAAGAATCTTAACAGAAAAATAATAACTTTTTTTTCAGAAGTTTTATTTGAAAATTTTGAAAATAATATTATTACAAATTAAAACGATATAGATTGACCTGCGGTTACTATTTTAAGTAAAAGAAAATTAAACTTAAATTTGTACCTAAAACAAACATTTTTCACATGATTATTACGGATATGTTTTTATGCGTTTACCTTTTTTCTGGAAATGGTAACATCTGACGAAATAAAAATAAACCCATATCACCATAATAAAAAAATCAAAATTACCATATTAATATTAATTTAGTATACCCAACCTATATATTTTAAATGTATGCTGTTTACAATATTAAAACAAAAACTTTAAAAACAAAACAGAATATATTTCTTTAATGTTTTACATAATATCTTTTTATATGTACAGCTGAAAAGCTGAACATTTGCTTATGTTTGGATAATATATCAAATACTTCTGTCTCCAGATTTAGTAACGTTTACGCATTTTAGTGCAGGCAGAGGAACAAACGTATGGACATACTGAGTGACCAAAAATGAAAATATGAAGTAGGAAACTGGGCTAAAAAGTCAATATTAAAAAAAGCGGACGTAAAATAATTGATTGTTTTGACGAAAAAAAAAAATTGAAATGATATATATATATACAACATCAATACAAACTAATGTAAACACGGCCACAACTTCTAAACACCCTCACTAAAAATCAAAATATTTTGAATTTCTCAACCAAGTCGAAAGACAAGTTAAACATTATTCAAAAACGCTACAGACCATCAAAGCTTTAATTTTTTAACATGTTGTCAAGTTTCAATCAGTATATATACCTGTTCGCTTTAAGCATGATAAAAACTAACATTTTTAGCCCATTTTCCATCAAAAATGAAAAAAAGGACTATATGTTTTCATTAAATGTCCGTCCATCCGCCACTAAAATGCTTGTAAAAATTGGGGAATTAGATGTCGAATAGAGAAACTTCGAAAAATGGTTAGAGTTCAAGGACTCTGCCTAGGGTTTGGATTTCGATGCGAATTGTTATATTTGTACATATGACTAATTGTATTGCTATAATGATAATGATCTTTAAAACATATGTTTAGACCATGACCGAGGTATCTTGAAATTAAAGTATCATCCTAAATCGAAATTCTGAAAACGGGCCCATACTTCATTTATGAGGAACTGTTCTATAACTTTATATACCAGGAAAGTAAAAAAAATTTTTAATGGAGAATTTAAAATGAAAATTCATATGTTGTTTATCATCGTTTTGAATTCTTTTTTAACACAAGAATAAATTCTGATTTATTTTTTGGTTTCGCATGCTTTTTTTCATTTGATACTTCGAATCAGTAGTAGAATGTGAAAAATAATCAATTTGAACCTGCGGGTTAAAATTCAGCTAAAATATTTTTCAATAAATCTTTTTATGCTGCAATGCAATTATCTTTTGCTATTTTAGTTATTTTTGATTAATTGAAATAATATATCTCAAAGTTTTAATATTGCGTGGGACGGTGACTACGGTGGTTGTATTTTTTACGGCAAAATTGAATTCTCTTGTGCTTAAAATATAATATTATGATATTTTTTGCTACTAAATATCATGATTCATGAGGATAAAAATTATTAGTAATAAATTTGCTAACTTTCTGCTCATACAAACATTTGGTGCCTCTACTGATTATATTTATCACCGATTTGGATATTTTTTTTAAGGTTTCACTAGAACAGCGGTGTCCAACAGAAATTTGTTTGTAGCTACAATCGCTATTTTTAAATAACGATATTCGCCACTTAAAAGGACTTGGTACCAGTTTGGATTTTTTGTCCCAAAATTTGATTGAAAAGCTGTTTTAGATTATTTTAAAGTTTAATTTAAAAATAACATTTCATTTACACCGTCAGGAATGTTTCATACTTTAAAATGGTATAAAACTTTTTAGAATCGGTTAAGGCTAAGTGCTCGGAATGTCTTCAAATCCATTTTTTTATGTCACAAAATGGTTTCGACGAAATTTCGAGCACCGATTTAATAAATTATTACCGATATTATAAAATTTTAACCGATTAACCGATTCTATAAAAAGTTTTATACCATTTCAAAGTATGAAACAGTCCGGAGGTTGTGAATGAAATGTTTTTCTAAATTAAATTTTAAGAGGACTTGGTACCAGTTTGGATTTTTTGTCCCAAAATTTGATTGAAGAGCCGTTTTAGATTATTTTAAAGTTTAATTTAAAAAAAACATTTCATTCACAACCTCAGGAATGTTTCATAGTTTAAAATGACATAAAACTTTTTAGAATCGGTTATGGCTAAGTGCTCGAAATCTCTTCAAAACCATTTTGTGACACCGATTCTAAAAAGTCTTATACCCTTTTAAAGTATCAAACAGTTCGGAGGTTGTGAATGAAATATTTTTTCTAAATTTAACTTTAAAATAATCTTAAACTGCTTTTCAAAAAAAATTTGGGACAAAAAATTCAAACTGGTATCAAGTCCCCTTAAAATAATCTAAACTGCTTTTCAAAAAATATTTGGGACAAAAAATCAAAACTGGTACCAAGTCCCCTTAAAATATGTATTTATAAAAAATTCATTAATTATTGTATCATTGTAATTAACAAGTTGTTATTAAGATAACAAAATCTAAAAGTTGACAATTTTTGTTTGTTCTTATTTTCATTTTCACATTTTACCACCACAAGTTTATTAATATAGAATAGTTATTGGTTTGTCGTATTTTTTTTTTCTTTAAATACAATTTTTTGATTTGTTTTTGTTTTTTGACTGTCAAAAATATTGTTTTTTTTATTTGTCTAAAGTCATGGTGTGAAAACTTTATTTAATATAAAAAATATTTCAGTGCTGCATTCGCCATATTCACAAAGTCTATTCGCCACATGTGGCGAGTGGCGACTGTGTTGGACACTGGTAGTTGCTATTTATAATTCAGTTCCTTTTGCCTCATAGATTAAAAAGCTTTTAATTTTTTTATTAAACTTTATTTCTCTTAAAATTAAATTATTTATAATTTCCTCAAAAATCTAATCATTAGTGTATCGTAAGACTGTTTTACTTCAATTGCTTAAGATAAAAATTAATATTATTTAATTTAGGGTAAAATTTATAAAAATTTATAACAGAAAATAAGAATTCTATTCAGTTGTTAAATTGTGAAGAACGAGATTGAGAACGTGATCGTGATTTTGCTCTAGTATTTATTTTTGATAACGGTTTTTCGATCCTAGAAAGGCGATGCTCAAAAATAATTTGACTTTCTGAACTATTTTTGTCTTTACTAATACTAGCGATTACTGAAGTTTGCATTGCTTCATATATTTTATCAGCTAATGCAGTGAGTTCTTCAATGGGCTTGTCACCTACCGAAATTAGAGTGATATTAATGTTTTGGTGTAGCCGTCGGAGCCACAAACTTTTAATAATTTCCTCGCTAAACGCATTTCCCGCCAACTGTTTCATGGACCTAAATACTTCAGATGGTCGCCTATCCCCTACATCGGCTTTTTCTACATGAGCTTCAAGCCGTTTTATTTCAGAAGCTGAGTGTCTCTTGATTAAATTTGATTTTAAATGCTCATATTTGCTTGAACTCGGCGGGCTACTTAAAATGTCTATAACCGACTCACAAGTTTCTACAGATAAAGCGGCCACTGTGAGGCAATATTTAGTGTCATCGCTTGTGATACGATACACTGTAAATTGAGCCTCAGCTTGTATAAACCAAGTTACCGGATTTGCATTCCAAAAAGCTGGAAGCCGCACTCGAACCGACTCGATATTATGTGTTTCAGTTGGGGAAGCTGTTCACGTCGTTGTCGTGGTAGATGTTGAAGTTGTAGTCTTGTTGCCACTATTCGTTTCGATCATGTCGTTTTGAAATGAATAAAATTATTAAGACTAAAATTATGAAAAAAAAAAAATTTTAATTTCTTACGATACCCTTCACAAAAAAAATACAAGTGATTGAAATTATTTTGTATGAATTTAGAATAAAAAAATTTTTAATTTTGAACTTTTAATTAGGATTTGATTGAAGAATTAAAAAAAATTTAATTCTGATTTAGTTATTGGTAAAAAAAATTTTTGAATTTTTTTTTAATGTGATTTGAAGTTGTGCAGAAAACTGAATTATCCAACTTTTATTTAAGTTTCAGTAAATTTAATAAATTAATTTAATTTAAATAATTCGGTCCTTTGATTTTGAAGCTAGTATTCAATACTCAAAATGAATCTATTTTTTTGATATACTTATGATGATGATCACCAATTATTTGATGTACATTAAAATCTTTGACCAATGATTATTCAATTTATTTAAGATGAACAGGAAACTGTTGTATATGTCCTTTTAACGGGGTCACCAATTGTTAGTTGCTATTTATAATTCAGTTCCTTTTGGCTCATAGATTAAAAAGCTTTTACTTTTTTTATTAAACTTTATTTCTATTAAAATTAAATTATTTATAATTTCCTCAAAAAACTAATCATTAGTGTATCGTAAGACTGTTTTACTTCAATTGCTTAAGATAAAAATTAATATTATTTAATTTAGGGTAAAATTTATAAAAATTTATAACAGAAAATAAG
>OZ023273.1:53654738-53697834 GCA_964007475.1 Hybos culiciformis
GGCGTGAAAATACTTGAAGTTGAGGAAGTAGGGCTTTTACTTCCAGGGAACACGTATCATTTCCATAAAGTATTTATAAAAAATGGAAAATGAACCTACATTACGACGGTGGTTGAGTGATGTTAATGAGCTGGTGGTTTGGTAATTGTTTATCAATCTAATAGCCCTTCCAGGTATTCAAGATGGGCTTTGGGAGCACCAGCCCATACATGCGAATTGTATTCTAATTTTGGTCGTATGTAGGATTTGTAAATGTTTAAGAGATCAGAGGGGGAAAAGTATTGTTTACATCTTTTTAAAAAAACCAAGGCTTTTCGCGAATTTTCCGGCTTAAATCGCTAGTTATTTTCGTACCTAAAATCTCAAGGCTTCTAGATTTGACAATACTTTCGCCTTGAAAAGAAAATTGGGGATCAAAATTTGACAGCTTTCTAGAAATTAGGCAGCATTGAGTTTTGGATGCGTTAAACTCAACTCTGTTGAGAAGACCCCATTGTGAAATTTTGAAAGGTCGTGATTTATGCTACTTTGCAAAAAATTGCGTTTAGTAGTAACAGCATTTGAAGATGCTGATTTCCTGTTAATAAAATCGTAGCATGCTACCAAGTTACTGTCATCGGCGAAGCTGTGGATGGGGTTGAGTGTTGTTTTCAGAAGATCATCGATGAAAATTGGAAAGAGGGTTGGGGAGAGAACAGACCCTTGGGGTACACCGGAGTTGATATTAAAAATATGTGACTGGTACCCATCCACATCAGCACGAATAGAACGGCCAGACAAAAAGTTGCTGATCCAATTGATAAAGGCTGATCCTAGACCCATTGATTTAACTTTAGAAATCAAAGTCGGGTGCCAGACTGGATCAAAAGCCTTAGCTATATCCAAAGCAACAACACTAGCCTCACCGGAATTGTGAAGACTGGCGTTGAGCTTGTGGGATAAACATGTCATTAGGTCACCAGTCGATCTATTCGTTCGAAAACCATATTGCTGGTCACTTAGCAATTTGTTACATTCAAGGTATTTTTTGACTTTATTGTTAATAAGGGATTCCATTACTTTGGAAAGAATAGAAGTAAGCGCAATGGGCCTGTAGTTAGAGGGATCGCATTTATAGCCTTTTTTTTGGAATAGGCTTAACATGCACAACTTTCCACTTGGTGGGGTAAATGCCAAGTGAATATGAAAGATAAAAAAGGTTGCAGAGAGGTTTAGCTAGAACGGAGGCAGTATGTTTTAGGACCACAGCCGGAATACCATCAGGGCCAGTTGACTTTTTCACATTCAGATTTTTTAGAGCTTTTAAAACAGCTCGTTGCCTAAAGTAAACTCAAAGTAAGCTCAATTACAAAGTTTAATTAAACAAACTAAACAAAGTTTAAGTAAAAGCAAATTTTTCAACCTTTCTGCAGTAACATTTTTCGTCTAGTTGTGGCTTGCTGCAGCGGGTTTGGTCTGATGGTGACTAGTGGAAACCATAAATTTCGAGGTTCTCGACCATTCTAATTTTTTCAATTGGAACTCAATTTCAACAATTTTCGGCTTACAGAGTAGTCTAACTAGAGTCGTTCTATTCAAAATGTGTGTTGCTTAACATTGTCAGGATTGAGATTTCCATTTTAAAATATTATATAAAATAAATTGAGGACTGATAAAAGTTAATAAAAACATTTTGATTCCAAATTAAATATTTAAAAGATTAGGTGCAACTACATATAGTATATAGATACATCATTTACTTGAAAATTTTTCAATCAATAATTTTGGAAATGTTATATTAAAAACACACGACATAAAAAAAAATTGCTTTATTATAAGTTCACGTATAAATATATAAATCTTTACTTACATTCAATTATATAATGTCTACATTTGCATAAAAATAGTAATACTATTACCTACATAATACATACAGTTTCATTTTGGAATTCATTAAAATAGAAATAAATCAGTAGGGGAGAGGCTTGCAGGTTGCCACTGCTTGAAGTATTTTAACATTCTAGCAGTCTCACAACGTAAACTCCAAGTGACATCAACGTCAAAAGAACAGTTGTCACTTTTAATCTACTTCTGTAGCGGACAGACGCAATAACACAGCGTTTACTGAGCAAAGTGTAAATTATTATTTTCAAATATTTTAAATATTAAAAATTGTGTTTTTGTCATGTGCTCGAAAAGTAAACTTTTTTATTAGGAATTCAAGATAAATATTTGGGTTTTGTTGCTTTTTCATTCAATTAACAAATTCCAAACAGAATTAAAAATATATTATGAATTAGCAATTTTTTTAAATGGATTATACAAAATTGCGTCAGAATGCAGGTTGCCACCTTTATTAGCTTACATGTTGATGAAAGCGCTGATGACTGATGATTTGTTTGAAGAAAATGCCGGAACTAGACACAACTCTATTATGTGCCATGAATGCAAAAGAGCCGTTCACGCGAAATGTGTTTCAGTGTTTAAACTTACCCGAATTCTGATTCCGATGAGGATTTCAATTGATTCTATACCATATTCCAATTTTATTTTTTATGTCAATTTTAAGTCATTTCTTTATGTTTACACCCACTGTGTGCAAGTGAAATTCAATAAATTTGAATACTTTTTCTAAATGAGACATTTTTCAGTTTCAGTTTTTCAACATTTTAATCAATATTCCAAAGGGTGACAACCTGCAAGCCCAAATTTGAAGAGTTCGATTTTAGATACTTTTGAAAATGCGCTATATAATTTTTATTTTTTGAGATTTCAAATGATATCTAGCTCAGGATTGTAGCTCAGGATTGTAGCTTTGTATATACTATGTGTACAATACCTTCATTTTTTGACGAGTTATGATAAAAAAAACTATGGGGTGGCAACCTCCATATCTCTCCCCTACATATACGAGTGCAAAATTTTAGATTTTTGTTAAAATGTATTTTCGTCATTCGATCGAGATAGAATTCTGCACATTTATATCGGACTATATGTATTTTTATTTTATGTCTGTCCGTCTGACATGTAGCGTACTTATATGTAAATATTTTTAACTTTCAAACTACTTGACTGATATTGATCCGTTAGAAACCAAAATAAGCGTTCACACTCCAATAAGACTCTATCATCCTTTTATTTTAGGTTTCGGAGTTTGATGCTCCCAACCAACCAAGGGTCTAAATAATTTTACTTTAAAATTTTTATAAATCATTCTTCAAAACTTAATTTGGTATATTCAAGATATATATACTATATTTGATTTATTTGATTAATTCAGAAATCAATTCATACTATCAATTATTCAGATGTTTATTGTATGTGTGATATTTTAACAAAAATGTTTTGAGTAATATTTTTAACTAGACTGCTTGTACTCACGTGTTTTTAGAATAATACATTTTATGATAGAAAATTTAATTAAAATCCAAAATTAATATAGATTATCCTCTATATTACTGAAGTACAAAGCCGGCTCAACAGTTGTGGTGCCCTGTGCAATTTTTAGCTCAAACTCAAACCATATGGAATTTATACAAACTCAAACCATATGAATTTAGGTCGAACTCAAACCATATGGATGAAAAAACTTGTAAACAGCTAAAGATATGCAAAATATTTATTATTATATAGATACTAGCCTTATGTATATTTTGTATTAAAATTAGCCAAATTATTAATATATATTACAACATTTTATAATTTTTAATATTTTTTTAAATTATTTAAATAAAATTAAAAAAAACGTAAAAAAATGTCGGTCAATTTGTCGCCCCTAAATTATGGCGCCCTATGCATTTGCCACATCTGCATCGCTCCTAAGCCGGCCCTGCTGAAGTATTATAATAGACGCATATAATATTAAATAAAATAAAATTTTCTAAGGAATTTATCAGTAATCGATATGATCTAAATTACATTTAGAAATTGATTTTCATTTTGAATAGAATAGAACGCATATTTTCTTTTAAGAAATAATTATATAAGATAATTTTCATAACACAGAAGAATATTTTCTTAAATTTAATTCCAATTTTTTGTTGTGGTACTGGTAATGTAGTCACAAAATTTTATTGTTGTTTCTCTTTATTAATGAAAGTTAATAAATTTAATAAATTATCTAGATATTTTATGGTTATTCTTATTCAATTATATTCTTGAATATACAAAGTCTGAACGCAAGGAAAAAAATTTACATACAAAAATTTATTTGGTAGTTTTTGTGTATACATATAAATCTGGTAATGAAATCGAAAATAATTTTAAAATAGATTTAATATGAAATTTGAATTTAAAAATTATACTATGTACTATGTATTCTATACGATAATATGTACAAATAATCACAAATTGCAACTTAAATAATATCCTAATATTTTCAAATAAATTTCAAACATAAACATATGTCAATGCAGGATTTTTCCAATGCACAACACTAAGATGCTATTAAAATATATAGAATGATATAAAAGAATTACGTTAACCGAACTGACTATTCGTAGGAATGCTCTACCTCCCTTATAAATAAACCGATTTTTATAGGTAAAAGATATCACAAAAAGTGAGTCGCTTACTTTTTTCAAATTTAGTCCTAAAAAGCCAAAATCGCCTTCTAAAAATGAAGTTGCGACAAACTTCTCTTATGGAATAATACAAAAATTAAAATAAACAAAAGTAGAAATTGGAAAATATTCCTAAAACTATTTAACACTAAGTGAGTATATTTTTTTATTTTATTACAATTTAAAAGAAATATTTTTTTTCACACATTTTTCGATAATTTTTCTAACTTATGCTACGTTGAAAGGGGAAACAAAGTGTGTTGAATGAAATTTAATTATTGTACTTTACATATCGCACACCACAATCGAGTATATTGTAAGTCAAAAATGCAACTTTTCAGGAGAGCATTTTAAAGATTTTATATTTTCTTATTATTCTTTCTTCCGTTTTGTTATAGATAGAATTATGTTTTTACCCTTAAAAAGCGGGGAAAAGAGCACTTAACAAACATAATTATATACATTTAACAATTATGTTGAAAAAAAAAAGTAGTGGGATAAAATAACATACTAGATTGGGCAAGATAAACACTAAGTTGTTGTATGTCGTCTTACAACCACATTATCAAAAATATGTGCAAAATTAAAAATGGCAAGGATGCTTACACCATTGTTGATTAAACACTCTTTGTACTTGATGTTGTAAGTTATACTTACAACATTGCTTAAATATTTTTCATTTATTTAAAAATGTTGTAACTAATACATACAATATGACTAGTTCTGGAAAATACAAGCTTATTCTATCGTAAGAAGACTTACAAAATTAAATGTATAATGTATTCCGATCATTAATATTGTATGTTGACTTACAATACATTCTACTTTAAATTTAACTTGCTAGTATATTGTAAGTATACTTACAACATAATAGATCGGACTTTTTGAAGAAAAGGTCCAATATTGTAAGTGGTTTTTGGTTCATAACTTTTGAGGTGTCGCTGGAATACCATATTTTTAGGGTTGATGCGTTGCCAAATAATCTTTTTAGTTTTTATATAGTTCGATTAGGTTGTAAGTCGACTTACAATACACTCGAAAGGGGTGTGCGATATTTTTTACTTCTTTTTTTTGGAAACGAAATATTCGAACCATAAGAAAAATTACAACTATTTTCATCTCACTTAAAATTTTCGCTTTCGATGATACCTATACAAACATTGTAAATTTCACTCTAGTGGCCTGTTAAGCAAAAGCAACACATTCCTATAACATTATTTCGAATTTCTACGTTAATTGAAAGATTGTCGGCAAATAATTTGTCTGAAAGCATTTTAAACCGAAATGTTGAAAATGGACCCAGTATTTCATTTCAATAATATTATAATAAAAAACTTGGCGCCTTTGTCATTTGCCAAATGATTTTAAATTCTTATAATACATATGTATATATACATGAATATTATTTCTCTGAAATGCAATATAAAAATTATAAGTTTATTGTGTTGTGAATAACACATATATATATATATCTTTTTAATAATTTCTCAAGGCTAAAAAAAATAGATTTTAATTTTTTTTTTCAATATTTTTTATGATATCATACTCTTGTTGTGTGAAATAAATATTTTAAATTATAAAAACATTTTTTTTTTGTATGAAAATTGTATTTACAAGAAGCTGCGGGAAAATCAATTTTTTTTTGTTTTGAATAAAAAATGTATTATTTAGTTAAATAAACATTCTTTAATCATTATTTAGTAAAAATAAATACATATTCTGTAATTGCATATGTTAAGAACAAGAAAAAAATAGAATTAAAGTTACATTTTGAAAAAATATGAAAGTTATTAATTAGTTTAATAATAATGACTTATAACTTAAGTTATGCAAGTACATATATTAAATAACATTAAATAAGGGTTCTTCATTTTGTAGGACAAGTTGTGTTATGTTTGCAATTGCATGAAAGCACATTGCATGTTTATTGAGATCATGACGAAAGGTTGACTTTAAAATTCGAAATTGTTTTAATCTTTTATTGATGGTGTCATGCCTCGACATGATAGTTTTATGTCTTAAATTATTTGGTTCTGTTGGAATTATAAAAAAAGACGAATCTCTACAGCCTTTATCAGCAAGAGTCAGCTCTCCTTCGTTGACATGGTAAATATATGATTCTCTGGCTAACTTCAAGTCGGAAAATTCACCGCAAGGGTATCCGCTATTCACCCAAACAATACGTCCACTTCTAATGCACAAACCAACTTCATATCTTAATCCCGGGCCCCGAAATTTATGGCTATACCATTTGGAGCTAAATAATATTGGTTCCTTAATTTTGAAATCAACTCCGTCCAACGACACGAAACAATTTTGATTTGGTCGTGAATCATGAAATCTATTTTCGCAAATAATCTTAGAACAAATTATTTAAATTTAATTATCAAAAAAAAATTATAATAAAAATAAAAAAATATTGACCGTATTTAAGTTCATCATTAATTTTATAAAACACCAAACCCATTTTCGAAATGTCTTCTCATCTGTATTAAAAATTGATTTCGACACATGTTCAGTATTATAAAGCTTTAAAAAAGAAAGAGTCCATAATAAATACTTTGGATTCGAATGTGTAGGTCTTGACTCTTTCAGTATAATATGACAAATGTTGACAAAAATGGTTTAAATCTTCTGAGTCCAAGGTTTTTACTTAATTTTAGTTGATGTTTTGTGTATCGATGCCCTATTTTCCAAAATATATTATTACTATACGTATTTGTCATATCTAAAAATTTACTAAAAATTTTAATGCATAAATAAACAATTAAAAATAAAATAAATATATATGTTGTGTTTATTTTTTATAATATGTTAAATTAATTTATGTATATATGTACAATAAATTGGTGAGTTTAACGTTAAATAAAGGAATTTTATTGAACACAACTGAAATTATTTTAGAAGTTTTTTTTTTTGTACTGCATGTATCATGAAATTTTTTCTGTATATATTTTTATTTCATGTAAAAAAAAACAATTGTTAAAAATAAACTACATTCGCTAAAAAAGTTTGAAAACTTTATAATGTGTTTTCATTAAAATAAAAAAAGTTAAAGTTTAGAAATAATATTAATTAAATCGAAAATCGTTTTTTCTTTTTACTCAAAGAAATTTATATCTTTAAAAATCCTTCCAGTCAAGAATTATAAGTATTGAAAATAAGCATTTCCCGTGCATTAAATCACGGGAAATGCATTTTTTAAAATTAAAATAAAAATATTTAAACTAATAATTTTATTAAAACAAATTGATTTTTGTACAATTCCTTATAAATCTATAAATTTTATCAAAAAAAAAATTGATTTAATTATTTATAAATTAATAAAAAAACCGAATTAAAATTGAAGTTGTTTTAAGCAAATGAAATACCCGGGAAAATGATTTTATTTTGCTATTTTTTTTTAGAATTGACTTTTTTTATTTATAATATGACATCTACTATTGTGAATTTATATCAACAAACGTATTATATATAGTTCACAATTTATTTTGGTATTTTTATTTTGTTCAATTACTTCAAATCATATTTTTAATACTTATTTAATACATATATAAAAATATTATAATACATATATTAAAAAATTACTTTCACTTGACACTTGACAAAAAACCAAAATATAATTATAGTTTTTTTTTTTCCATTTTTTTAGTTTCATTCTACGCGTTTTTTAATTTTTTTATTTATTAAAGGAAATAAAATAAAAGTTTTGTTCAAGTAATTAAAAGGAAAAAAGGTATTTTATTTTAAAAAATAAAGAAAGTATGGATGGTTCAGCCAGCAAAAAGAAAAAAGTGATTGCATACAAACAAAGTTTTGGAAAGAATCACCTCGTGGTATCGAGCAGAAGGTTTTAGAAAAAATGTTTTTAAATGGAGAAATTAGATCTACCGATTCTCCAAAAAGTATCCGTGAAAAAAATCCTATTTTTCAAGAATTTTCTTCAATAATTTTTGGAGCGAAATTTCGAAAAACCAAAGCGAAATTGGGAATAAATTGTAAGTTAAATATAAATAATTTTAAATATGTAATTGTATTAAAAAATTGTTTCAGTAAAATGTACTATATACTGAAATCCCAGAAATTTCGGGAAACATCAAAGCTGTACAAACATCAATTGATGAAAATGTTTATGAAGATCTTGTAGAAAATTCAATTATTTATAATAATCCGCCTGTTATAACATGGATGTTTACGGATCATGAAGAAAAATGTGATTATGTTTGCGTGGCTGCATCAATAATTTCTGGAGCAACCGATATTAAATTTTAGATAGCAGAAGATGGAGTATCTGTAACAATATTTTATGCACGGCCTTCAGCTTTAACTAATGCAAAAGAATTACTTGTAAATGACAAATATGGATTAAATCATCCTAAAACACATGCTTTTTCAAGCAGTTTGATAAATTTGAGAATCACTGAAAAATCTCGGCCAAAAGGTAAAATCGTTATCCCTTTGAATAACCGAATTCAATGAGAAATCGGCACATGGAGCAAAACTCCTATTAAAAAAGACGATGGAACCAAGATCCTAGTCTTAACATTCAAAGGATATCAGCCTAATATAATTTTAAAAGATGCTGATACGAGCGTTAGCTTTGATTAATTTGATTTTCTTTTTTTTTTTTTGTTCTTAACATATATTTTTGTTCTTAACATATAATGAATAAATAATGTTTATTTAACTAAATAATAAATTTTTTATTCAAAACAAAAAAAAAATTGATTTTCCCGCAGCTTCCAGCAGTTTTCGTTAGACAAACAGTTTTTTTACAACTTAATAGAATGAATATTTTTTGTTGGAGTTTTGCATGAGAAATGGATTATACCTAAATAATTCAATATTTTATTTAAACAAGTAAAATACTTACATTTGTACATAGACATACCTATAGATAGGTACAGAATTGTTTTGAAAAAAAAAAAAACTAACAAATAATATCAAAATGAGAAAATAGGAGACTAGCATTAAAACTTAAGATTTTTAATATTAAATAGGTACACCATGACTTTTAATTTATAATTTTTGTTTTAACTTGAAAAAAATATAATCTCATTAATTACCTATAGTTGTTGGTTATAAAAGTTTGTTTTGGGTGTACATTGATTCTCTCTACAAGCGGCGATATTTTTTCAACAGGAACAACCTTCCTATGTATAATGTAACTATATTTCTTTCCATTTCGAACATACAATTACCCTCTTCCGCTAACCGCCTCCCAAGGAAAATCCGCTCTTAACTGACGTCTACATGTGGAGATCTTCTTGCATGCCAAATTTCAGCTCCTTAGTGCCATAAGTTGTGGCTCACTGATGATTCACTGTCAATTAACAGAATTATGTATATAGATTCATGTTTTAAAAAGTTTAAGTTTATGTTAAAGGGCCTTAATAATAATGCCCACAAACTAATATTCTAATTGATGGTCTCACAGGTAATCTTAGTGTTTCATTAAATTAATTTGCAAATTGTAATAAACCGAATTTATTATTACTACAACGATCTATCTACCTCTAACGCCCGTTTATGAATGACATCATTACTCATTTTTCCTTACTTCCATTATTTTCTATTATTTTCTATATCTCGCCTACTAAATTACATATATCTTACATATATCTTAGGTAACTTTAATTAAATATTTCATGACGTCAACCATCAGAGGTAGGAAGATTACTTCTTCTTTTAGTTTTTAAGGAAACAATAACAACAACGGGATTTTGTTGCTTACAGTTCGGCCAACCTACAAATTCACTGTCCCAGTGAATAAACTTCTTTATATTAACTTGTACTGCCTTAAGTTATAATATATCAGGTCAGTACAGCCATTGATCAATTTCATACATATTTTAAAGTAAAAAAAAAAAAAAAAACTTGAACTACCATAAGCTATCATCTCTCAAAACAGCCTTAACCAAATTTCATAAATCAGACAATCAGTACAGCCTTTGATCAATTGTTCGGCCAACCTACAAATTCACTGTCCCAGTGAATAAATTTCTTTATATTAACTTGGACTGCCTTAAGTTATAATATAAAATTTAGATCAGTACAGCCATTGATCGAATGCAATTTAAAAAATCAACTTTTTCTGTTTTAAACTAAAAATAAAACTATCGTATTATGATTCATGATTCACTAATACTTTTTCTGAACCACATTTTCTTTTCTCCAAAACTTGCAAAATTATAAGATCAATTTAACTTTTTTTTTTTTTTTTAATATTTAGATTTTATTACTCAAATAAGGAGAAAGAAAAGATAATAATAATAAAATAATAAAAAAAAACATAAATAAAAAACATAACAAATCAAAATCTTAATTTTTTTTTTTTTTATGTATTCATTCATTTATCTTCTTCTTCAACATCTGATTCATCAAAATCAAAATTTATATCATCTAGTTTACACCACTGTTTCATTCTATCTGCTGAATGTATTGATTTGTATGGTTTTTGGGTTAACTGTCTGTATCTGTAATCACATATCTATCATTATTAAATACAGCTTCCACTTGATAGGGCCCCCTAAATCTTGCATTTGCTTTATTTGGCTGCCCAGTGACTGTTGTTTAATTAAAACCAAATCACCTTTTTTGTATTTCCTTGGTTCTCTGTGTGATTCATTGAAATTTTTAGCATGTGCAATCTGTTTATTTCGAATTTTTGCTAGGACAATCAACTCAGCTAATTGAATGCTATCCTCATTATGATCCTTTTCATTTTCAGCAGCAACACTTTGTATTGCCCATAATAATTTATTTTTTATAATACTTTTAGGAGTATACACTGAGAATAAAACCATAGTATATTTATACAAAAACCTAGTATAAAATACACAAGGCTTCGGCAGTTTTCAGCCTACCAAGTACTTGTGTAAAATAACTAAGTTAATTTAGTGTTTTAACAAAGTTAAGCTTTGTTAAATCAACTTAGTTTTTAGTATAAAAATATACTTTTTAATATGTTAATTTATCGAAGTGGCTTAGGTAATTCATACATGGCCATGTATAATCTTTTAGATAATTGGACTGTACAAAAAAACAAAGTATAAAACCTCTCAAATGTTTTTGAGAGGTTTTATACTTTGTTTTTTTTTGTTGTTTTTTTTTTTTTTGTTTTTTTTTTTGTTTTTTTTTGTTTTTTTTTTGTTTTTTTTGTTTTTTTTTTTTGTTTTTTTTTTGTTTTTTTTGTTTTTTTTTTGTTTTTTTTTTTAGTTTTTTTAGCTTTTTTTGTTTTTATATTATAGTTTTTATATTGTTTTTTTTTTTATTTGAATGGTCAACCATCTAAGTTCTATCACAACGAGGCGTTGCTTAACCGCTTTGTTCAATGTTATGAATTCTTCCACTGAGCTATGTCAGTGATATACAACAATGTATTAATATACAATATAAATTCGGTTTCTATGAAAACTTTATACAATTGTTTAGTAATTTATGCAAGCACTTGTATAAATAAATCAACTAAGTTTTTTAGATGATTTATCGAAGTTTTCAAACAAACTTTACACATTGTTTTGGTAATTTATACAAGCATTTGGATAATTTAACAAATGCTCCGCTTGTATAAATCAACTATTTTTTTAGATGATTTGTCGAAGTTTTCATACAACCTTTATACATTGTTTTAGTAATTTATACAAGCATTTGAATAATTTAACAGTTGCTTCACTTGTATAAATCATCTAATTTTTTTTGATGTTTTATCGAAGTTTTCATTTTAAAACAATGTATAATATTACCAATTACTTGTATAAAAAAACTATGATTTTGGAATTTAGTACAATTTTTTTTACCCAAGTCAACTTGTATAATATTACTATGGTTTTTTTTCTCAGTGTACCCAAACAATAATTCCTGTGGTGAATGGCCAGTCGTACTGTGTTTCAATGAATTTAAACCCCATTGAATTGCAAATAGATTCTTATCCCAATCTTTTTCGTCTATTTCATTTGTCATAGCAGAAGTTGCTGGTATAATTGTCCGGAAATAACGTTCGACTTGCTCATTACCTCTAGGTGTTTGAACAGCATTAGCAATATGTTGTACTTCATTTTCCTTACAATATTTAGCAAAATCCTTGGAAGTGAATGCACTGCCTCGATCTGTAATTATTCTAGTTGCCAATCCGAAATATTGACTAATCTGATTAAGCATTTTAATTACCAATCCTGACGAAGTATTTCGAACTGCTTTTAGAATAACAAATTGTGTGAACGTGCACACTATTCCAATAATATATATGTTGCCACTCTTACTTTTTGGGTAAGGTCCAATGTGATCCATATGAAGCGTGTGAAATGGAATTGGATGTCTCTCTACAACATGCAAATTATAGTTTGTTTTATCATTTCTTCTTCTGGTAAATAGACAATCTAAACAACTGTTTATATATTTCTTCACTGTGTGATTCATAAACGGAAACCAAAAATATTTTTTTATGTACGTAATTGTGCGATTAAAACCACTATGGCCCATATCATCGTGTGCCATTTTAATGATTCGCCATCTAACACCACGAGGTACTACAAATCTTGCACCATTTTCTGTTATTTTGTACACTCGGCCATCAATTAATTTATAGTTATTAACTTTATTATTTTTGCTCTGAAAATTTTTTGATTCAATTGTTCCACTTTTCACAATTCTTAATGTCTTTTATGAAAGGATCTTGACACTGTAATAATGCCAGCCAATCTTCAACATTTACACCAACAATTAATACATTTTCAGCAACAGTTTCGAATTCATTTTCATTTACTGCATTCAATGGACTTCGACTTAAAGCATCAGCATGACACATTTTATTCTTGCTACGATATTCAAGTTCGAAACTGAATTCTGAGATTTTCAACCACCATCTTGCAATACGTGGAATAATATTTTTCTTTTTCTTGCGTCAATTTCAATGAGTTGCAATCTGTAATAACTTTGAAATGTTTGTTGAGTAAATAATATTTAAAACGTTCCAGTGATTCTACTACCGCTAACGCTTCCAATTCATAGCTGTGGTATTTAGATTCCGCTTCAGTTGTAGTACGACTGAAGTATGAAACTGGCTGCATCTTTCCTTCATTATTTTACATTAATATGCCAGCAACGCCGTGACTACTTGCGTCAGTGTGCAACTCATGCTCTCTTTTTGGGTCATATAAAGTCAACACAGGTCGATTAAAAAGAATTCCTTTTAAATTGATAAACGCTTTTTCTTGATTTTCACCCCATTGAAATTTATTTTCTTTTTTCAATAACTGATACAGATACCTTGCTTTTATAGAAAAATCTTTTATAAACCTACGAAAATAACCACATAATCCCAAAAATCGACGTAATTCTCTGATACATTCAGGCCTTTTAAACTGTTCCACCGCAGCAACCTTAGTACTTCCCGGCTTAATCCCATTACTGGATATTTCGTGACCTAAGAAAGAAATTTGTATTTGAAAGAAACTGCATTTCTTAAGATTCAAAGTTACATTTGCTTTCTCAAATCCTTGCAATACTTTTTCAAGAGCATTAAGATGTTCTGTAACTGTTTCTGTAGCAATAAGTATATCATCCATGAAAATTGTTATGCATTGTGGTAGTTTATCACCAATCTTTTGCATTAATCTCATAAAAATCGCTGGAGCATTGGTGAGACCAAATGGCATGCGATTATATTCATAATGGCCAGAAAGAGTGACAAATGCAGTTAAGTGTTTTGAGGTCTCAGATATAGGTATTTGGTTATATCCACTCATCCAGCGGCAAGAACAGAAAACAGTCTTGTAAAATAAAGAGTGCAGTTTTCTGTTAATATCACTGTTTAATGCTAAAATAAGAATACATTATTACATGAAGTAAGAATTTCTGTTGCATTTTTCTGAGTTGTCAATAATAAGCGGTGAACACTTTCGAAGAAAATTCTGATTAGAATTTCTATTTTGAATAGTAAAATATGCAAGAAAAAATAGAACAAAAAATGAATACATTTTTTTCGAAGGTGTTCAGCAAGAAAAAAAACGCCTATCTTATTTCTTAACGAACAGAGTAATTTGGTTCTTACATTGGATGATTTCGAAAATTTTGTTTTGAGCTTTTGGTAGGAAATGTGTAATCAAAAAAATAAACAATTAGAAATGTATACAAAAATAATTAATGTAAACAAGTTTTTTTTCTAAACTTTTTTTTGAATGATTGGCGATTTAAATAATAATAAAGTCCTCGGAGAAAAAAATAATAAAGAAAAAGGAAATTAATTTGGGCTTTTTTCTAAGTTGTCAACAAACAAAACTGCACACTTGAATTTTTTATAATTATTTACGTCCGAAAAAACGAAATTTATTTAAATTTAACTTTAAAATTGAAAATCTATCGATTTTATCAATCCAAAATATTGGAAAAATTTGTTTATAATCATGGCTAATGCAATTAATATTAATATGATATCAAGTATTCTAAAGACACCGTTTTCAAGAAGATCTGGAGAAGAAAAAAAAGAAATTTTAGAAAAAGGAAGACCAACTCCCGAACTACCTAATTTAAAAACTGTTTTGAAGCAAAAGGATAAAAATATAAACCGTTTCTTCAACAAAGAAAATTATGACCGTTGTGAATGGCTAGCTGGTTGTCCCACAATTAGTCGCCTATTTTGTTGGCCATGCTTAATGTTTAAAGCCAGTGTTGAGAGAAACATTTGGGTTAATGAGGGTTTCGCAGACTTAAATCATCTGAGCTCTGCAATTTCGTAGCACGAAAAATCGAAGACATATATTAATTCAATGTTAACGTTCAAAACATATGGATTGGTTAGGATTGATTTACTGCTGGATAAACATTTACAAATTGCCACCACCAAGCATAATGAAATGGTATCTCGAAACCGGCAAGTACTTATGAGACTTGTAGATGCAGTTTGTTATTTAAGTATGCAAGAGCAAGGTTTCCGGGGGCATAATGAAGGATGTGATTCCAGTAATAAAGGGAATTATTTGGAACTATTGAATCTCATTGCTAAGTATGACGTTTTACTTTACCAACATTTAAATGATGCAACTATTTTTCGGGGTACATCCAGCACTATTCAAAATGATATCATAAATAGCATTTCTGCAGTTATTTTTGACGATATTAAAAGTGAGCTATTGCAAACTAAATTTGTATCAATTTTAGTAGATGAAACTACAGATATTTCAAAAAAGTCTCAAATGTCTGTACTCTTAAGATTTGTAGATCAAAAAGGAGAAATTCAGGAAAGATTTCTTGGCTTCACTGACGTGAGTGGTAACAGACGTGCAGTTGCAATATCAAATCACATTATTAAATTTATTGAAGATCTTAATTTAGATAAAAAACTTGTAGCTCAAGGATACGATGGTGCTGCAGTTATGTCGGGTGAGCTAAATGGCACACAATCCCTTGTTAAAGAAAAATATCCAACTGCATTATTTGTGCATTGTTTCGCTCATAAATTAAATTTAGTTTTATCTCAGTCAGTTGAATTTATTAAAGAGTGTAGGTTATTTTTTGGAACAATAAGTTGCATTCCATCTTTTTTTTCTCACTCTTCAAAACGAAGTTTTGCACTTTAAAGTTTTATAAAAATTAAGTTTCCTCAAGTCGCTCCAACTCGCTGGAATTACTGCTCACGTCTTGTAAACACTTTAAAAGATCATTAAAACGAGCAAAAAGGTTTTTTTGAAAATATACTTGAAAATGAAGACGAATGGGACTCAGATGCTGTTATAAAATCTCGGGGTTTTCTTTATTTTCTAAATGATTTCAATTCTGTTTTTCTTCTTGAAATATTTTCTAAAATTTTCGGTTTTACTGATTTATTATATAATGTTTTGCAAAATAAAAGTTTAGATATTGGTTTTTGTAGTAAAATGATTGAAGACACAATTTTAGCTATAAGTGAATTAAAAGAAAATTATAAACAGATATTTATGACAGCAAAAGATATTGCTGGAAATCCAAAACGAAAAAGAAATGTTAATTTAGAAATAAATCATGAAAAGCAAATTTATAATGAAATTATTGATACAATTGTCGAACAAATGAAAATTAGATTTAAAGATTTAGAAAAAATTAGTTTTGTCGGCTTAATGGATCGTAAAAAATTTCCAGATTTTAAAATAAGTTTTCCACAAAATTTAATTACTTCATTAAAAAAATCTTGTTATGCTGGATTTTTCGATTTTCCAAAATTAAATAACGAATTAACGGTGTTATATAACTCAAGCTGTTATTCGGTAATTGCAATTCATGAAATTATAAAATATAATATTCAGAATGATTTAATTTCGACATTTTCCGAGCTTCAAAAACTCGGTTGCCTTATTATGACAATACCGTCAACATCTGCTTCGGTTGAGCGTTCTTTTTCTGCGTTAAAACGTATCAAGAGTTTTACTAGAAATAGTACTGGACAAGACAGATTGTCTAATTTATCATTAATTACTATTGAAAAGGATCTCCTCAGAGAATTAAGATCTAAACCAAATTTTTTTGATAATGTATTGGAATTTTTTTAAAAAAAAGAACGAAGGATTGAATTCACATTTAAATAAAAAAAATTATATAATTTTATAGTAATGTTGTTTTTTTAATTACCTACTTGTTAGTATATAAATAATTATGTGCGATGAAGACATTTATTTTTAAACACGAAAAATTTATAATTTTTATTTTGTATTTAAAATACAATTATATACTAATAAAATACAAATTTAATGTAATGTAAAACATCTTTTTTATTTGTTGACGCCTTGAAAATTTACTCAGGATTGCCACTGCACTCATCATATCTAATGTAGTAAAATATTTTTTATTTGATAATGAATTTAATGTTTCTTCAATGTTTGGTACAGGAAAATTTTCTCTTTTTGTGATATTATTTAATTTTCGATAATCTATGCAAATTCTGTGTTCTCCATTTTTCTTGGGTATCATTAAAATTGGACTGGCATATTCAGACGAAGAATGTCTGATAATACCCAAATCCAACAATTTTTTTATCTCTACGTCAAGAATATCTTTTAGTCCATACGCTACTTTATATGGTTTGTAATTAATTATTTTATTTTCTTTTAGCACAATGTCCATTTCTATCAACGAAGTCTTACCAATTTCTTCTTTATACATTGCTGTCGCATTACGATATTTATTCAGTATTCCAAGAACTGTATCAATTAATTGTTCACCTATACCTAGAGTTGGGCTTCGAGAATTACCCGACGGGAATTCTCGGGAAATTTTCGAGATTTACCATCCCAAATCTCGAGAATTTAAATTTTTAACATTTCGGGAAATCATTTTTAAAAAATTCTCGAGAAATCGAGTTTTTGTTTTTTAAATATTTTAAATCAAGTACTCATTGAAAAAACTTCTTTTTTTTTTTACAAATTCAATGATAATTTTTTTGAAATAAATAGGTATAAGATTTGACTTTTCTTACTTGGAGTTTTTTCATCAAGTATTCATGTAAAAACTATTTTTTAAAAATTTAATGATATTTTTTTTGAAATAAATAAGTATATGATTTGTGTTATTTTACTTGGAAACGGGACATATTTTGTGAAGTGTAACATCATTGATCATTAGCTATAATTTCATTTCAATTTTTATTTTGTGGTAAGCGGTTGTACTGTATTCAACTCAACAACAACAAAATAATTGTATCGGTGAGTTAAATTTAATTCTATTTAAACAAAAACAATTGCAAATACATAAATATTAAATTTTCAGCATTAAATATCATGAGTTCGGAAAACGAATATGACCAAGTGTGGAAGCTTTTCAAACGATTTGAAGATGAAGCAACATGTTTGAAGTGCAATAAAATCATTAAATGCAAGTCATCATCAACATCTGGACTTCATCGTCACCTGGAAAGGATCCATACCATGAAGCGAAAGGAACATGAGCCCGAAAAAAAAGGACCATCAGCCAAGCGACCGCGAACACTTCACAGATTTTTCAATAGTTCTACAATTAAGTCTTGCTTTTCTGTATCGCTTGAACAAATCGTAGCAAAATTGGCTGCAAAAGATGGAATTTCGATCAACGCTATAACAAAAAGCGAGTTCATACGCAATAGCATCAGTTCTTTGGGATTCCGTCTTCCAAAATGTCACAAAGCTGTTTTGCGTTTGGTCATGAACTACTGTGCGACCATCAAATGTGATTTAAAGAACAAAATTGCAAATTTTAAATCGCAACAACGTAAGTTTAGCTTGAGCATCGACGAGTGGACGAGCGTTCGAAATCGACGTTACATGAACGTCCATATCTATTACGACGACGGAGAATCTGACAACCTTGGGCTTGTGCGAATTCAGGGTTCATGTCCTTCTGAAAAAGTATATGAGCTCTTAGATACAAAGCTTTCAGACTTCAATTTGAGCCTCCAGTCAGACATCGTCTCTATCACCAGTGATGGTGCCAGTGTGATGATCAAATTCGGGAGACTATCATCAGCGCATCAACAGCTATGCTACAATCACGGCATACACTTGGCAGTTATGGAGGTAATGTATCAGAAACGCAAATGTACAAACACGATGTACGAAAGTGACGTAAGCGATGGATCCACCGATGGCGAAAATAATAATGAAAACGTTGTAGATTGCGTAGAGGATTCAAATCAGGGAGGCAGTCAAAGCGATGAAGATGAAGACAATTCAGCCAATACACCTACTGATGACCATGTTTCCATTGACGAGGACGACGATATCGTATTCGTTTCTGATAAAACCGTCGCTTTAAAGTCCGATTTTGAAATCGTGTGCAAAGTCCTCAAGATTGTTTTGAAATTCAAAAACTCGCCGGTACGAAATGCTATATTGCAGAATTATGTAAAAGAGGTCGAGAAGAAAGAGCTTTTCTTGCTATTGGATTGTAAGACCCGTTGGAACAGCCTTGAATCGATGCTGGCCAGGTACATTCGAATCAGTAAGCACGTTCGTAAAGCACTCGACACGCTCAATTTAACTTTTATGGCAACTACTGACGCAGAAGAAAAGCATTGCAAGGATATCATTAATGCTCTAAAACCTATACGTGTAGCTCTCAGCCGCCAAAATGTGAACTTACTTGCAGCAGATCTAAAATTTTTGTTCACAAAATTGGAGAATCAGCACACCGAACTAGGCGACGAGTTGCTATCCAGCCTGAAAAGAAAACTAGAGGATCCTAGATGTACCCCTTTGTTATCTGCCTTTAAATATTTGCACGAGCCGGTAAACAGCTGTCGTGATAAATCTGCATTCTTCCAGACGTGTTCCAAAATAGAATTGATTAAGGAAGCCAAAGCGTATCTGGTCCGTCTTTTTTCTACAAGCATTCCAGAAGAGCAAGCAGTTTCTGATTCTGACGATGATGCCGTGATTGTGAACCGCGATGAAGCAGAAGATATGGCAAAACAACTTGAAAAATATGTCCAGCAATGCTCAAAACCAAACGAAAACATTACACAACATGCGACAAACGAACTTTTTCGGTCGTTTAAAAACGAATTAAATATATATGAAAAAAGTGGACAGAAAACACAAAACGTTCAAAGACTTATCGCGGCTTTCAATACAATTAAGCCAACGTCGACTCAAAATGAGCGCAATTTTTCTACGTCGGGGAATTTTGTGTCGCAAAAGCGTACGCGATTATCAGACGCAGCCATTGACAGTCTTTGTTTTTTGAAATTTTATTTTAGTAAGTAAGTAATATGTTTGAATTATTTTTGTTTGTTTTTCTACTCTGTTCTACTTTGTTTTTATAAGAATGTTTTGAATTATTTTTGTTTTAATACTATATTCTATTTTAATAATAATGTTTTGAACTATTTTCGTTTTACTAATTAAATAAAAAGAAACATATTTTTTTCTAATTTCTTTATTTTAACTGATTTTAGGATTTTTTACAGGTTTTTTAAATTTTCCCGAATTCTCGAGAATTCTCGAAAATTCGTTTCGGGAAATCCCGAATCTCGAGAATTAAAATTTTCATCATTTCGGGAAATCCCGAATCTCGAAAATGAGATTTTGTCGGGAAATACCCAACTCTACCTATACCATCGTTTATAGTTATATCTGTTTTCTTAATACCAGCTGGTTGAGTTTCTTTAATAATTAAATTATTTGAAATTTTTTTAATGTGAAATTCACCATGTCTTTTAATTATTTCAACATCCGGTCTATCTAAAATATTTCTACCAATGATAATAGGTATCTTTTGAGCGGAATCTTCTACCACTATTAATTCGACATTGAATTCTATATTTTGAAGGACCACAATGCCTTTAATTTGACCTACTGGATATACTATAGTACCTCCGAACCCATATAATGATGTGGTACACGATTCAATTAACCATCTATTTTCTTTTACTCTGCTATGTTGTATTGTTGTGCAACAACTACCTAAATCTATATAAGCCATGAACTCGATGCCATTAATTTTTACTATGGTATGATATTCATCAATTGATTCATAATTTTTCAATTTATTTATTGTAGACATTTTTTTTCTATTTGCAGTCTTTTGCTGTGTGACCCTCTTTACAGCAATTGAAACAAACCCTTAGCTTTCGGACACAATTGTTGGCAAAATGACATATTTCTCCACAAATAAAGCATTTACGATCTTTATTTTCATTTAAATTATTTACCCGTGAATTTTTATTAAAATAACTATTATAATTATAACTATTATTATTAATCATTCTATTATTATTTTTTTCGTACGGTGTAAAACGATCCATGCGTTTGTACTCTTTCACAAAATTTCTGCAATTGTTACTATTATCATTTTTATTGAGACCAAAAATTTTATTTCGATTCTGTACTTGTGTTTCCATTTCTTCAAACTGTTTAATCTGCCTCAAGACTTCATTAAGATCATTGCAATTAGCAGCAAGTAAAACACTTTTCAAGTTATCATTCTCTAATCCAGAAATAATAAATGCTTTGATATTTTCATCCGTCAAATGAATTTGTCGGCCCAAATTCAATACCTCATAAAAATAACTCTCGATGCATTCATTGTTCTGTTTCTTTCGACTCATTATTTGAAATAAAATATCACCATTATTACTTAAATTTGGAAAACTTTGAATCATTTTTTCTCCGAAGCTAAGTACCAAAAACGCGCTACCACAGATAATCTTAATGAAGCATAAAAAATAGTGGACTTATCGTCCCAAGAATAATTCATTTTTAGTTTCTATATATTATTTAACAAATTTAACGCAGATAAATTTTTGTATTTTTGGGGATCAAATTCTGGTATTAATACACTTACTTTTTGTATTCCCATCAAGAATGAGCGTTCATTTGTCTGAATATTGGTGCCAGAACCGCTTCCCACATCTGATGAACCGTTGCCTAAATTTATGTCTCTTACCGTCACTATTCTGTTGGCATTTTCATCAATTTCTGCACGTAAACTAAAATTTTCTTCACTTAAACGTTTGATAGTTTCCAGAGCTTCATTCAATTCATCCTCAAGAGCCATTTTTAAAATATTATTTGTTTTTGATTCCGATTTTCTTTATTTCAGAAAAAAAAAATTTTTTTTTTTTTTTTTTAAATCAAATTCAAAAAAAATATATTTCGATTCACCCCACACCTGAACTGTAATAAACCGAATTTATTATTACTACAACGATCTATCTACCTCTGACGCCCGTTTATGAATGACATCATTACTCATTTTTCCTTACTTCCATTATTTTCTATATCTCGCCTACTATGATAAATTACATATATCTTACGTAATCTTTTACAATAGCTTAGGTAACTTTAATTAAATATTTCATGACGTCAACCATCAGAGGTAGGAAGATTACTTCTTCTTTTAGTTTTTAAGGAAACAATAACAACAACGGGATTTTGTTGCTTACAAAATATTGAAAATAAAAACATCTGTCGAATTTGAATTTAAGTTGAGGTTTCGATTGAACAGTTTATTGCCACTTTATATTAAAAAAAAATTATTGAAACAAACATACGTTACCAATAGACAAATTTATTGACTAAAAAGATTATTAATATTGTCATCAATGAATATTAAATGAAGCTATACTATAACCCTATAACGAATCTACTCACCCATGTATTTATTGAAATATTGAAAATTCCTTTGAAAGTCAAAATACGACTTTTCGAGTCTTAAATTTATTCATAAATCATTGTTATTATTATTATTATTATGCTAACATATATTTCTGAAAACTTGAAATATATTTTCGAAATTTTTCAATCAATTGAATTTTGTTTTATAAACATTAAAGAAGATATTAAAATGAAACATTTTTCTTAAAAATAAAATTCAAGTTCATGCTATTTTATTTATGATAATTTTAATTTTGAAAAACAAACAAATGTTATACATATAAGTACGTACATATCTGTTTATACGTTTGTTGGTTTTAAAGTTATTTATTTTTCGAATTGGAAGTTTTTTAAATAATACCACAGAAAAATGTAGTATTCTACATTTCTCAGTAATAAAGCATAGTAAAATAAATTTGTACATTATAATCTTCTTTTGAAGCCAACTATAGATGTTTCGATGTTTTACGAAGAGCTCTATCGTCTCCCAAAATCGCTATGAATTTCTTCTTCTTCAATATAAAACATAGATGCAATCCCAACTAAACTTTGTTTTTGGACCAGACTTATAAAACAGACAAAATTTTTTTTACAATTTTTAAGTAAAAAAAGCAAGGAATTATTAAGGATCAACATTTTTTCAAATACATTTTATTTTTTATATTCCATAGAAAATATACATTGTGATGCTAATGTTTAAATTCCAAAAAATAGAATTCTGACACTATACTTTAATATTATGATCTGTACAAGATAAGCATAATTATACATGAAACCAACAAAAAAAAATATTAAAATTTTTCCATTTTTGTTTTTTTTAAATACTATTTTTTGGAAAATAATAAAAATATCTTACCTGATGGGACATATATAAAAATCTTATCACTTATCAGAAAATGTCATTTAAACCTTTTCTAATTTATTTTATATATAAATATAATGTCCCATAATACCATTGACCATCACAGAAACACCTTATTTTTTTTTTTGAGTGTTCAAGGTAATTTAAAGCATTAATTTTTATGGTACATTTTTTCTTGTGTGAGGGCTTATTAATATTATGTACTATCTTTGTGCAATAAACAAATAAGATATGTATAATGTATAAATATAATTACAAGCACATAATAATAATGTGATAATAAATTTTCATAAAATTAAATTAAATTAAATTTATTTAGTTCATTTGATTTTAATTCCCAAAGCACTCTGATAGCAAAAGACAATGACGCCTTTTTTATTGACGCACAGAGTGTCGGACTCCCAAAGCTAGTTTGCTAATCTAGTTCGGAGTACCACCTTTCTGTTTGTGATACCACCTTTCGGCATTCATTTGCTAGCAACTTCGACCCAATTTTTTTATTGTTTTCATACAAAAGTATCAATTAAATACGCAAATTAATGTTTGGAATTAATAGGGTCATTTGATCAAAGTAGATCATCGCCATTGCTTAACAAAATATAAAATGAGAGAATTATTTAATATTTTTAGAATCTTCTGAATTACTTTATTTAAAAATATATAATCGGATCTGCTACGTATGACAAATTTCAAAATCCAAAATCCAAAATCCAAATGAGCTAAAATCCAAACTTCTAAAATCCAAATGATCCAAAATCCAAACTTCTAAAACCCAAATGGGATCTAGGTCACAATCCAAAAAAAAAACCAAATGACCAAAAAGGATCTGCTACGTATGCCAAATTTCAAAATCCAAAAACCAAAATCCAAAATCCAAAATCCAAATTTAAAAAATCCAAATGACCCAAAATCCAAACTTCTAAAATCGAAATGACCCAAAATCCAAATGACCCAAAATCCAAACTTCTAAAATCCAAATGACCCAAAATCCAAACTTTATAATTTTTTATCGGCGCGAAGCGCCGGCTTGGTTTAGGTTAAAAATCGCGCGATTTTTAACCTAAACCAAGCCGGCGCTTCATGAAATATATATAAAAAATTTGAAAAAGAAATCTCCATTTTTTTTTTTTAATAATAGTTATTCATTTAATTAATTTTTTTTGTACTGTAAATAATTCATTTAATTCATTTTTTATTGTATTTTAATTCACTTAATTCATTTTTCATTGTATTTTAATTCATTTTTGCATATTTACATTTACAGTTTATGATAAAGTGTAATGTGAGTACTTATAGATTTTAAGTACTCTAATTTCTCAGTTCTTTGCCTTTTTTAAATCACACGCCTAATTTTCTTATATTTTAGTTTGTTTATTTTTTTTTAATGGCCAGGTATTCACCAGATCTAATTTTTTCAACGTTATTTAGAGCATTTATTAGTTCTTTTTTTAGCTCGTTAATAAGAGCATAGAGACCAATGTTTTTTTTTTCGATTAAAATTCGCAATCTGTTATGCCAGCCCTCTACTGTATTTTGCGTTCTTGGAAAATTTTCAGAACGAGGATCACCAATACACCAAAAATTGGGATCATATCGAGTGGCACCGTTTTTTCCAGAAATATAATTTTTTTTTAAATATTTGGCTATTTTAATCCAATCGTTATCATGGATATTATTATATAACTCTGAGAAATAATCATTAACTTCTTCAGGTGGCACGAATGAAAGACTCTTCAGCATTCTTATTTGAATATTAAATACAGGGATCCCACAGCTTATTTGTGCCAAAATGATTCACAAATATCTGGCAAAAAATTTCAAAAATATTCTCAAATATCTGACAAAAATGTTCACAAATATTTCAAAAATGTTCTCAAATATCTGACAAAATTTTTTTTAAAATATTGACAAATATATGGAATTCAGTAATGTACAATATTGAAGAAAAACTGTAACAGTAATTAAAAAATTGCTAAAATAATAAATAATAAATAAAAGATATAATGTCAATCTACATACATGAAACATTTTATTAATTTTTATTTTTCAGTAACTTTTCCAACTTTTTTTCTGTATCTAAAATCTGTTGTTTAATATTTGTTCTGTTGCTTAAAGCAGAATCCAATTTTATTTGAACTTTGAATAAATCATTTTTTACAATTTTTTTTTTATTAATAATTATTATCAATCCATCGTTTGCTTCATTAATCATCGCCTCACATATTTCAGGTTTTGCTTTATCTGATTTTAATTTGAGTTGTAAGTCTTTAATTTCTTCAGCTTTTTTGTAATTTTTTTGTTGCAACATTTTTTCAATATCAATTTTCCTTGATTTCTGCTCTGATATTTTTTCTAGAAGAAAAGAAAAGTAAAGATTATGGCATTTAGGGATTTTAATATCAAGGAAAACGTCATACAACCAAAATTTGATTCAAAAGTAATTTTTGATTATTTTAAAGATTAATTTAGAAAAAAAATTGAATTCAAAATCGCCGGACTGTTTCATACTTTAAAATGGTATAAAACTTCTTGGAAACGGTTAGGCTACGATGGCTAAATGCTCGAAATCCATCAAAACTATTTTATGACAAAATAAAGTAGTTTTGAAGTCGTTTCGATCGTTTAGCCTTAACCGATTCTAAAAAGTTTTATACCATTGCTTGTTGGGTATCAGCTGCTCTTAATAATTAAAAAAAAAGAAATAAAAATCAAAATAAAAAAGTGGCCACACGGGTATATGCTAGATTGCGTCACGTCCAAGACGTTTACTTGGGATTTCATACGGCATGGCATTACAAATATCAAAAGTAAAATTTGGAAAGTAATTAAATATTTCTTCCAGTCAACCAAAAAATTATTTAATTATTTATACATACACATATGAATCGCGTATACCGATAGAAAAAAAAACTTTTACTTACACACACAAATTCAATTAAAAAAATTCCAAACAAATTATTTTTATTTGAATATAAGGATTAAGCCATTGAGAAAATAATATAATTAGGTAAATTAGATACCTACTTACCTCTTTTACTCAATTTTAAAGAGTTGTTAGTTATTTTAAAAAAACTTTGACCAATCGAAGCCTTCTCAGCAGTCTTATGTTTTGATGTTGCTTCATGTTGTTTTAACTGAGACATTCCACGACTTGCAATAGAAACTGCAGAATTGCATACTTTGCAAATTGCACTATTGGCATCATCCTGGTTTTCTTCCAACCAGTGGAATTGAATTTTCCAAGATTGTCTGAACGAAGTGCTTTGACACATTTTTTTCGATTAAATAAAATTAAAACAGCTAGGAAAAACAATTGAAAAAAAAACTGTTCATAAGCTTCTTTACTTTTCTGACTCATTAAACAGAAGATTAATTGCACAACATGTCCTTCAAAAACGCCATGAACAGTGAAAAGTTGTCTCATTATTGTAGGTACTATATAAAATGTCCCGTCCATAAGCCAGCACTTTGAATCGCCTAGTAACTTTAAGGACTGAGAGGTGCCTAATATTATTATTTTTTCATTGTTGTAACTATAATCAGAAAGAACAAATGATTCGCCATCTAATAATTTTAATTCTTCAGGGATATCGATTTCTGATATAGTTGAAGGTTCTTTTATAAAGTTTCTTCGGACTCGATTAATTTTTTTTCTTTGAGCATTATTTGTGGGAAGATAGCGGCGACATTCGGGCTCTGTCTGTACAACTGAATCTAAAATAATTTTTGATGGAGGAAAAACTGATACTTTAGCAGCATCTTTAATGTAAGCATTAGCTTTACAAATAGATATTTTTGACGCCTGAGGATCATGAAAATGGATATCAGTTTGTTTTTTTATTATGTGCTTTCCGTTTTCTAATACAGTATTTACCCTGCTTTTACAATTTTTAGACTTACGTTGGGAGCAACTCCATCTATATAATCCATTTTTGTTGAGATCTAAACAGTAATCATATCCGTTAATAAAAAGTTTTTCTTTCCCCTTATTAGTTTTTACAATGGTAATTTTGTTGTAATTCATAATAAAATAATAATTATACCAAATCAATGATAAATTCAAAATAATATATTTCGTCTGCTGAGAAATGAAACAACGTATGACATTTATACGTCATTATTTCCTCGTACTCGATTTTATAAGTACAACTACTTTGCAATATTCTTAATGTTGATTAAAATGTGTTTTTACATGAAAATTTTTTTAAAATCCAAATTATAAAATCCTAATGGGACAAAATCCAAACAAAAAAAATCCAAATGTCCCAAAATCCAAATAAAAAGATTCCAAATGGGACATAAGCCAAACTTTTTTTTAATAAGAAAATATAAGAAAATTAGGCGAGTGATTAAAAAAAGGCAAAGAACTGAGAAATTAGAGTACTTAAAATCTATAAGTACTCACATTGCACTTGTAAATATGCAAATATGAAATGTAAATATGCAAAAATGAACTAAAATAAAATAAAAAATGAATTAAGTGAATTAAAATACAATAAAAAATGAATTAAATGAATTACAGTACAAAAAAAAAATTAATTAAATGAAGAATAACTATTATTAAAAAAAAAAATGGAGATTTCTTTTTCAACTTTTTTAAAATCTTAAGCATATTTTATTAGTAGGAACATTTATATATTTCATAAAGCGCTGGCTTGGTTTAGGTTAAAAATCGCGCGATAAAAAATTATAAAGTTTGGATTTTGGGTCATTTGGATTTTAGAAGTTTGGATTTTGCTCATTTGGATTTTGGGTCATTTGGATTTTAGATTTTAACCTAAACCAAGCCGGCGCTTCATGAAATATATAAATGTTCCTACTAATAAAATTTGCTTAAGATTTTAAAAAAGTTGAAAAAGAAATCTCCATTTTTTTTTTTAATAATAGTTATTCTTCATTTAATTAATTTTTTTTTGTACTGTAATTCATTTAATTCATTTTTTATTGTATTTTAATTCACTTAATTAATTTTTTATTGTATTTTAGTTCATTTTTGCATATTTACATTTCCAGTTTATGATACAAGTGCAATGTGAGTACTTATAGATTTTAAGTACTCTAATTTCTCAGTTCTTTGCCTTTTTTTAATCACTCGCCTAATTTTCTTATATTTTCTTATAAAAAAAAAGTTTGGCTTTTGTCCCATTTGGATTTTTTATTTGGATTTTGGGGACATTTGGATTTTTTTTGTTGGGATTTTGTCTCATTAGAATTTTATAATTTGGATTTTAAAAAAAGTTTGAATTTTGGGTCATTTGGATTTTTTTTTTTTTTGGATTGAGACCTAGATCCTATATAATCAATTGAATTTCCTTAAGTTGAAAGTCGAAAGTCTGTTTTAGACTTATAATAATCATAATTGTAGGTATAATTTTTCTTTATATATATTTCTAACTTGTTTTTCTTTACTGTGGATACTAAATTATTTTATGTAAAAATAATTAAAATTTGATATTAGAAATTGAGAGATTAAATAAAATAGAAAAATTAACATTAAAAAGACAATAATAGAAATTTGAATTTGCTATGTATGTGGTTAGTAGAGTCGTTCACAATTTTTTTTTTCGTGATATTTAAATGTTATACAAAAATGAGGATCTAGGATTTTTATTTAAAGTGCTTAACATTGGAAGTAATTTCTACAATAAGATATCTATACAAAATATATGCTACCGTGCACAATAAAAAAAATATTTCTGGCACAAAAAAATTAGCACAGGACAATTAAGTGTAAAAGAACTTGTAAATTATTTTATGATAGAGATAAAACTGAAATCTTGTCTTTTATTATGTTTATTATCGGATAGAGAACCTTCTTGAAAAAAAACTTCGAAGTTTCCATTTATTCAGAGATAAAAATAATAAGAACAGAAATATTTTTTCATAAATTCTTTCCTTACATTTAATATAATATTTTATTGAACTATGATATTTATACGCATATTAAATGAATATATAATAAAACATTCAGTAACATTCAGTAACATTTTTCATTTTTATTTTTTCATTAAAATATCGTTAACATTTTTTGATTAAGTTTTAGATAATAATGAAAATTACTTCGGTTTACCAAATTAAACGCAAACATTGATAGGGTTGAGGTTGTGAAAATTACAATTTTATGTAAATACCAACTTTTTTAAAATTAAACATATTAAAAAAAAAACACAGATTCTTAACGTTCTTTAGATTCTTTTTTGAAATATTGTCAATGTCAATTTTGATTTATTTGCTTATTCGTACAATTATGCACAGATATACATTTATGTTGTACTTTATAACTTATATGTTAGATCACATTATACATAAACAAATTCATAGGTATTACAGAAATAACAAATAGAACACCAAAAATATCTTTTAATACTGATGGGAATTTGAAATCTCCGTCGGCAGTATATACAAATAATATGTATATTTATATAAAAAATATTTTATAACACCTACATACAAAAAATAAAAAGAAACATAAAATAAAAATATTTCATAAAACTTCAAACTTGCTTAGAAAATTGATTTCCTTTTTTTACATAAATATATTTTACATAAATATATTTTACATAACTATATATATTATATCTACCTACATGTTTTTTGTAAACACCGCTTTTTTTTAAATTATTGAAATAAACATTGGAAAGCAAATGAAAATTTCCCAGTAAAAAAATAACATTAAAGTGAATAATAAAACTTTAATAAATCAAAAAGTGAAGGACTTAAATGTTAAAAGAAAACTTTGTTGATTTTTATAAAATATGCGAATTTTATTGATTAACTTTTTACGGAATTTGGATAATTTTTTATTAACTTATTTTTTCACTTAATAATTGGAATGTTTATAGGTATACCGCTTTTTTAAGTTATAATTTCAAATTTCATGTGACAAAAGTTGCCTCAGTTTTGATGTCAAAAAAATTATAATAACCCATATTGTTATTAAGAAGGAAATCATAGTGATCTCTTTTAAATACGTTGTTTAAATACTCTACTCTACTCTACAGCTAACTGAATATTCTTTCTTACAATTTTTTTGCAAACCTAATTCTAATTTTAACTAAGAAATTGTTGTGGGCACTTTAAGATATGTTTCTTCTCATTACGAAAGTTCAAAATTTCACACTGAGATAAAAAACGTGCTAAAATAGTGTAAAAATGCATAAAATCATGTATTTTCCGCAACAAAAACCGTCCAATGACGGTTTTACTAAAATCAATGCCTTTTGGGATTAAAATTTTTTTAAAAGAGAAAAAAAAATTTTTTTTATTTTATTTTTTTTATTTTTTATTTTTATTTATTTCTATTTTTTTTTATTTCCAATTTCTTTTTTTATTTCTCTTATGCCCTCTTCGGGATTTGAACCTCGGTCTTTAGTATTTCAACCGACCACTCTACCATTAGGCCATAGTAATAAAATTATTCATGATCACAAAATAGAAAATATAAATATCGTATACATTTTTCTTATGCTTTCGTCGGGATTCGAAATTCGGTCTTTAGCATTTCATTCAACCACTTTACCATTCGGCCATAGTATTAAAATTATTCAAATATTTTAATTAAAGAATTTTTGGAATAACATTCATTCTCTTGGTACTAAAAATTATGCCTCTGGGCATAAAAATTGTGCTTGTAGGCATTAATTTTACGATCTTAGAGCAGTTTGTACTTGATATGATACGAACTTAAATATTGTTTTTTTTTTATAAAAAAAATGTATTTGTTGTTGTTTTGTGTACAAAAATACTAGAACTTGATTTAATGCCAAAAGTCCTAAAATTTAGTACGCCTTTTTTGGCTCAGTGCAGTTGTAAACAAATATAATGGAATATGCAAAGCTCAATTTCTGGTCAAAATTTTAACTCCAATATAAAACTACTTACTTCACTAAACTATAAAATATTTCTAAACTATAAAACATTTAATTTTTATTTCTTTATTTTAATATCATAAATATTACGCTCTACTGTTTACTTGATAATTCGCTGCAATAAATTTAATGTATTCTCATCATATTTTAATAAAACTAAAAAATTTTCAATTGAATAAAGAAACCTCTTCGGACATATAGGCCAAAAATAAAACTATTGTTATTTTATTTTCGAGCAATTTATAATGTTTTTCAAGTATCTACATATAAACAGGTGGGTGGTAGGTATAAAGGATTTAAAATTATTTTAAATATAGAATTTATTTTTTGAATAAAGAAAAACATTAATATTGTATGTATATTATTTTTTTCAAATGAAAAATGGGAAATACCTCTTTTTAGAGAAATGAAATAAAAGGAATTGGAGCAATATAATTTTACGCAAATTTAATAATATTTATTATGTTATGGAAACCTAAAAAAAATTAATTTTGAAATCCTAGTCAAAATCAAAACAACAAAATGTACGATTTAACATAAAAAAGAAATTAATGTTGTTTTGCTTCTACTATTTTTAACTTTAACATCCAGTCTTTAATATTGTGCGGATGTAAAATTTGTGCTTTGTTCAAAACAAATATATATAAAATTTTAGCAATTAAAAAAATGTGAAATTTTATTATATTGTTTACATTCATACACTCTATACAACGGTGGACAAACGGATCTTCATTAAGATGTAAAAGCTGGTTTTGATATTTTGGAAATAATCCTTACAGATAAAAGAGCTGGGTTATTAAAAATTGAAAATAATTGAATTTTGCAAACCCCGCATAGTTAACAATGCTGGTTGTCATCGATTTTTTGTTACCACTTTATTTGTGGGAACAGTCGTGAAAAGAAATATCGTTGTCTACACAGAACTGAAGAATATAATGTCATCATATTAATTAAATAAAATTTAAATTTCTTATATAATATATGAAAAACTGGCATGCGACTCGCATTGACTTTATACATGCCTTATTACATAACTATATGTATTTCTTTTTAAAACAAAAAGAAACCTTTTACAGTTAATTTATAGAGAAAAGCATTCGTGAAAATAAAATCACGTTTTTCATAATTCTAAAAAGGTCAAACAATTCAATCTAGAATAAATGATGTATCAAAATATAAACACTCCAAACATTATTATCATTTTTTATGATTTTTTTTTATTTTTTAATATAGTTTGAAAAGGAAAATTTAGGAACAAAAACATGTTTTTGAGGAGGCATGATTTCCTAATAATAAATAATCATTATTAAAAAAATTATTATTAGAATAACGAATTTTTTGTGACCTGATCCTTTTTAGTTCATTTTTTATTTCATTTGGATATGGTTTTTTAATGTTTTTATAATATTATGTATATAATGTACATGCAAAAAAATTAAAAGAAAACATATAGTCTAAGAGCTCGCAACGTTTTTGGCACGTGATTTTAGCAAGGCTCATTTTTTAATATATTGTTCCATGCTACGATGCAGGACCCATAAGGGTAGTCTGGCTGTCAGATGACGTTGCGTTTACCCGTGAAAGCAGATCCAGGTAGGTCAAAGAAAAAATGCAAAATTAAGTGATAATAGCACGATTTCTTTTTATGTCATTTGTTTGTGCTTATTATATGAAATGTTAATGCATCATTGCCAGACGGCTTCGGAGTTGTTAAGACCGTGCCAGACCTTGATTTATAACAAAAAAAAACAACAATTTCACGTCATTTTAGCAAGGTTGAAATTTTTATATGTTATAGATTGGATCTTATATAGACTACATCCAATTTGCCAGACGGAAATACCGTTGCTAAATGGATGCCAGACCTATGTCATTTAAAAGCAATCTGTTTTTTTCATGTAATTTTGCATTTTTTTTACCTACTTGGATCTGCTCCCACGGGTAAACGCAACTTCGTCTGACAGCCAGACTACCTTTATTCGTCTTGCACCGTAACATGGAACATTATATTAAAAAATGAGCCTTGCTAAAATCACGTGATTTCTTACGTTGCGAGCTCTTGGACTAATATTTCTTATTTTAATTGATCTAAAGTTTTGTTCTTCATTTTTTGAGGTTTCTATTTGAGTCCTTAACTTAACTTTTGGTTATTTTTTTTCGTTTCATGATATTTTGATGTTGGATATTACCATGTTTTGTTTTGGCGGAAGAAAAACCAATTTTTTTTTTCTCTAAAAAAATAAAATTAATTGTTAGTATTATTCAAAATGTATATCTATGAGATTTTACAAAATGCTATATTAAATCTAAAAAATAAAATAAAAGAGCACAACGTAATAACAATTATTGAACCCTATATAGGTACAACATAAAAATTTTTTTTAACTCAAAATAATTTATTGTTGGAAAATTATTAACCACACTTATAAAAAAATTTCAAGAAGCGCCAGCCGCAAATCCCACTGACCAACCACCAGACAAGTAAAAATCCACCTGTAGTTAAGAAAAAATTGTCCTAGGAAGGATTTTTATTTTATTTTGGACATTTAAAATTAATGTCTGTGTTTTTGTGTGTTTACACAACTCTAATTAATAACAAATTTTCTTAACATGTATTGTAATCTACTATTATTAACCAAAATATAAAATATTATTTTTTGGAATTAGGTTTAAATAGTGTTAGATGTATTCAAGTAGTACAAAATGGATTTATTTGGATTATATTTACTGTGTGATTGAAACTAAAATTCATGATAATGTGGTACCATAAAAATTTATTTTAAGTTAAAAAAATTCAAAATTCCTGTGTCAATTGAAAATTTTTTTTGAATGAAAAATGTCACTTATTCTAATTAAACTATTCAAATGCTCAATATGTGTATGAGTTTGAGTTTATGTATTGTATTTCATTTAGTAAATACTTTATTTTTGGTTTCACGATACAAATCAAATTATGTTTTTAATCTTTACTTACATCATCAAATTTATAGTTCATATCGTAATAAAATTATTTTAAAATTTTATCGTTAAGAGGATTCCAATTTTTCATTAATAAATCTAGAGATTGAGTATAATGCTAAATACATTGCTCTAAAATTAAAATCTATAACATGCATTACATCATTATAACAATAAATAATAAAAAATAACAATATCATGGTGGAACATTAATTTCAAACTGTCATATCAATCGCAACTGTGAAATTATAAACTCTTTTGTTTAAGCCGTTTTTAAGTTGAAATAAACACTTTTCCATCTACAAAAACTTTATCTATGAAGACTAATTTTTCCAAGATATTTTTTATGCAAATTTGAAGATACATTGGGCTCTAAAAAACAAGTGTTGAATCATTTCTATGCAATAAAAAAAATTATATTAATATGAAATATGATTTGATTTTATCATCATGTTTTTCAAATAAATGACTTTTGTTATTTAAAAATTTTAAAAACAAACATCTTTAATGCTATTTTTTTAAGAAATATGAGTCTTCAATGATAATGTTTTTTTATGAGAATGTTTTTAAATTTAAACTTCAAATATAAATAAAAAGTTAAATTTTATTTAAATTATATAATAGTAAAAACAATTTTTATGCAAAGCTTTGAAGTTGAAATTTAATAACTTTTTTAAAAGCAATTTATTTTATCTTTGAATGAAGAATGATATTTCACAAAATAATAGTCAATAAATTCTAATTTTAAATAATATTATAATTTCTAATTTTAAAAATATAAATATAGAGACCTACAACTAATATCGAATAATATATCATTGAGGAATTAAAAAAGGTTATGATATATTTGTGAAAAACTTAAAACTTATATAATCACTCCAGGGATTTCTCAAATGTATTTAATTTTTTTATGTAGATCACTACCTAAAAAAAAATGTATTTCTGTACGTAAAGAACTTATATATAAGTTGTTTGTTGTTATATGTCATTTTTTTGTACATATATAAGTTCATTGTTTCAAAGTTTTTGTAAGGTCGGATTCCGCAGGATCCAGCTTTAGTTTAAAAATTTGAATTACAAAATCAAAGACTTCCTGTAAATTAAGTATATAAAAACACTACAAGTGAGATTTATGAAAATAATCCTCCATCAAAAATTTCATAATGCGAAAATATCAAAGTATGTACTCAAAAACTCATAGAAAATATTTTTTTTGTGAAAATATCAATTCAGCGAAACATACATATACTATTAGATCCCAAATTTATTAACAAAAACTTAAATCAAAGTTAATTACAACAAAATAAATTTGTAAGACATAGACATACCAAAATTTGCGTGAAGAATTATGGTAGGGTAGGTCTCTGAGAAGTGTACAAAAAACAAATTCTTCTTAATAATTTTTATATATGTGTTTTTTATTATCTTCTTTGATGAACATTAAAATTAGGATTACTTTACATTTAAATTAGAAAAGAAAATATACTATACTTATACGTTTAAATTTTGAATAAATTAAAGTAGGGTCGAATGCCCACTTATTGTTATATACCCCCTTATTGTTAGTACGTTGAAAAAGGTTAATTTGGAAGCGACTTATGTTTTGAAACATGGAAGTTATTTGCTTCATCAGTGTTAACATTTTAGTCTGGTGGAAAGTTTTAAAAAACAATTTCACATGAGTAAAATACGGGATTATTGGAGATGTGGTCAATATTTTTTAATTTCTTGATAGATTTGTTTAAGAAACAACGAATTAAAATTAAATTATTAATTTTTAGCTGTTACTAAAATTTCAGTTTTTTTGTGATAAAAAGTAATTGAAAACATTAAATGTTAAGACTTAATTGTCAGTTTAAAAAAAAAAATTGTTTTTCACATTTTTTGCATAAAACAATAAGAGGGATCAATTTTTTTTTTAAATCGCCACTTATTGTTAGTAAATTTTTTATTTCGGTTTTTAGGTTTAATTACTAGACTGAAAACCAAAAACCCCTTTTGGGAAAAAAAAACGATGTCAATACAGCATAGTTTCATTAGAAAGTGCAATTACAGCCATAAAAAATGGTATAACGACATTTGGAGCGAGTAGGAAATTTCTTGTTGCTACATAAAATAAAAGGTAAATGTCCAATATAAAGTACATGGAGGATTTGATTCAATTTTAGGACATGAGTCAGAAAAAATATTAGTTGTATTAGTAGATTGGCTATCGAAAATATTAGACTGGTAATCGAAATTATCAAGTCAGATGTCGTGTCAAATTTCGAAAGTTTTGAATCACATTCCTTTATCCAATAAACAATTATTTTTTTACTTATTAAAATTAGTTTGAATTACACTGATTTCACTAATGTAATTTTTTGTTTTTTAATTAAATAAATTTATGGATTTAAAAAAATAAAGTCTATTTGTGTATAAATAATTAAAATTACATAAAAAATATGACTAACAATATGTGGCATATTTTCTAACAATAAGTGGGACATACTAACAATAAGTGGGTAAAATTGGAATATTTTTAAAAAGGTAAAATTTTAACAATTTTTTGATTGGAAACGTTAATTCGGGGATCAGAATTTCTTTAAAATAGGTCAAATTATCCCAAGTCAACATTTGGATATAGTTACGTAGCTTCTCTAAAATAGCACTTTAAACAACGTAAATTACTTAAACTAACAATAAGGGAGCGTTCGACCCTACCTATATATAATCAGAAATCATGAAAAGTAAAAAGTCACATCTAACAAACACAATTTCTTAATCTAAATATATTTTATTTCTAATGTTAATTAATGAGTATTTATTTATGTATTTTGTCTTTTGAGTGTTTTTATTTAGAAAACGTGATAAATGTAATCGTTTAAAGAAAATGTGGAATATGTAGAATTTGCCATATTTCATGAAAATAAAAAATATTTATCTTTAAATTACTAAAGTTAAAACTCTGGTAAGACAACTCGAATTTTTTTTTGTCGCGAATGCAGGATTTTTTCTCCGACATCATTTAATTACTCACTTTTTAATATAAACTCAAAACAAGCAATTTATTATTATAACTAGAAAAAAGCCTGCTCAGAAAAAATAGTGCAGGCCCTAGCCTAGTAACTATGCCCTGTTTTTAGTCATTTCGAAAAGAATGTTTTATTTTTTTATTGATAAAGTACGCCTTGGTTTTTTTGTTTACATTTTAAAGTTTTTATCAAAGTACGCCTTGCATTCAGTGTTGCATAGTCATTCGGTTATTTTATTTATTATGTACGTTCAAAAAAATAAATAGAGGAAAGTGCCAACACTGTCAAGGTCGTTTAAGAGGTAAGTTCACCTTTTATTATATTAGATTATGTTTTGAGAAAAAGAAAATTCATTGCAAAAAAAGGACAAACATTTTTTCTTTCGGTATATCAAATTTTAATTTAATGCGATTTTGCCATTTCATTGTGCTGTTTTTTGTCAAGCCTTTAATGTCGTCGAAAATTCGGTTTTATTATTTTTAAATTATTCATCAAACATATTAAATGTGAAGTGAATTCTTTTAATATCAAACGAGAAGATTTGCAAAAAAAATTTTTTGGATGGCTTTTTATCTGAATAAATTTATTTTACTTAAGCAGTGCATTTGCCTCTACGCAGTGAGATTTTATTTCGTATTTTTCAGAGTTCTTCATCAAGGATACAAAAGATGTTAAAAAAAGGAACAAAAAATGTTTAATTTCTTGAAATACAACTCAACTGCTATTCGCAATACACACAAATTCCAATTTATTTGATGATAGAAAAATTTATTTAAGGAAATTTTAATAACATTACTTTGTTTGTTCTTTTTTTTTTGATTTTGATTATTTTGCCATAATAACATAATTCAAAAAAGTAAGTACATAGCAATAATTATAGCAGTTTGAACTTTATACTTTTATTATTATTGTAGGTTCTTCAAATAATATAAATTTCACAAGCAAATAATTTAACCACTTCGCCGATTGTGAACTTATAACTATGTTGCCCGAACGGAGAATTTATTTCAAAGTGAACGAGATTGGGCATAACGATCGAAAACGGTTAAGTAGTTTAATATTTATAAGCATTTAATTCTCTACAGACAGACGGACGTACAGACAGGGGTGTCATACCTCCCGCCATCGGCGGGAACCTCCCGCTTGGACTACATTATTCCCGCTTCCCGCTTACGCTTCTAAATTCCCGCCAGCACTTAATTCGTTAATTTTTATTTTTATTTTATGGCAAAACGCAGACAAAAGAGTTCCCGATCAACTTTTGGTACGCTTGAACCGAATTCGCATTTATGTTTATAGGGTTTGAACTTTTTTATATTGTTTATAGTGTTTAAACTTGTTTATAATGTGTGTAGGGTTTAAACTTGTTTATATTGTTTATAGAGTTTAAAAAGATTTTGAGTTACGAAAATTTTATTTTACTTTATAAGGCTGTAACACTTCGGCTTTTTAATGGCTTTTTGAAAAAAGCTGGTTTGTGGCTTTATCCATACAAAAAAAAGGACAAATAGCTAGTCGCTTTTCAAAAAGCCTTTAGAAAATGAGGAATCAAATAACAAATGAGCACTGTGAGAAAAAAATAAACTAACAATTGCATACTTTTAGGAAGTTGGCGGCAATTTTTTGTCAAAAAAGAAAAAAAAAACAAAAAAATTCCCGAAAAAAAGGCAAAAGATATTACAAAAAGAGAAAAAAAATAAAAAAACCAAAAAGTGCAAGTGTGAACGTATTTAAATAAGCCGTCATGAGTAGTGGCTTTTTAGTTGTAGTGTGACTCGCTTATTAGGTTCTTAATAATTTTTTCCCGCCGAATCACTTTTTAAATATGACATCCCTGCGTACAGACGAACAAAAAGTGAAAACATATAGTCTGTTTTTTCATTTTTGTTGCGAAACGGACTGAAAATTTAATCGAATATGTAAATTAAATAAAATCTGTCAAAGTATAAGCAGTTTTAAATAGAATATAATAGGGGCATAAGAAGTATAATTTTAGCTCAAACAAAAACAATCCATCGTTTTGGGTTTGAATAACAAAAACTTGAATATTTTTTCAATAAAATATATATACCTACAAATAAATTTATTTTTGATTGGTTTTTGAAGAAAAAACTTTGTTCTTGAACGATGAAATTGTCCTTTTCTTGATAAAAACTATATTTCAACATATAGGAAAAAAATCTGCTGCGCTTACCAATTTGGGCTGCGCGAACAGTAATATCCGGACCTTCTGGAACCTATAAAAATGTTTACTTTACCAAAATGAAAAAGAAAGTAAAACTTTTACTAATATCCATATTTCATTTAAACTTTGTATGACTATTTATTAACTAAGCAATTTGTTTCTTTTCCCTATCTCCTTTAACTAAATTAGTTAGAAATAATTTATTCAAATTAAAACTTAAGCTTACTTATTTTTAGTGTAATCTCATTCTGTCTTACTTATATTCTAGTAGGTTATTATAAAAGCTTAAAATTAATTCCTGGAAAATTTACGCTTAATTTAGGTCTTCATTCAACAGATTTATGAAATTTTTAAAATAATAGTGTCCGCCAATAGAAATAGTTTAGCAACGCTGGATATTTGGTTTATGTTGGAGAAAAAAGGATACAATATTGAATAATTTATTAATTTTACCAAATTTCTTATAGCAGTCATAAATTTCGTTTTCAGTATGTATAATAACCTCAAAAAAGAGGTAAATTTTGATTATAGAAAAACAAAATTTTACATAATGTGAAATAATGTTTCTTTCGTAATTTGAAAATTAAAAATATAATCTTTGGATATAAGTTTTATAACTAATTTAGATTGAAAAATCATTGAAGCTGTAAAAAAAAATGCTTAAAATAACACTATTAAAGTTCATTTCGAAATATTTATGCTACGTCGGGTTGTGCTACCTATTCCAGGGTTCATCACTATAAAAACACAAAATAAATCTTGATCAATATTGAAAACTAATATTATTGGCGCAGTGAAATAAGGCCGCGGGAAATAAGGCCGCGATAGGTTTTTTGTTGCGGTCTTATTTCATTTTGAAAAACGAAATAAGGCCGCGAAAAAATCTTCGCGGCCTTATTTCATTTTTCAAAATGAAATAAGACCGCAACAAAAAAACGTCGCGGCCTTATTTCCATCCCCCATTGAAAACTAATATTATTGTATGCGCATAATAAAAAACGAAAAAAACTTTATAATTATATACTTATGTATAATGTTTGTCTAAATTTTAATAAAAAAACAGTTTCATTTTACCGAATTGTCTTCAACTATTATTTTAAGTCCTTTATTTGAAGTTAACCTTAATTGAACGTTTTAACAATGAAAATAATTTTCTTTTGTAAAGTAAAAATATCCTCTTTAAAGTTTTGGTTTTAAATTACTTTATAAAGAATTGCTTTTAATAGGTAAATTTGATTACATATGAATACATTTTTTTATAAATGTATAATAGGCGAGATGCACTTGGATCTTAGAATCATCCTCAAGCCAGGAAGAACCTTCAAATCACCCTTTAAATTAAACATTTCCTTTTAAAAAAATAACGAAAAATAACTATTCTTTTAAGTAAGGCTATAGTTTGTAGATAGGAAAATTTTAATTTTTAACTTTTTTTTTGTATTTTCCATAACTTTTTATTTTATATTTATTATGCCAAAAAATATTTAATATCATTTTCAAACCTAACATTTTAACTATAAAATTTTATAGTTTTAACAAATCTGATCACACCGGTAATAACACTAAACCAGCTTAATTTTGGCAACTAAAAATTTATTTATTATTGTTTATATTTTTATGATTTTTTTACATAAGTAAAAAGTTTTTTTTCAACACACTATTTTCTTTTACTCATCTAGATAGATTTTGATTAGAGAGTCACGTTTCCCGGATTATTTTTGTTCCCGGGAAACGGGAAATTTTTAATTCGTTTTCCCGGGAATTCCGGGAAACCCTATGAAAACCACAATTGAAAAAAACAAATTTAATTCATAAAATAAAAAATTATAATTAAAAAACATTAATCGGAAATAATCATAAAAAACTATTTCATTATGTAATTATACCTATTATAAAATTTTTAATTTGAGTTTAAAAAATAAGTTTTTAAAAACGAAAGGTAGTTCAGGCAACAATCACTTAAATTTGATCTTTTTTTGGTGCTTTGGAAACCAAATTTCGTTCAATAATATTTTTGTTTTGTTTCGTTTTGATTTAAAAGTGAATAGAACCAAAATGAACACAATATTATCCTTTTCAAACAATTATTTTTTTCCCGGGAATTCCCGCTCGGTATTCCCGGGAAACGGGAAATAAATTATTCAAAATTTCCCGGGAATTCCCAGGAAAGGACTCTCTAATTATGATGATATTTATAACAAATAACTGATTTAACTTTTGATTATTTTCTACTTTTAACAAGTGGTTTTAGCTTAAACTAAGTATAGTGGAACTAACTACAGAAATTTTGTATGGCACAAACCAAAACTACATTTTGTCGCGGGGATAACGGTTTTCACTCTGGCCTGGTTTGATCAAAATTTTTCACATTCAAAAATGTTTTTGTATTATAGATTTAATTTCTTTGTTAAAAAATGTTAAACATAACTGATGAGCTTACAAAAATTTGCAGATTTTTTTGCGGACCGTGGAATGTGTAATACAGTATATCAGGAGTGTCAACTAATTTTTCTATAAGATCCACTTCGCGCAGTAAAATTCCTCTGCGATCTACTTTTTTAAAATTAGGATTAAGACGAGAAGGCAATATTTAGGGATCCAAATTTTAAGTGTTCGTCTGTTAAATTAGTTCGGCATTTCGACTTTAACATTTTCGTTTGTGAAAATGCTGATTCGCACAAATATGTTGGACCAAAACAGGCGCATAAATTTTCAGCACACCTTTTTAGATTCGGTTATTTATCCATCTAATATATTTCCTGAATTTATCTTCGGAAGCTCTTGCTTTAATATAAATATCATTTTGCAATGTAATAATTTCTGCTTCAAGTGTTATGTTATCCATATCAAAAATAGTTGAAAGGTTTTCTGCAATTGTTTCTGCTTTAATATTGCTATCAAATGGAAAACTCATAAATAAAACTACATTATAAAATTTTTTAAAATCTTCGAAACGGTTACCAAATTCTTCAATAATGTTCTTAATTTCTTTGATGTATTTATTTTCATCATAATTAGTAGAAGCAGAATTTTTTAATTGCGCCAACGTGTTTGGAAAATAATATAATTTTTTTTGATTCTTAAAATTGAAATTAACAATTTGAAACGAAATAAATATCGGAAATATGAATATTTATTGGCGATCGACTTAAAATCATTACGCGATCGACCGGTAGATCGCGATCGACATTATTGACACCCCTGCAGTATATGAATGTTCAAACTTAATACATTATTCTATTTTGTTGTTTGTAATGCTGATACTTATGTTGATTAGCCGAGAGGTGTTGTATTGCTGAGCCTAGGCTCAGCAATACAACATTTCTTGGCTAATAATACATCATAATAAATATTCTTAAATCTATTCTGTACTAAGTATTTGAAAATATTGGTTGATAGGTACAAATATCCTAAATATATCATTGAATACTGTTTCGCATATTTTAATAGTAGATTACAATACATGGTAAGAAAATTTGTTATTCTTGCGAGTTGTGTATACACACAAACACATAGACACGAGTCATGTTTATATCACGAGACCGAAGGTCGAGTGATATAATATTGACGAGT
>OZ023273.1:53698034-53775403 GCA_964007475.1 Hybos culiciformis
ATGAATCTTAATTAAATAGGGAATGATTTTTAGTCTATGTAAAAGTTCACACAAGGATGTAGATTGAAAACAAGATTAAATATATATTTGATGCATAATAGTCTGATATTGGAATACTTTTCTCGATTGAGATATTTCCTAAAATTCTTCTTTATAATTTAGTTTGGACCCAGAAATCTAATTCCAATGCTTGATTGATTTACCTTAATGTAATCGTATAAAAATAAATTAAATTTTAAAACTTGATGAAATTAAATTCGCCTTTATTTCTTTATAAAGGCAAAAATAAAATTATTTAAAAAAAGTCATCTAAGCTAAACATAAACACAAAGGATATAATGATTAACGGGCTAAAATACATATATACTCGAATTCATAAAAATTTTTGTGTATCTCAAAAGGAAAATTTTCGATAAAAATAATATTTTACCAAATTATCCTCAAAAGTGCAATTTTGTTTTATGAATGTCATTTATTAAGAAAATAAGGTTTAAAAAAAAATTAAATGTGTTTGGAATACTTATCATTATTATTAATATACTAACTTTCTTTAATATAATATATTATAAAAAAATATAATAAAAATAACTTCTTAAAAAAAATTTTCCTTTTAAAATGTACTAAAAAGGAGAAAATAATTTTTTATTCTCGTCAAATGAGACTAAATTTTGTATCAGGTTCAAACACATTCAAGTTTTTAATGTTAAAATTAGATCAAATGTATCAGAATTAATTTTAAAGCAACATTTTCTTAAACTCTAATTTAAGCAAATCAAAAATCGTGACTGAAATTCGCAGCCTATATAATTTTAATGCGTAGGGGATCGTTATGTTGTATTTAGTGCCATAGAATTTAGATGACTAAATGGAGTATTATATGCTTCAATACACATGCAATCATTTAGATGAATCTGCGTGAATAATGAAAAAATTTAGATGCATCAGCGTATATAATGAAAAAATTTAGATGCATCAGCGTAAATAATGAAATCATTTAGATGTTTCGTATTGAATATTACGTAATACCTAAACAAACATAATATCTCTCATAATATTTCATACAAAAAAAAAATGAAAAAAAATGAGAACTACGTACACAAAAATAATATCACTAAAATAAAGAGAAATTAAAGGATAATTAACGTGGAGCATTTCCCATGGCTTCTTTTATCTGTAAAAGAAAGAGAAATTAAAGAATGATTAACGTGGAACATTTCGCTTGGCTTCTTTTAGCTTTATTTTTTATTATAAATTATCTCTATATTCTCTCTTTCCAACTACCTCTCCCCTACGCATTAAAACAGTATATTGGATGGGATCCGGACAATTCACCGAAAGCAATTCACCGAATAGCAATTCACCGAATAGCAATTCACCGAATAGCAATTCACCGAATAGCAATTCACCGAATAGCAATTCACCGTATGAGCAATTCACCGTATGAGCAATTCACCGTATGAGCAATTCACCGAATAGCAATTCACCGAATAGGAATTCACCGAAAAACGAGAGGGGGTGGGGCCGGCGGGCGGGCAGACTGGTGGTTGGTCAGCCACAAATCCCACTGACCAACCACCAGTCCGCCCGCCCGCCGGCCCCCACTTCCTCTCGTTTTTCGGTGAATTGCTATTCGGTGAATTGCTATTCGGTGAATTGCTTTTCGGTGAATTGCTATTCGGTGAATTGCTCATACGGTGAATTGCTCATACGGTGAATTGCTCATACGGTGAATTTCTATTCGGTGAATTGCTATTCGGTGAATTGCTATTCGGTGAATTGCTATTCGGTGAATTGCTATTCGGTGAATTGCTATTCGGTGAATTGATTTTCGGTGAACTGTCCGCAAATCATATTGGATATGTTAACAAAATTTCTTATAACAACTCGTTCTCTATACACACAAACACATAGATACTTGTCAATATTATATCACTCAACCTTCGGTCTCGTGATATAATTTTGTCTATGTGTTTGTGTGTATAGACACCTCGTAATTAATAACAAATTTAGTTAACATATACAGTAATCTACTATAAATGACAACCAATTAATTTTATTTCAATTTATCTTAATTCCTCAGTATATAAAGTTTATAAAGGGTAATTATAGATTCTTCATTAATTTGTATTTTAAATTGTTAAATAACAAAGAAATTTCTGCAAGACTGAATCGATTAAGCAAACAAAATAAAGATATTTACAAAACAAACAGAAACTGAATTTTCCACATAAGAAAGATAATATCAAAAGTAAAAATAAAATAAAATTTTATTAAAGTTTCTATTGTACTACAAGATTTTTAAAATCAATTTTCAATTCAATGATCTAGAAAAATTTAATACTTTTTTTTCAACTTATTTTATAATTTTAAATGTTATACCTACTAAAATATCAAACATAATGATGAGATAGTCAATATTTATGTTATATATGAATAGTTTTTTTTTTAAATTTATGTACAATAATATTTTTAAATGTTGTAAAATAATAAAAAATTCCAATTTTTCCAATCCTGAAATTCCTGGACATATAAAATGGAAATAAATGGAATTCAATTTATGCTATATGATTTTTAGGTCCAAAAATTGTATTTGATTTTTAACTGGATATTTCGCTTTATTGGCATCAATTAATACTTCCCTGAAATTTATTAGTTTTAAATAAGTCTCATACGAGGTCTCGTATTGTTAGTTTATTTTAAGTTATATTAAGTTAGTAATGAATTTCTGTTTTGTCTGTAATTTTCAAAAAGAATTATCTTAAAGTACCTTTAATAAAGAATTTTAAGTAGTTTTATGTCGAAGTATGTGGTTGTATTTTAATTACCATTTATTAATATATTTTTTAATAGAAAACATATTATAATTATACCTTATAATTGTTGGATTTTTGCTACTATTCATTTGTATCTTATTCCCCAAAAGTAATGGGGTAAAGTAATGTTTTGTTTATCACTGGGAATTTTGACGAAAATTTAAGTGACCATAATAATTAGAATTATTTGTTTTAGCAACAAAAATGAAATTCGTTTATAAGGATGTGTATTTAATTTTTAATTATTTATATTGATAATAAAAAGTATATTCAGAAGAATTGCTTACGTACAAAAAATTGTATTCTAAAATTATATTTTATTCTGTGAACTTAATAATAGTTTAATAGACGTTTTAAAAGGAGGCGTTTTTACCAAAAATAAATTAATTTCTCATTTTTTGATGATAACATAATTTAAATTCAACATTTATTTTTAATTTTCTAACGAAAATTTATTTGCGGTAATGTAAAATATGTTCGGATTTAGAGTTTCTTAAATATAATTAAATTCAGAATAATATGGTATGGAACGGTAGAAGAAAAAAATTGCTGTCAAAATTTAATGTTAAAAAGCACAAATGTTATATTTGTAATTCCATTTAAAACCACATTAACTACGCCACATTGTTGACATTGTTTGATTAAATTAAAATTATTGTTGATTAAATTTTTTTATTTTTGCAAATGCCCAACTAAATTGTTTTACCATGCTTTTTATTTCCAAATGAATATTTAATGTGAAAAAAATAATTTTATTTTGTTGATATTGTTGATAACTTTCGAAACTTCGATAAAAATTATATATGTACATATGTAAATTTTATTTAACTCTGTAAATGTGGTAGGGTAAAAGTGGTATATCTGACACTTGTCATAGTTCGTCTTTTTCAAATACAGCGCGAAATTAAAAGTTTAAAACTTTAACGCAAAGCAGGTAGGTTCAAATCGACTCAGTAAAACATTGAACCTGATAATATCATATGTTTTTCGAGATGTTATATCGAAAACATTTTTTTTTTAACTTGTAATTTTTTGAGTAAAGAAAGTTAGTTTTTTATTTTTGTTTTTTAGTTAGGTTTCAAAAAAAAAACACACGAAGCAGTCATAGAACTGCCTACAGAAGTTTATACTTAAGATTTAAACTATGAAATAACAGTGGCTACAAATGATGGGCTGCTCAGTACAAAAATATAAATTAAAATATTTTTATTTTAATTTGCATTTTGTACTCACCAGCCTATCATTTGTAACCGCTGTTATTTCATAGTTTAAATCTTTTAAGTATAAACTTCTATAGGCAGTTATATGACTGCTTCGTGTGTTTTTTTTTTTTTTTCAAAAATATTCATCCAGATTACCAATATTAAGTATATAATGCAAAAAAATTTTGTTTCCTATTAAAAAAAAATTTTTTATTTTTCAATAATATTCATCCTGATTACCAATATTAAGTGTATAATGCAAGAAAATTATGTTTCCTAAAACAGAGGACAACCGTTCGAAATAAAAAAGGGAAAAAATTCGCACTGCACATTGCAACTTATAATAAAATATCATAAAAAGATGTGCGAGTTTTATTCTACTTTAAAAATCTTAAAATCTAAAACAGAAGTTAACAAACATTCGATATTAGATAATAAAAAAAAGGGAAAAAAATCGCACTGCACATTGCAACTTATAACAAAATATCATAAAAAAATGTGCGAGTTTTATTCTACTTTAAAAATCTTAAAATCTAAAACTGAAGTTTACAAACATTTTAGATAATAAAAAAGAGGGAAAAATTGCACTGCTCATTATAACTTATAATAAAATGTCATAAATTAGAATTTTTTAATTATTTTTTAGTGGCTAGAACATCAGACTATGAGAGTGAAGGTGTCAGGTTCGATTCCCAAAGAATACATTCTTTTTTTAAATTTTTTAATTTTTTTGAACATAATAATAGGTTTAAGAAACAAAATTTTTTTTTATTGGTAGGAGGATATTTAATTTTTTGGCTTGTTATATTGGGCCTTATATATACATATATTTGAAATTACAAACCTTGTCATTGGGAATCAAACCAGGCACCTTCAGACTTACAGTCCGATGTTCTAGCCACTAAGCCATATTGTCCATGTGATTTTGGGTTTCTTAAATATAATAAAAAAATAAGTATTCTTATTCTTATTTTTCTGAGAAAAATGATGACGATTCTGAGAAAAATTCTATTCGAAAATGGATTTTTATCCTCTACCAAAAATCATCAAATGCGGCTAAAGAAGTATAAACTTCAAAAATATTAAAACATTTCTAATAAATATTTTAAACATATTTAAATTTTATTAAATTTTTTAAGAAAAGCAAATAAAAGTACGAAAATTGAATTTCGTGTGTTTGTATAATATAATTAAAAAATATTATTTGACATAAAGGTAATTTATTCTTATTTTCGGTATTTTCTGACAGATTGTCGAAGCCTCTCAGTTAATATCTGAGCATTTGACTCACTGGAAGAGTTTGACAAAAAAAAGAAGTTTTTTTTTTCAAACTCCAATTATATTATCTGCTTAAAATTAATAATAACTTTTTTAAAAGTTTAATCCCCAAAATATAATTTACAAGTCAAAAAACGAATAAAAAAAGTCAAAAAACAAATAAAAATTTTAGTATTATTAGGAATGTTGTCTAAGGTGTCAGAGGATACCACTCTTACCCTAATTTTTTTTGACTCCAGAAATTCATTAAAATCGCACTAGGGTATTTATTTTTATATTGAGTATTTTTGAAGAAATTAATTAAATTTGGTTTTATTGATAGAAATCTTTTGGCCGCATATATGGTTTCTATGGTCGACCGCTCATTTAATTAATTATAATTAACATATGAAAAAGAATTTTTTTAAAATTCTTATGGTGATATTATGGAAATGAATTTAAAGTGGGCAATAATTATAAAATCATTTATGATTATTTTATTTCTACAAATACATAACATTCTATTTTTAATTTTTTTTTTTTATATTAATATCACATACATGTAAGTACATAACGTCATAGTAGATTTTATATATATTTTTGTTTTTATTTAATTTATATAAATGCTTTTATAAAAAAAGAAGTAAATAATATTATATAATTGATAATTCTTGGAATTGCCGAAAAGCTGAACCAATAATTTCTTTCTTTATCAAGATAGAGCACACAAATTATTTATGTATTTGAGCAGAGGAGACTTTTGGTCCAAAATTTAAAAATACATATATTGAAAAGGTTTGGGTTGAAGCCCTTTTGACAGCTATGTGAATTTTCGTGGTGTATTATGGATCTAGTTGCTTTCAATTTCTCATATCGAAAAAGCTCAGTAGAAGAAAAAAGCTCTGTGAAAGAATGTGTATTATGGATGCTAATATTTCATTTCAAATGTAAAAATAAGGGTAAAATCTCCTATAAGTGGAAAACAAAAAAAATTTGATATGTTGAAAATGGCGCAGTGAAATAAGGCCGCGTGAAATAAGGCCGCGTGAAATAAGGCCGCGATACGTTTTTGTTGCGGTCTTATTTCATTTGAAAAATGAAATAAGACCGCAAAAAAGTCCTCGCGCCCTTATTTCATTTTTCAAAATGAAATAAGACCACAAACAAATCCTCGCGATCTTATTTCATTTTGAAAAATGAAATAAGACCGCGAGAAAAAAAAAAATTTATCGGGGTCTAATTTCATTTTTATAAATGAAATAAGGCCGCGTAATCTTGTGAAGTGAAGACACAGGGCAGGGGCCAGTAGAGCGGTGGGATAGCGCTGCAAATCCCACTGACCAACCGCCTGCCCGTCGCTCTGCTGGCCCCTGCCCTGTGTGCTCACCTCACAAGATTTTGTGATTGCGCGGTGAAATAATGCCGCGATAGGTTTTTCGTTGCGGTCTTATTTCATTTTGAAACATGAAATTATATCGCGGCCTTATTTCATTTATAAAAATGAAATTAGCCCTCCGAAATTTTTTTTTTGTCCTGTTTTTATGAAATAAGACCATGATTTTTGTGGCGGCCTTATTTCATTTTTCAAATAAGACTGCAACAAAAATCCTCTCGGCCTTATTTTATTTTTCAAAATGAAATAAGACCGCAACAAAAAATCCTCGCGGCCTTATTTCACGCGGCCTTATTTCCATCCCCCGTTGAAAATGTACACTATAGGAAAAAATCGATATGGAAATAATTTTTTTATGTTTTTAATTCGTTGTTCACTGAAAAAACGTTGTTACAAAAATATATATATTTTTATTATTAATGTATAGACACACAAGTACAAACTATGTCTCATGCTATAAATTAAAATAAGTTATAGCTTTTTATTGCTCTGTAAAAATTTTATGATGATCATACATTTTATACGCGTACGTACATAGACGAATCGTAAGTGCTATCAGCGATAAAAAAGTATTGGATACTAAAACTTTTATTTTTTTTTTTAAGATCCCTGACTGCGAAAACTTTTTTTTTGAACAGCTGTAATAATTTATTATCTTTGATATTATGTAGATTGAAGATCATCGTTTATATATCTTATATCTTTCAATTAAAAATTTAATAAAGTGTTTAAGTATTTTTTGTTAATAACTACTAAATGTGGAATATTTTATTCCGAAACTTTTAAGGAATTTAAGTCTTTTTTAAAATTTTTCATATAAAATGGAAGGGTGAAACAAAAGTTAAGTATCCTTTTCTTGAATAAAGTTTGTGCCTTTTATTTTTTTTTTAGTATTCTAAATAATTTTTCAAAATTAAAAAATATTTTTTACATTTACAAACGAAAAACTAACCCACTTCGATACACTGTATAATTTTATATTCTCACATTTTGTCACAATTTGAATTCATAATATTTTTTAATTATTATTAAAATAGCATTTTAAAACTATAATGGAATTCATAAATCTTAATTGAGTCGTCCATATAATAAAAGAATAGTAATCCTTTACATCCGAATTTATGTCTATCAAAGTAATTGAATTGTAGAATTATCTTTGAATGTAATTTCTTTTTTTTATATATAATTTTCAAAATGTAAATATCTCAAAAGTAGATTCGTGGAATTAGAGAGTTTTCACATAAATACAAATTCGAAAAAAAAATATATAAATTATTTTCATTTATTCGCAAAAAACTTATTCAACACAATTTTAAGATTGTACACATTAATGAGTGTTTGTATATAAAATCCTGTATTCATTTTCATTAAGTCTTTAATGTTTAAATCTTTTTATTTCGGGATTATGTTGAGTGAAATGTTTATATCCTTTATTATAATGTGTTTGATATTTAATTAGTTCTTAATAATATGAACAAAAAATAATTTTATTTTTCTATATATAAAAAAAATATAATTCTAACCTAAATAATAATGTTTATTAAATTCAAACATAAGAGTCATTAAAATACATGTATTTGGTTTGCAATTTACATAATATTAACACATGTAAAAATTCTCATATTACTTGAATAAGTTGCTAAGTAATTGAGAAATTTTCTTCATTACGATTAGAATTATTTTATAGGGGTGCACTTAAATACTTTAATTAATGCTAGCTGTTATTATGAATATTAGTCTACGTAAGAATTTGATGATAAGATCACTTAAAATCCAATGTCATAAACTTCATTGCTCTTTATTTCACTTTCATAAAATGTGTGACGTAAAGTCCAAACCGAAAAGATCATAAATTCAAGTGATGGTTACAAAAATTTTACAGAAAAACACAACGCCGCATAAAATGGAACTTGGCGTTAAGAAAGAAGAAACCAATGTAGAAATAGTGTCGTAAAACCGAATTGAGCCTTATATCTTTTTAAAATAAAACTAAAAATAGAAATAGTTTAACCTCAGCTAAAAATTAGGGACACACACACATTTTTTGCAAAAAGGAAAAAGTATTAAAAAACTAATTAGCTTTTGCCTTTTTACAACGAAATATAAAACGATTAGGACACAGTTTTGTAAAAGGACAAACAAACATTTAAATTTTAAAACAAATTATTTTTTAAAATTTTTCTCTGACTTCTCTATATAAAAGACGAAACATCAAATTTGTATTATGTATTAAGGTCGAATAAACTTTTAATACAAAACTCAAATTTTTGTATGGAAAATTTATTTTTATTTTAAAAAATCATTTTTTTTTATATGAAAAACAAGGATTATCCATTTGACATGTAAGTATAAATTTTTATTAATATTTTTATAATTTTTGTATAAAAAAAAATTGCAAAAATATTACGGAATATGCATAAAATTCGTAATATTTTTGGCAATACAAAAGAAGCTAATTTAAAAACCGTTTGCTTAAATTTTTTTTTCTACAGTAACGGGCAAAATAAGGCGAGCAGTCGAAAATTAAGATATAATGAAAAAAATTTAATTAAACTTGGACTACCCAAAAGGTAAAATTTAAATAAGATTTTTTTTAAATCTAAATATTAAATTTTACGGCAAAGAATCATGTTCGAAAACGAGTGTGCTATGTGCTTGGATGTGGGTCCAACTCTGCACCAAAGGGAATACGACTATAAGTTTAGTATAAGTTTAATTCTGATTAATTTTGTGAATTTCAATAAAATTTTATTTTCATTGTTTAAATGTTGTTTTATTCAGAATTGGTCATTTTGAAGGCTTTTAGTTTTTTTATTATTATTTTTGATACTTAGGCCTTAACTTTCACTATCGAAATAACAAAGCCGCCAATCTATCGATGATGCTTTAAGTTTAATTAGTTTACCTTCTTACTTTTTTTTTGTAAGTGATATGTATTTCTGTTTAAAAATTATTTATATTTTTCATATTTTCATATTTTTTTTTTAAATTAATAAGTTTTTTTCCTACAGTGTACATTTATTTTGGTCAAACCATTTGACAGATAAAAATTTCTATGTGTAGTCTTTATATAGAGAAGTCAGTGGCTTTTTTCTACATAAAATCTTTTTTAAATATTATTTCTTTTTTATTATTTTGTGTTTATGAAAGTGACATAAGGCCTATTGAGACTTCTCACCTAAAATTGTTATTGACATTAAGCCCTATATTTTTCCCACATTGCAAAATTCCTACCAAACGCTAATATCCATTGCTCTGAAAGTGACATAAGGTGCATTTGGCGTTATGAGACCTCACCGAATTTGATATAACGTCTACAAAAAAAAGTATAACGTCTGTCTACCACAAAAAAATAGAATTTTTGGTTTACTTTTTGAAAATGAAAATTTATGTTTATGGCGTGTCATCATGTTAAATTGTTATTTTTTATAAACATTTTTTTCTTAAATGTTTGCGGTACGAAAATAATAAACATCAATACAAAATCCAGTAATAAAGAGTTAATGCTATTAAGGGCAAAAAGATGAAAAAAAAACTTTGTTATTCTAGTTCTAGTTCATTTAAAAAAATAATAATAATCATGCATTAGTTATTAATTAAATATATGAATATTTGAATTACAACAAAAAGTTAATGTTAAATATTGCTGAAATCATATAAACAGATCATTTTAAAAAGAAAAGTATTAGTTATTTTTGAGAACAATGACAACATAGCTTATCTGGGTAAGCTCATCCACATATCATTGGAACTTTTATACAGCAATTGCATCTGCGGCAGCTATTTGTTTTTAATGTATTCTACATTATGTACAAAGCAAAATATGTCAATGAAGTCCTTTTATTATTATATCGACTGCTCGGAAATGAAACAACGTATGACATTTATACGTCATTATTTGACAATAGCACCATTCGATTCCTCGTACTCGATTTTATAAGTACAACTACTTTGAAATATTCTTAATCTTGATTAAAATGTGTTTTGTAGATGAAAATTGTACTTGATATTTTTTCATACGTTTTTTTTAATTTTCAAATCTTTAAATTCAAATTACTCGAAACTATACTTTTAATTATACGTGGTTTCATTTCTCAGCAGACGACATATACGTACATTATAGATATTATGTTTGGAACATACATCAGGCGATAGGCTTTGAAACTTCCAGTAAATTTCCCACTTTGACTGAAAAAATTTTCATATTTGATGGAAAGTGGACTCAAAATGGAAAAACCAATGAATCGGACTGCATTTTAAGTCATCGTATACATTTAATAAAATGTTAATAAAAAAAAATTATTAATAAAAAAAAACAAAAAAATATTTAAAAAAAAAACGATGTGAGTTATACTTTATACATATAATTCAATGTTTCTCCACTGTATTTTTGAACTTAGAAAATTGTAAATATTTACATTTACACTCTTTACCAGTTTTCTTGTTTTCTCACATACTAAATTTGATTAAGAACATTAAGAAAATAATTTTATTCAAAATATTACAAGGTCGGTAGTTAGGTAAAAGATATTTATTTATTATTTAGAATACACAATATAATCTTAACTATTATACATTGTTTAGAAGTAAATATGTAGTAGATATATAATCATTATAGCTTGATCTCAAAATTCGAAAAAGTAGTGCTTTATTTGTTTTTTTTTTTTACTTTTAAAAAGTTAATTCACTAATTTAATATATACTAATTTATTTAATTTTCGATACTTTATGTTACAGAAAAATCAAATATATAATTTACCAAATGTGTTCAAACATACATACATTATACCTACATCTTATTTGTGGAAAATTGTAGAATATTTCAAGCCAATGGACTAGAATTTTCCATTTAAAAATTAGTTCTTGTCTCTACAAAAAAATTTGTCTTTCTATAGTTACTTGTTACACAGAGTTAAAAGCAGCTTTTTTGAGAAATTTAAAATAAAAAAAAATGAAATAAAGTGAATAAAATCAATATTTTCCTAAATAAATTACTCTTTCACTGAATTATTTTTGCACTAGTTCCGGAAGTATGGGAAATTTTTGTTAAATAAAAACAGTTTAATTATTTTAAAACTCAAAGAGTCCGTTTTTCCTGAATTTTTGATGAAAGTACATTATAAAAAAATTGTTAAAAATGTACCTATACTTAATTAGATGAAATTTTTTTCATTCATACGTATTGTTTTTATATTAGGCACTTGCTGCATTCATAGCATTCATAACAAAAACAAATCAACATCAAGTGGTATTGAGTAGATATTGTTGTTTTGCAGGTCAATGTAATATAAGTGTTTCTTATGTGCAAGTAGAATATGAATAGCTCATTTTTTTTTCTGTAATTGGTATTATTCTGTATTGAAATATTGCGAGTGATTTGTTTTTGTTTATGAATAGTATTACGCAGTTCTCTGGTACCTACCATCTACCTACACAAAAAAATCTTTTTTCTTATTATTTTTTGATATTATCTTATAGATATTGTTTATTAATATATATTTTTTTTTATTTCCATAATTAATTAATTATTTAAAAATTATTTTAATTTATTTTTATGAAAGTATTTTGAAAAAAAAATGTAATATTATTTAAAAAACACACGAAGCAGTCATAGAACTGCCTACAGAAGTTTATACTTAAAAAATTTAAACTATGAAATAACAGTGGCTACAAATGACAGTACAAAATGTAAATTAAAATATTTTTATTTTAATTTACATTTTGTACTCAGCAGCCTATCATTTGTAGCCACTGTTATTTCATAGTTTAATTTTTAAGTATAAACTTCTGTAGACAGTTCTATGACTGCTTCGTGTGTTTTTTCAATAATATTCATTCTGATTACCCATATTAAGTGTATAACGGAAAAAAATTATGTTTCCTAAAACAGAAGACAACCGTTCGAAATAAAACAGGGAAAAAATTCGCCTGCATATTGCAACTTATAATAAAATAACATAAAAAGATGTGCGAGTTTTATTCTACTTTAAAAATCTTAAAATCTAAAACAGAAGTTAACAAACATTCGATATTAGTTAATAAAAAAAAAGGAAAAAAATCGCACTGCACATTGCAACTTATAACAAAATATCATAAAAAAATGTGCGAGTTTTATTCTACTTTAAAAATCTTAAAACTAAAATAGAAGTTAACAAACATTCGATATTAGATAATAAAAAAAAGCGAAAAAAATCGCACTATACATTGCAACTTATAACAAAATATCATAAAAAAATGTGCGAGTTTTATTCTACTTTAAAAATCTTAAAATCTAAAACAGAAGTTTACAAACATATTAGATAATAAAAAATAGGGAAAAATTGCACTGCACATTATAACTTATAATAAGATGTCATAAATTAGAATTTTTTTATTATATTTTAGAAATTCAAAACCATGTGGACTATATGGTTTAGTGGCTAGAACATCAGACTATGAGAGTAAAGGTTCAGGTTCGATTCTCCAATGAATACATTTTTTTTTTTAATTTTTTTACTTTTTTTGAACATAATAATTTTTAATTTTTTTGAACATAATTTTTTTATTGGTAGAAAATGTAATTTTTTTGCTTGTAATATTGGGCCCTATATATACATATATTTGAAATTAAAAAAGTGTACGATAATTATGAATTCCTACCCAAAATTTTTGGTCTGGTAATCTTTATTTCACCAGAGCTACCTATTTTGAAATTTTTTTTTTTTGCATATTTTGAGCCGGGAAAACCTATAATGATAAATTACTTGATCGATATCTATACTATCAATGCCAAAATATACCTATGTTGTTTCTCAAGGCTTTAATAAAATTATTTGTAACGAGTTTAGTGCGTCCAATATTATAAATTTGTTTTATAGGATATAATGTTTATAACTTTAGTGTTTACATGATCTCTGTAAAAAAATAAAACAAAAACATGAAACATAAAATGAAATGTGATCACTTTTCTTACTTATTTTTCTCCCGGGAAATTCGTACTTTTTTTAGCGTTTATTATCTTGTTAACTACAACAGGATTAACAAATGCTTGTTTAAATACATATATACATATAACTGTCTTGTCATAGTAAGTGGTAAAACATGTTTGAAAATTAGTTGGGACTTTAGTGATATACCTATTATCCGGTATCTAAATTTTTTATGAATGATCACAAGATTATGTTAATTCTATTGTGAAAATAAGATTGCACGAAAAAGCTGTGAATATTGCAGAACGCTGCCCACAATATTGAAAAATAGTTCATTGAACTTGCTATTAAAAAACTGATTTCTGAATAGGATAGTTTTTTTCACAATTAAATTTTTAAAAAGAAATAGCATCTCGATACTTAAATTTATACATCTGTCAACGTTTCCAACATCCATTTTATAGCAATATTCAATTGCATTAATTCATATATGAAATTATACAGTTTTCAACTAAGTTCTCAAATAAGTTTTTAGCTACATTTTAATTTTATAATATGTATTATAAAATTATAAAACACTATTTATTAATTAAAAGTTTTTTCCATTTATATAAATTAAAATAAAAAATCAAAGAGCGCCTAATTTGCAAATTTTTTTGAACCAAATTTGCTACAATTTTACTTAGCTCTGTGTTTTGCTTCAAAAATAGAATATGTATAAAAATCATAAATTAGTGGCTGACAAAAACATTTTGGTTTGTTTAAATATCTCAAAAAAACTAATTATTATGAAAAAAAAAAAATTAAAATATTTGACAAAAATAGGGTTGATTGCACATTAAAAATAAAAAATTTGTCTGGAAAAACTTATGTCTCATTTTTTATTTTAAACTAATTTCAAAATAAAAATGAAAATAAAAATAATGTAGAGTGTGTAAAAACATTTCCCAGATGTTTCGAAAATTATTTTATTTGATGGAAAATCAGCTCGAATAACTAATTTAAATTAAACATAATGAATTATAAATCGAAATTTTGTTCATATAAATCGAATTTTAAGACATTTTACTAAATTTTTGTTCATATTAATCAATTGTTAAATAATTTTATTAAATTTTGGCATTTAAATCTATTTTATTGTATTTTGTTTATATAAGTCTTATCTGTAAAAGTTCATCATCGACTGGAAATAATATTATTTATCTAGCTAAATCTATAATTAATTTGAGACGTTAAATAATATGAAGTTAACAATATTTTATATTTTTATATTTAATCATTCGTAACTGCGTGAAATTCCGAAGTTTTCACAATCTGCATGTCAAAATAAAAAATAGACGAAAATATCAAATTGAAATTAGTATCGAATTTGGCAAATAATATTTAAGCTATAAATTAAAAAATATAGGATCAAAAAATAAATGTATATTTCTATTGCTAACTATTACTTTTTAATTATTTCATAGTCCCTTATTTTATTATACATATATAAATAAATCGACAATAAATTCCGTTGTCACATGAGAATTTTTTTTTGGGGACCCAAAAAGAAAAGGATTATTTAATTTCTTTTTTTTAATCAAAAACTATAAATCATATTTTTATTTTAATTCAAGAATTGTTAAGTGGTGCAAAAATTTAATTTTTATCATATATCATATGAATATTTAACGTTTTCCAAAAATACTAAAAGGATTTGTTTCTTTATTAAAAAAAAAAAAATCCTCATTGGGAATCGAACCAGGCACCTTCAGACTTACAGTGTGATGTTCTACTACTAAGCCATATTCTACTACTAAGCTATATGACTTTATTTTTGTTGTTAGTTAATTTTTCAAACTCGTTTTTTGAGTATTCTAATTCTTTTCTTATTTTTTTTTTTGAGTATTATTTTTTATTCCCCTACAATAAAATAAAAACAAAAAAATGAATGGTTTATTAGAATTTTTTTATTATATTTTAGAAATCCAAAATCATATGGGCTATATGGCTTAGTGGCTAGAACATCGGACTATAAGAGTGAAGGTGTCAGGTTCGATTCCCCGATGAATACATTTTTTTTTAATTTTTTTTTAAAAATGATGACGGACGATTCTCAGAAAAATGATGACGATTCTCAGAAAAATTCTATATGAAAATGGATTTTTACCCTCTACCAAATTTCTTCCAACGCCGCTAAAGAAGTATAAACTTCAAAAAAAACCCCATCAAAAATCCACCTGTAACTTGTTCGATAAGAAAAAAGTTGTCCTAGGAAGGATTTTTTTTAAATTTACATATTAAAATTAATTTTTTTTATCAAAACTACTAAAAAATATATTATTTATTAATTTATATTAACGATTATTTTAAAATTAATTTTTAAATATTAATAAAAATTAGAAAAAAAGCAAAACAAAACTTGCTCATACCCGACATCGCGAACAAAAATTTTAAAACTAGTGGGAATATTTTATTTATTATCCCTACGAAAAGTTTTGTTTACTTTTCAACTACACGGCTGATTATCTTAGTTTGGTGATGACCTAGCTATTAAATATATAGCTTCATACTTCGTTTGTATTGAAGAGAAAAATTTTATTTTTTTTTTAAATGTGTATGTTAATTTTTTGAAGTTTATACTTCTTTAGCGGCGTTGGAAGAAATTTGGTAGAGGGTAAAAATCCATTTTCATATAGAATTTTTCTGAGAATCGGCATCATTTTTTCTGAGAATCGTCATCATTTTTCTCAGAAAAATTAGAATAAGAATACTTATTTTTTTATTATATTTAAGAAACCCAATATCATATGGACAATATGGCTTAGTGGCTAGAACATCGGACTGTAAGTCTGAAGGTGCCTGGTTCGATTCCCAATGAAAAGATTTTTTTTTAATTTCAAAGGGCCCAATATTACAAGCATAAAAATTACATATTCTACCAATAAAAAAATTATGTTCAAAAAAATTAAAATTTATTATGTTCAAAAAAATTAAAAAAAAAATGTATTCATTGGGGGGAATCGAACCTGACACCTTCACTCTTATAGTCCGATGTTCTAGCCACCAAGCCATATAGCCCATATGATTTTGGATTTCTAAAATATAATAAAAAAATTCTAATAAACCATTCATTTTTTTGTTTTTATTTTATTGTAGGAGAATATGAAAAAAAAACTCAAAAAAGAAAATAAGAAAAGAATTAGAATACTCAAAAAACCAGTTTGAAAAATTAACTACACAAACAAAAAATTAGAACCCACAAAACCATCATCATTTTGTGTGTATTGAGATTTAATATTATTTAGGAAAATAAATATAAAATATTTTTTTTTTTGTATGAGTTTAGAAACGTAAACTCATATAGACAATATGGCTTAGTAGTAGAACATCACCAATGACGAGTTTTTTGTCAAATATTTTAATTTTTTTTTTTCATAATAATTAGTTTTTTTGAGATATTGAAACAAACCAAAATGTTTTTATCAGCCACTAATTTATTATTTTTTATACATATTCTATTTTTGAAGCAAAACACAGAGCTAAGTAAAATTGTAGCAAATTGGGTGGCAAAGGTTATTTTTTGGTTCAAAAAAATTTGCAAATTAGGCGCTCTTTGATTTTTTATTTTAATTTATATAAATGGAAAAAACTTTTAATTAATAAATAGTGTTTTATAATTTTATAATACATATTATAAAATTAAAATGTAGCTAAAAACTTATTTGAGAACTTAGTTGAAAACTGTATAATTTCATGTATGAATTAATGCAATTGAATATTGCTATAAAATGGATGTAAAAAATATTGGAAACGTTGACAGATGCATAAATTTAAGTATCGAGATGCTATTTCTTTTTAAAAATTTAATTGTGAAAAAAAAATATCCTATTCAGAAATCAGTTTTTTAATAGCGAGTTCAATGAACTACTTTTCAATATTGTGGGCAGCGTTCTGCAATATTCACAGCTTTTTCGTGCAATCTTATTTTCACAATAGAATTAACATAATCTTGTGATCATTCATAAAAAATTTAGATACCGGATAATAGGTATATCACTAAAGTCCCAACTAATTTTCAAACATGTTTTACCACTTACTATGACAAGACAGTTATATGTATATATGTATTTAAACAAGCATTTGTTAATCCTGTTGTAGTTACTAAGATAATAAACGCTAAAAAAAGTACGAATTTCCCGGGAGAAAAATAAGTAAGAAAAGTGATCACATTTCATTTCATGTTTCATGTTTTTGTTTTATTTTTTTTACAGAGATCATGTAACCACTAAAGTTATAAACATTATATCCTATAAAACAAATTTATAATATTGGACGCACTAAACTCGTTACAAATAATTTTATTAAAGCCTTGAGAAACAACATAGGTATATTTTGGCATTGATAGTATAGATATCGATCAAGTAATTTATCATTATAGGTTTTCCCGGCTCAAAATATGCAAAAAAAAAATTTCAAAATAGGTAGCTCTGGTGAAATAAAGATTAACAGACCAAAAATTTTGGGTAGGAATTCATAATTATCGTACACTTTTTTAATTTCAAATATATGTATATATAGGGCTCAATATTACAAGCAAAAAAATTACATATTCTACCAATAAAAAAACACACGAAGCAGTCGTTGAACTGCCTACAGAAGTTTATACTTAAAAATTTGAACTATGAAATAAAAGTGGCTACAAATGATAGGCTGCTGAGTACAAAATGTAAATTAAAATAAAAATATTTTAATTTACATTTTGTACTGCCATTTGTAGCCAATGTTATTTCATAGTTTAAATTTTTTAAGTATAAACTTCTGTAGGCAGTTCTATGACTGCTTCGTGTGTTTTTTTTAAATTTATTTTAAGCCAAAACATTTAATTTCCATTCAAGAATTATTAAGGAAATTTAGTTATAAATTTAGGAAAAAATCGGATTATTTTCGAATTCATCCGACATGAAATTCAGACAATAATTTCAGCTCGTTGGATCGAGAGAAATCTAATATATACATATTGAAATCCAAGCAAACTGACAAACAAACAATTTAAATTTTAGTAATTATTCTCTCGTTTTGCGTGATTCAGGAAATAAAAGGTATTAAAAATGATAAATTATTATTTTTTATTCATAGGTTCATAAGTGAATTATGGTTAAATGAATTCATTTTTTCGTCCTTCTATGTACATTTATATATGTTTTTGAAATATATTTTCTTATTAATAATATTACACATTTATCATTATAAAAAAAAATTTAATATCAACGAGACCAAAAAGTAATTTGTAAATTGTAATATGTATATATTTCAAAAAATTACAAAGATATCCGAATAAAATTTAAAACTCTGAATCTATAAGTCAAATTTCCGAATTTCAATGAAAAAAAATAGAAAACACGCAGGAATTCGATGTACAAAAGTTTTTTGCAAAAAATATAAAAAAAATATACACTAAAAATCAGTGTAAGATTCGCTAATAAATTGTATTAATAAAACTTTATTTATACGCATATTTGTTTAATGTAAAAATACTTTGAAATAAATAATATACCTACATATATATCTGTATAGCTTAAACTAAATAAAGTGTTTACGTTTTTAATTTTGAAATTGCTCAAAAAAATTTTAAACAAAATAAATGTATAGTATTATATATCTACATCACATCTATATAAATATTTTTAGCTATTTTAGGAGTCTGACTTTTCTTGTGTGGTTGATATTGTATTTTGTTTTTGGGATGAAATTAATCCAAAATATATATAATTTATGGAATTATAAAAATTTATACTTTTTTTAATTTTCTCCAACTTTTCATTCGTAATTCCTACACATTTCAAAAAAAAAATTTGATATTAATTTTTGATTTTTTGCCAATAAAGCAATTTTCAATATTAAAACTATTAAAATTTATTACACTGACTATACCACGACGTAGTATCTTTGAAGTAATGTTGTGCAACACAGTATATAACCAAAAGTTTTTAAAAATTCCAAAATTGAGAATACATATTATTACTTACAGTTAAATGTATAAATTCTGTTTCAAATCAATCAAACTTTTTTTAATTGAATTTGTTTTTGATTTAATAAAATATTCCATTTGCAAATATCTAGAAGGCGAACGATCGAACTTTTTGGCGACAATCAACACAAAAGTTTGGACACGCCTGATATAAATTTATTACGTAAAAGATTATTATTTTTTTAAATAACCTTTTTATTTTTATTTTCCATCAAGTTCAAACAGAGGTATGAATATTTAAGAATAAGAAAATATATCTCTCACACATTTGTCAATAAGTAGATAACTCCATTTTTGGACAAATTTTCTTTTTGATGAAAATTAATATAATATTGCGTAATCTATCCATTGGCAAAAAAAAATTTGGAAAAATATTATTATTAAAAAAATAATTTTGCATATAACTTTACGTATACTTAGTAAATGTAAATAAGTATACGTAAATGTAAAAAAGTATACGTAAATGTAATACAAAACGTGAGTAAAAATCTATAACTTCACTTATTAACTTAAAATATTTTTATTTAAATGACAAAAAATATATAAGTTTAGTTATAATCTTTTTAACAATTTTTTCCTGTGTTCTGCAATACAAATGAAATTTATCGTAAACAAAATAAGTTTAATTATTTATTTTAATGCGCATGGTTTCGGTAAGTTGTATTTACATTCGCAAATTTACCTCGGTAAATGGTCCATTACATGCATCAATACATATGCAATTATAGAGGAATGTAAATTGTATTTACATTTCCCTGTGATGTAAATTGTATTTACATTGCCCTATATTGTATTTACATTCTTCATTTTGAACTGCGTAATACTATAAACAAAAATAATATCATTCACACTCACAATATTTCTCTTTTTTCCTTTTATCTCTAAAAGAAAGAAATAAAATAAATAAAATGAACGTGAAATATTTCCCAAATCCTCTTTTATCTGTAAAAGAAAGAGAAAGTAAAGAAGAATTAACGTGGAATATTTCCCAAATCTTCTTTTATCTGTAAAAGAAAGGGAAATTAAAGAATGATTAACGTGGAATATTTCCCTCCATTTCTTTTATCTTTATTTTTTATTATAAATTATCTCTATATTCTCTCTTTGCAACTACCTCTCCCATGCACATTAAAGCAGTATACAATACATGTTAATCAAATTTGTTATACAGCTCGTTGTGTATACACACAAACACATAGACACTCGTCAATATTATATCACTCGACCTTCGGTCTCGTGATATAAACATGACTCGTGTCTATGTGTTTGTGTGTATACACAACTCGCAAGAATAACAAATTTTCTTAACATGTATTGTAATCTACTATTTCAACGCAGACAAAAAATCCGTTAAACAAAGTTAAATAGTTATACACAAAAAATAATTACATAGTTATGTAGTATATGGTTATTACAATTTGTTGCATATATTCTTTGTTTTTATTATTTTTTATTTTTTAATATTTAATTTAGCTTAATATTCTTAATTTCATGCATTTTTTCAAAATAAATTCATTTTAAAATTTTATAACATTATTCTTCTATTATTATTATCTTCCTACAATTTTGTAGTTTTTCAGAATTTTATTTTTGTACATAACATAATATCTAATTTTATCCTGTTTTTCCTATTTCATATTATCATTGGCAAAAAAGAAAATAGAATTGTCAACAAGTATATAAGTGGAGTTAATTACTTTTTCTCATTTACATTCAATCTGGTCAAAAAAATATCTTCTTTTTTTTTTTGGATTCTATATGATGATTTTTATTAAAAATATATAATTTCTTTTTTAAACTCAATAAGTATGATATTTTTAATAACTAGAAGCAAAAATATTATTATAATATCAATAAAATAATAGAAAAATAAGAAAAAGACACAAAATTATATTTTTGTCATTATATCAAAAATGGAGTTATCTACTTATTGACAAATGTGTGAGATCTAATTATCAAATAATTTACAAGCATTATACCTAATATGTTTTTGTGTAATAAATACTTAATTAGGTAAAAAAAAAAGATATATTTTAATTTCTGTTAAAAATATTTTATGTTCCTTTAATGTAGGTAAGGTATATTTAAGTGTGATGTCCTATATTCTTGTCTTTGAAATCATAAATATTCTATTAACAAAAAAATTATATACAACAAAAAAGGTAAAATTAACACCAACATAATTCAAATTTATCATGCCTCTCTTAGGTATCTCTTTAATAAAAATGTGTTGATTCAGAAGACACATAATAATAACTATACCTACATGTTTTTTAAATCAAATCGGTTGAAAAAAAATCTTAATCTTAATCTTAATCTTAATCTTAATCTTAATCTTAATCTTAATCTTAATCTTAATCTTATCTTAATATATATAAAGGCAAAACGATGTCTCCGAAGCCTCAAAAAAATTCCAATAGGTGTCGCTATATTTATGATAAATATAAAGGCAAAACGATTTCTCCGAAGCCTCATACAAAACAATAACAAATCTTCAACACATGGGTCCTGGTAGTAATCGCAACAAATATTTTTACATTTTTAATTTTTATATTTAATGTAAATTCCAATAAGTGTCGCTATATTTATGATAATGTCCATAAAAACCATAGACACCATCCAGCCTTTCTGGTGGATCATTTCAAAACTTTTAGTTAACAAAAAAATTAAAAATTTTGAATGTGTTCTTATTGTATGTATTTCGTTATTGTAATCTATTTTGCTATTGCAGTTTGTTATTGTAATTTATTCTACATACTTATTTTTACGAAATACGTGGTAAATTTAATCATAACAAAAAACTTTCGAGAGAAGCACTATCTATTGAGCTTATTTAAGACATTTGGTCAAGTTAAAAATTAAAAAAGTGCAAAATTGTTTTACCACGACGCGATATACACCACGGGGGGAAATTTGCAAAAATTACAAAAAAACATATTTTTTGTTGAGTTTTCATAACAAATTTGATTTTCGAGTTCAAGAAAGTGAACATCTGTATCCCATTGAATTCTTGAATACATTCAAAGCCAGTGGTCAGGTCGGGGGTTGTTTTAGGCTATTTTAAAATTTGATTGGCCTCCTACCCGTTGTCATTCGAATTTTGTGCATAAAACGACGAAATGATTAAACACAAAAATTTCGTAACAAAAAATTTATGGGCTTCCTACCCAGCGACCTTACCTGGGGGAGGGCTTCAAAAGTTCGTCCGTTTTCGTTAAAATTTTGTACATAAAAAGAGAAAATGATTATACACAAAAATTGCGTCACAAAAAATTGGGACCCCTCTTTTTAGGTCAGCAGCTCAATAACCCACTCTGCAAAATCAAAAAAAGGACAAAATCAAAAATACAGTGAAAATTTCGCATACGGGACAAAATCAAACCTAAGGGAAAATTGTGTCGGCGGTATTTGAAAAATAAAAAAGTAATAAAAAAAGTATCAAAAGCAATTCTTATATCCACCAATATTTAGTTTATTTTATTATAAACCTAAATATTAATAATAATTAATAATTTTTGGAAGAAATCACTTTTTTTTTTAACTTTGAAAAAAAGCTTGCATTATGTCTCCATACAAAATTTGTTGTCGGCAAAAGAAAATTTGAACTATTTAAGTGCAATAAATTATATTTTTTTAGCTTAAGTACAAAAGTAATTATTGGACAGTGTAAAATTATTTGTTCTATTTTTAAGATCAAATTTTGGTGTCTGGCTGTCCCTTCATTGTATCGGTTTTTTTACTGTTTTTGGTTGTCGGTGTTTTTTCTAGCTCATGATATTTTAAGGAAAATATGCATTTTTAGTTAAAAACGAAAAAAAAAAAACAAAAATAAATTTACAAAACGGTTACTAATTTATATAAAAAATTAAATCCATGTAAATTTTGTAAAAAAAATTTTTTTTTTTTTGTTTTTTAGAAGAAAAATGGTAAGTAAAGTTTTTGATTGTCAGGAGTGAGAATATACTTTTTTGACAATTTATTCAAAAAAAAAGGAATATTCGAAATTAAAACACAAAGGGAGTGTTTATTATTTAAATGATGACCATGTATTGTCAACTTTTTCAAATTATTCCAAAATAATTAGTAATTTTTATTGATTTATAAAAATTACATGATATGTCATGAGTAAGAAATTTTAATTAATAGGAAATTTTTCTACATTTCATAGACCGAAAATCGAAAGCAAAGAGGAAGCAATATAATACCAGATATTTGGCGACAATAAAATATAAATCCGGAGCGATACGAGAAATTTAAGAACAAAAAATGTGAAAATCAATGCAAAAATAAGATTTATTCAGATTCCGAGTCAGACTAAATTTTTTTTCTCTAATTTATAATGTAATTTTTTTATATATATAATAATTGCAATAAAAAAATAAAAAACATTAAATAATAAAAAAATTTCGAGATTTTTCTTTTTTTTTTTTCTAGCTCATGACAAATTTTTTAATTTTTATTTAAAAAAAGCCAAAAAAAAATTTTTTTTAGATAACCATCAAATTATTAAGATAGTCAACTAAATTTTGCACAAGATTAGACTATTTTCAGTGCTTCTGGTGTTTTTTTATTTTTGAAATTTTTTTTTTGCTTTTTTCCACAAGGTTTGATTTTGTCCCATAAAATATTTATAAAATTAAATATTTAGTAAATATTAATTTTTTATTATTAACTAATTAATATTTTATAGTTCAAATAAAATTTAGATTTTCATACTAATTTCAATGTTAATAAAAATCTTGTATAATTTTGTCAGTATTATTTTGCCAATATAAAGGCGCTATTCGGTACCAAGGCAAGTCAAGTCGTCTGCCGGCGTTAAATATTTCGATACTTTGCCATTTTGGCTTATGATATTACTTTTTTTTTTGTGTTGCAAAAACAACAAAAACAAAAAATTTTAATTTATAAGTATTCACTTGTTTAAATCTCCAAATAGCGACTCCTATAGCGAAAAAAGAAACATACTTATGAGTGAAAACAAATGTAAACAAAAGAGTCATACTTAGTTAAATATTCAAATAGTGCCAAATGGCGAAAAATAGCACATACTTATGGGTGAAAAAAATTTAAATAAATGGGTTGTCAAAACAGTCAATATTAACGATACCTGTTAATTTTTTTAAAGTTTAAATAATGAGTCGACGCCGTCCATTTTATATGATTTGATAAAATGTAAACAGTCCCTTTCGCGGCAAATAAACAGTCCCTCTCGCGGCAAATAGTAATAGTTTTTTAGTGAACGTTGTATGAAAATTGATAAACTTAGAGCCCGTTCCCAAACTGAAACTTTTTTAGAAACTGAAAAATTATTTTAGTTTCTAGAATTTCTAGTTTTGGAACGACACGATTTTACAGCTGTTATTTTACAATTATTTGACAAATCAAGATTTTTTGACGTCAAAATCGTTCCGAAATGATATTTTATATTTTAAAAATCTGCAAAGGGAAATTTAAAATTTCTCATAACAAACTCAGTTTATAGGTGTACTTTTTAGTGCACCTCATTTTAAAAAAAAACAAAAAATTGAAAATTTAAGCAGACGTTGCAGATGATACAGATTAAATGTCAAGCCTATTTCAATTTCTGAAAAAAAGGAATTTTCTTTAGCAGAAAAGGTATATTTTACTATTTCAAATAGTTTCAGTTTGGGAACGGGCTCTTAGAGTCACAATTTCTAAATTGAGGACGTACTTTTCTGCATTCTGTATAATCTGCTAAAATCAACTACTTATAAAATAATATTTGGATGACTGAAATCAAAAACTTATAATAATACGTGACCGACCGAATTTTCTTACCCATTTTTGCCGCTTTTTTCTTTTCTATACAATTTTAGTTTTTGAATTCACCTACAAATTTAGTTTGTTATGGGAAATTTAAAATTTCCCTTTGCAGAATTTTAAGAAGTAAAATTGAATTTGCGAACGGCTTTAGTACAAAATTATTTAATTTTTTTTAAATAACAGCAGTAAAATCGTGTCGTTTACAAATTAAAAAATCTGGAATATTAAATCCGATTTCAATTTTTTCAATAATCACTAATAAGTGAACAGACTCTTAGTTTTAGCTTTTTGAATTTTCGATGTCAAAAAACATCTTCGAAATTCGAAAAAACAGTCTAAAATTGCTCCTTAAAAAAGGTTTCTTTAAATGAAAAAAATGCAAAATTAGAGAAAACTGGGAAAAGTAGAAAAAAGTTTCTTTTTAAATTAATAAAATTTTGAATTGATAAAAAATTAAAATTACTTATATGTACGCTAAGGAGCTACATTCCAAACTGGTGTCCCATGACAGCTCTTTTGTTTTTTTAAATACTCGGTTAATCAAGTACTCGGTTAATTTTCCTTACAGCTACTCGAAAACTCGGTTAATTGATTTTGCCGAGTAATTAGAAACCCTAATTGTGTATAGTGTAAACATGAGATATTTTACAGTTACCTGTGAGAACAAATTTTTTTATTATTGTATTGAAAGATAAAATTTTAGAAATAAAATTTGTATGTGGAAATCCAATAGAGTTTTGTTTATTTTCGAAAACTGAAATTATATCTTATATTGGTTCTAGCCAATTAATACGAAATTGATGAAAGTCAATACAATTTTATTGTGAAGAAAAACTTTTAGCATAATATTAAAATTTAACATGATGGACATACAATCAAAACAGTACTGCATGAATATAATTAATTTAATTTTTAAGAATTATGGTCTGAATGTTTTACTGAAATATAAAATCATTTTTCTGAATTTTATCTGAGAAACTTATTAATTACAAACATAATTAATCGATGAAATATGTGATTCTTATGTAGATAACAGACGATTATTAATTTTTTTTTGTCAGTTGAAAATAGAACCTTGAATAAATATAACTGATTATCAATTCTCTTAAATTTAGAAATGCAATGCAAAGTTATGATAAAATAAAATGTCTGAAAATATTAATAATGTGGCGCCAACACTATTTTAATATGTCATTCTTGAGCATTTTTCTAAAAAATAAAGAAAGTTGAAAATAAAAAAATTATTGAATTAATAATGTTTGTTATTAACGAAATATAATTCAGATATACATGTCCGTTTCAAACCCGTCCAGAGCCTATACGCGCTTTTACGCTTCCTATTAATAAAAAAAGGCAATAATATAGAAATCATGCTTTGAATATTGAAAATATTTGTTTACGCTTCTGTAGCTTTCATGTATAATTTTTTTTTAAATCAAGTATTATCAACTATTCACTAAAACCTTGGAATTATGGTATTTATTTGCCAAAAATATTCAAGGGCAATATTTTCAAGTGTTATCAAAAATCCACGAAATAAAAATTAAAAATTTAAAAAAAATTTGTTAATGATTAAGATCTTTTTGCGGTATGAATGATTTTCAACTAAGAGATGTTAATTTTTTTCAATTAATATTTATTACACTGTTACATCATTTTTACATGTCTTACTATGGTTGTAGAGAAATTTGAATTTGATTAAAAACATGAAATTAGATAGTTTTTTATTCTCAGAAAATACAAAAACAAAAATAAAAAACAACATTTAAAGGACGAAAACAATATTATATCGTCGGTCTCATGCAAAAAACATGAAACTGCAAAAACATAGTTTTTAGAAAATTGGATTTGAAATTTTTTTTTCCTTTTTTTTAGTACGTTTTGGTACTTTCGGGTAAATAGAAATAGTCATTGCGGATAACTTATGAGAGTTTTTGACTTCTAACTTTGAACATATTAAAATTTTGGTTTTTTATTAGGTCAAAACGGCCAAAAATTACAGTTCTGTTATTTTTGCACTAGACCGACGATATTATACAATTAATATTTGTGAAAAATTTTCTTAATTGCCTTTCTTTATTTCATTATGGTTGGTTATAATATTAATATTTTTACTTTTGATTTAATATAAGTCATAAGTTTTTGATTTCATTTCGTTAAAAGTTGTCGTCGACCAGTCGTTGTAAACTCTAAACATAATTCAATAAAAACAAAAGTTATAGGAATTAATTAAATCTAAAGCTTTTTAATATTGAAATTATATTTAATTCAATATTTTCAGAATAAAATTTGTATTTTATTTTATATTTTTTCATATTTTTATTTCGAAATTTTATAAAATAAAAAATATATATATAAAGGATATTAGAAGGATTATTATTTTATTCAATTCTATTTTCTATTCATAAAAATGAATAAAATGAATTAAATGTGAAGCTAAAATAGCAAAATAAAAAAGAATTAAAGGACCTACATTAGATTTTCTTAATGTTATATCAGAAAAACAAATAAGTTTAAGAACTTATCAATTTGTAATCAAATCAGCATAATTGATTATATTTTATTTTTCTTGTATTTTCTTAAAAATGTATTTATTTAAAATTTAAGGTCTTTCTGTACAATATTTTTAATTCATATAGTCCTTTCGAACTGTATAATATAATATTGTCTAGTCAGATAGTAGAAAATTATTTCATAAATTATCAATTTTAAATAATTTTTCATGGATGGAAATTAATTGTTTGACCAATATCTAATATCTGTTCTCAAAGAAAACTCGGAGGAGCATTAAATCTTTTTTTTTATTACAATATAGTCAAAAAGAGTATTTTGAACTCTTGTCTGGTTGGAAGCATCTAGGTATTTACATATATATGCATACAATTTTATAAAAAAAATGAAATTTTTTATTCTATATAATAACCAACAAAGAAATGAGCTATGTATTTGATAAGGTTTAAATAAGAAACAGGAAAAAATATTTGAAATTAAATTCTAGACTTTAAGAGCTTAATAAAAGTAAAAATATGCTTTTTCAAATGAAAATACAATGTTTGGAAACATCAAGCTAAAGATATATGAGTTTTTATGGGAGAAAAAATATGAAGATAGTTTTTAAATAAAGACATCAACATATATTTTTCTATATTTTGTATGATAATGATAACTACTATATATGTAATTAATTTATACTTTATCTCATTAACAGGATAATTACTATGGATATTTGATATCAAATTGGAATTGAAATTATATTAGAAAAGTAGAAATTTTTATTGTTTATGTACATAATATAAATCTTAATTTGGATCAATTATTTACAATCATGTCAAGTGTTAATTTAACAATATTAAATAATTACGAAAATTCAACGGAAACAACGATAACTTTTATGAATTCAGTTCCATTCGATGATGAAATTATAACAACATTGGGTGATTACCGTGAACCATTGTATATAGTTATACCAATGACATTGATTTATTCTTTAATATTTTTAACTGGTGTAATTGGTAATATCAGTACATGTATTGTTATTAAAAAGAATCGATCAATGCATACGGCCACAAATTATTATTTATTTAGTTTAGCAGCATCCGATTTTCTTCTACTTGTTAGTGGAGTGCCACAAGAAATTTATTACATATGGAATAAATATTCTTATACATTTGGAGAAATATTTTGTATTGGACGTGGAATTGTTGCTGCTTCAGCTAATGCAACTGTCCTAACCATAACTGGTGAGAAGGAAAATGTATTGTATTTAATATTAATATTTTAAGGAAAAATAACAACAATAGATAAATAAAAAGATTAATATCCAAAGATAATAATTATAAAACATAATTAACAATAATTTTGGAACAATGATATTATGTCAAGGGAACTGTTCAGAATTATTGTAACAACTTTTTGAATTTTAAATGTTGAAATTCTTCAAGGATTTAAAAAATTCTTGTATCAGTCACGTATACTTATTAATTCTCTGGAAAAGAATAAAAACAACTTTAGGATAATTTTTAAATTCAATTCAAATTAAAATAATAATTATATTTCGTTATATAAAAATATAATCCAATTCCAAGAACACAATTTTCTATAAATTAGTTAAATTATTTTTATATCTATTTTTATTTAATTGTGTTTTTTCCTTTAATTTTAATATTATGACAAAATGGTTTACGGATTTACCACTCTAAAATAAACAAGAGATATCCCATATTCGAGTAAAAGTAGTGCAATCTACAACAGGAACTCATGTATCTCGAATTTGGAATTCCTAATACTAACTATCATCCGAGAGCTCTTCTTCTCTTTAATTTTTTCATTATTAAATTCGTACTCAAATATTTATCATTATTTTTAAAATTTCGTTTTAAAGAATTCTATATATTTATAACAAATTTATTTTAAGCATTTACTATGGAGCGTTACATTGCCATTTGTCATCCGTTTATGGCTCAAGCATTAAGTAAACTTAATCGTGCCACAAAATGTATTATATTTATATGGATCATTTCATTACTGGCAGCAATACCACAAGCAGCACAATTTGGTGTTATCGAATTTGAAGGAATACAAAAATGTGTAGTTGTTAGAATATTAATCAATCATTCATTTGAACTGTCAACATTTATTTTCTTTTTTGCCCCAATGTCAATAATATTTGTATTGTATTTATTGATTGGAATTAAATTACATGAAACTTCAGTGATGAGAAAAACAAAAGGAAATATTTTATATAGAGTTAATACTTCATCAATAGTATCTAAAAATCAACAGGGAACAAAGCGCGTATTAAAAATGTTAGGTGAGTACAATTTATTAATAATTTCTACATTTTTTGTTAGAGCTACAAATTTGTTGAATTTGTTGTAGAAGAAAAGTATTTAAATATAAATAGTATAATAAGAAGATATGAAAAGACATGCAATTGTTTGTCCTAAATTTTTTTTTTTTTTTATTATTACCAATACTTTGTTTGTTCTAAAATATTTTTGTTTTTTAGATCAAAAACCTAGAGGCTTTGCTTTGCTCCCTTGTGTTGACCTAATAAGTCTAAGTTTTTTTTCACTTTAACCTATTTATTATTCATTTAGATTGAAAAACAACAAATAGGAAGAACAAACAAAGTATTGGTAATAATAAAAAAAAAAAAGAATGAAATAACAAGAGAAAAAATTTTTTCCCACATTTGATATGTGTATTCAAAAATTTTTTTGAACTCACATATCAATATAACATATTTTACTATATGTAAAGTAGTATGAATTGTTTTTGAGTAAAGTTTGTCTGGCTAGTTCGTCCACTCATCAGCCACTGATGAGATCAGAGTGGACGAACGCGATCGAAACAAGCTTTTCTTATATTCTAAAATATTTTTTGTTTTTTAGATCAAAACCCTAGAGGCCTTGCTTTGCTCCCTTGTGTTGACCTAATAAGTCTAAGTTGTTTTTCACTTTAACCTATTTATTATTCATTTAGGTTGAAAAACAACAAATAGGAAGAACAAACAAAGTATTGGTAATAATAACAGAAAAAATATAAATTATAATTAAAAATTATATATTTATTATAACTAAAACTATATACTATATACATAGTATATAAGATGGATTTTGATTAAAATTTAATCGATAATTCTCCAGATATTAATTATTTATAGTCTTCTTAATTATGTATAATCACAGACAAATACAATATATGAGTTCATATACTACTTTTTAACAACGAAAAATAACAGTAGTTGTCGACTAGCTCCATTTCAATGTATTGTATTAAATTCATAAATTCATTATATTTTCAAATTCTATCAAATGGAGCGAATTATTATCCACAGCAAAAGAGTTGTATAAACTTATTTATCTGTATATGTACATTATAATTATATGGCATTATATAGATGTAAATGTGGTGAAATGTTCATGTAAAAGTTTTCTGTTTCGGCCATTCTTTCTGCTTACGATCGTCACCAGATTGAGTATTACGTTTCTTGTCGCATGAATGTTTTTTGTTACCTACAATTTGCCTTATTACAATGTAAAATATTTAGATTTCCTAATGATGTTGTCTCTTTTTTCAACTAAATTTAATCAGAAAGAAAATTAATATCATTAGTTATTCTATCATTGCTGCTCTATTTATTTGTTTAATTTATCATATAGTTTTGACAAAAGCTTATTACATTAATGTTCTTTGAATTATAGAAACAACAAACAAAATCTTAATTTTATATTCAGTTTAATATTATGATTATACGGTATATAAAAAAAACTTTGTTGAAAATATTTTTTCTTCTTTGTAAGAATTATTTATTTTTTATGCTTTATTTGATTTAAAATTTCAAATTCAAATAAATAAATACATATATATTTCAATTTCCAATTTTTACATAAACATTTTTCTACTTTTGATATTGTTGTTGTTATTTAATTATGATTTCAACTTACTTTGTACACTGTACCTTTTAGTTAAAACATCTTAAGTTAGGTTGCAAGGACGGGATGCCCTTTCCCTGGACCCTCCCTTGGCCTTTTCCCTGGACTTGGTCATGTTGGCCTATAGCAGTGTTCTACCGATACTTAGTTATCGAAGTAAAATATCTAAGTAAAGGATTTTGCAACTATAGTGAAGTATATATATATATATAAGTTTGGGGATGTATTTTGACACCACTGCACTTCAAGGCAATAAATTTCCAAGAAAGCTTTACCATCACAGCTCTAAACCAGCATCAGAAAACAGAAAGAAACAAAATTACAAACAAAAACATAAACATAAAACACAAAGGTGAAATAAATAAAGATAACAGAATGTAGTCTAATTTTCTAGCCAAGTTGTTTCTACTCCTTTTTTATATCTACCTTGCAGACAAGTCAAGAAGTAATTAAGGAAACTTACTCAATTACTCCCTCGTGATAAAATTAGAATCGATAAATTTGTTTATTTTCTTAATTAAATACAAGTACATGGGACACAAAAAACTTTACTTTATTACAAAATAATTCTATTTGTAAATCTTTACGCACCAAAATATATTTACTTTTTATTTATTGAAAATAAAATGGTTTTTTTTTCCTATTTACATAATATAATTTTCCTCATTGTAAATTTGAAAATATTATTAACTTTAATAATCTTTAAATAAAAGCAAAATAAATATGATAAATTTTTTTGTTGAGATTTATAAGAATAAAGTCGTCGAGGAAAAGTATAATTTCATATCACGTTTTTTAAATAAAAGTATGTACTAACAAAGAAGAAAAAACATTAATCAATTAGTATATTTGAAACAAAAAATATCTTTTATTACACACAATATACACATAATGTGTGTTTTTAGAAGATATGACAAATGATGTAAATAAATTTTATGATTATAAAATATTTACTTTAATTTATTTCCAATTAAAGTCACATACTAACGATATACTAAGTTGAATTTAAAATATTTTTGGCAAACAAAAATATCAGCATTGGAATCAGAATACTTTTATGTTGTAAAATATTTAAAAAAATATACAAAAAGAAAACATTTTCTTTTTATCAAAAAGTATTTGTACGTTTTTAAAGCAAGCTGAAGCGTTATAAAATAACACAAGAAAAACAATAAATTTTTCTTTTTTATATGCCTTAAAGCAAAAAAAAATTTAATTTAATAAATTTTTTTTTTTTTTTGTTTATCAAATATTTTTTTTTCTGTTTGTCCAATATATTCTTTACTTCAAACTTTAGTATCAAATCAATACAAAAATTTCCTTAAATTGAGAATATTTCTTTTTAATTGATAAAAGCACTGACTTCTCTATATTAAAGACGAAACATCAAATTTTTTTTTGTTTTTTTTATTAAAGTTACCAAATCACTAGGTGGGATACCTTTTATACTTAAACAAGTATGGATTTGATAATGGAAAGGAGGTTTAGACGGGATTTAAGAGTGGGACAGTTAGTAGGTAATCATGTACACTTTTCTTAAAGCGGCACAAGTCGTAAGTCAAACGTGCGCCAGCTGTCTGGAACAATTTTAATGGGTTTTCAGTTCGAGGTGCGAACTGAAAACGAATCTCCGAAGTTCGTTCTATCACATCTGGGAATTTTGACGGTATATGGGTGAGACGTTGAAGCAGTACGTGTTTGGCGTGAAAATACTTGGAGTGGAGGAAGCAGGGCCTTTACTTCCAGGGAACACGTATCCGTTCCAACAAGGTATTTATAAAAAATTGAAAGTGAACCTACATTGCGACGATGATTGAGTGATGTTAAAGAGCTGGTGGTTTGGGGATCGTTGATTAATCTAATAGCCCTTCTCTGAACTTTGTCGAGGTACTCAAGATGGGTTTTAGGGGCACCAGCTCATATATGTGAATTATATTCTAACTTCGGTCGTATGTAGGATTTGTAAATATTTAAGAGATCAGAGGGGGAAAAGTATTGTTTACATCTTTTTAGAAAACCTAGACATTTCGCTGCATTTTTTGCCGTTTCGAAAACATGAGTTTTCCAACTTAGATCGGAAGTTATTTTCGAGCCTAAAATGTCTAAGCTTTCAGATTTTCTAATACTTTCGCCTTGAAAAGAAAATTGGGGATCAAAAGTTGACAGCTTTCTAGAAATTAAGCAGCATTGGGTTTTAGTTGCGTTGAACTCAACTCTGTTGAGAAGACCCCATTGTGAAATTTTGGAAAGGTCGTGATTTATGCTACTTTGTAGAAAATTGCGTTTCGTAGTAACAGCATTTGAAGATGCTGATTTCCTATTAATAAAATCGTAGCATGCTACCAAGTTACTGTCATCGGCGAAGCTGTGGATGGGGTTGAGAGTTGATTGTAGAAGATCATTAATGAAAATTAAAAAGAGGGTTGGGGAGAAAACACACCCTTGGGGTACAACGGAGTTGATGTTGAAAATATGTGACTGGTATCCATCCACAACGGCACGAATAGAACGGCCAGACAAAAAGTTGCTGATCCAATTGACAAAGGCTGATCCTAGACCCATTGATTTAACTTTAGAAATCAAAGCCGGGTGCCAGACTCGATCAAAAGCCTTAGCTATATCCAAAGCAACAACACAAGCCTCACCGGAATTGTGAAGACTGGCGTTGAGTTTGTGGGAATTTGTCTATGTATTAAGGTCGAGTAAGCTTTTCATACAAAAGTCAATTTTTTGTATGGAAAATTTATTTTTATTTTTAAGGCTTAGTACGCTGTGAAAAAAGAAAGGTTGCAAAAAATATCACTGAAAAATACTGAAAAATATTTGATAAATTTTGACAACTATTTGACACAAGCATCTGATTATTTTTATTAATTTTTTATTATTCTAACCCGATTCACTGTTTTGACAAGCCCTCTGTGGCCATTTATAGAACGTAGGAGAACATATAAAATTTTTATTTTCGTGTAATTTGTATGAAAATATACGAATTGAAATTTAATTTAAGTTATAATTAATTAGTTAATTAATAAAAATGAAAAGAAAAAATTTTAAGGTCTGCGGAATATCATTGGCAAACAATTCTATAGGTAGAAATATTTCCATGCATTACTTTTTCATCCAAAATAATTCAAAATCAAAAAGTGTATTTTTACACCTAACAAAAAAAAAAAAAATTCAGTATAATTTTCAGTTCATAACAAATATAAAAATATAAAAAAAAGTTAGTATTGGAAATTCTCATACATTTGGAGTCTAAATAATATTGGTAAATTTTTTAAATTTAAATTAAAAATAGTTCTTTTTTTATACACTTTTTGATTTTGAATTATTTTGGATGGAAAAGTATTGCATGGAATATTTCTACCTATAGAATTGTTTGCCAATGATATTCCGCAGACCTTAAAATTTTTTCTATTCAATTTTATTAATTAACTAATTAATTATAACTTAAATAAAATTTCAGTTCGTAAATTTTCATACAAATTTCAAGAAAATAAATATTTTATATGTTCTCCTACGTTCCATAAATGGCCATTGGCGGCGCTATTTGGACATTTAAACAAGTGAATAATAAACAAATCAAACAAACTTTTTTTTGTAATGTCAAGTTTTTGCAATCATTTATCTTCCTGGGTAGAAAAATATTTGCAAAAAAGCAGCTGCAAAATAGATTTTTTGTCACCCAGTAAACAATTTTTTTTTTATCGGCGTACTACAAAGCAAAAACTAAAAAAAAAATTCAAACATTTTTCAGCAGCAAAAATTTATATGAAAAATCTCATTTTTTTCCACAGCGTACTACTTTTTTTGTGTCAGCATATAAAGCTTAAAATCTTTTTTTTTTTATATGAAAAACAAGGATTATCTATTTGACATGTAAGTATAAATTTTTATTAATATTTTTTTATTTTTTTAGTAAAAAAATTGCCAAAAATATTACGGTATATGCATAAAATTCGTAATATTTTTGGCAATACAAAACAATCGAACTTAAAAACCGTTTGATAGGGGGACCCCTGCTCAAAATTTTTTTTTTCTACAGTAACGGGCAAAATAAGGCGAGCAGTCGAAAATTAAGATATAATGAAAAAAAATTAATTAAATTTGGACTACCCAAAAGGTAAAATTTAAATAATATTTTTTTTAAATCTAAATATTAAATTTTACAGCACAGAAGCATGTTCGAAAACTTGTATGTGGGTCCAATTCCGCACAGTACCAAAGAGAATACGACTATAAGTTTAGTTTAATTCTAATTAATTTTGTGAATTTGAATAAAATTTTATTTTCATTGTTTAAATGTTGTTTAATTCATAATTGGTCATTTTGAAGGCTTTTAATTTTTTTATTATTATTTTTGATACTTAGGCCTTAACTTTCACTATCGAAATAACAAAGCCACCAATCTATCGCTGATGCTTTAAGTTTAATTAGTAGACCTTATTACTTTTTTTTGTAAATGATAGGGTTTCTGTTTTTAAAATTATTTATATTTTTCATATTATAAAATTTTAATTTTCTTTTAAAAAGTAATAAGATTTTTTCCTACAGTGTACATTTATTTTGGTCGAACCATTTGACAGATAAAAATTTCTATGTGTAGTCTTCAAAGAAATTATAAATCAAGAATGGCCTTTGAATTTTTTGTCCCTTTATTTTTTCATATATATTTATTTAGAGAAAGAGAAAAAGCTAGGGGGTCAAGTTTTTGTTTGCAATGATGTTCCCAAAAAAAAAATAAACAACAAATTTTCTAGTAAAAATGAATACAATAGTTTAAATTTATATTCATAATTGCAATTTATTTTCATTAATCATAGAGGAGAGTATGTTTTTACTTAATTTATTAAAGAAAATAAACTATATAAACAAAAATAAGGAAAAAATAACATATGTTCTTGAAAAATAATTTTTTGTTCTCAAATTTCAATCTGAAAATAGAACAAAAAATGAGCCGTTTATTTTGAAACTGGTTTAAATCCATTTGTTCTTGTATTGATATATTTAAGGTTTTGTGTTTGAATTGATTTAAAAATATACGTTTCTATAAGCTAATTTTCAAGTGTCAAAATCAAAGCGGTTTAATGATACTAGACTAAAATTGTTTATAAATAAAAAGAATATATACTATTGTGCTTATTGTTATCATTAACTTTTTTTTTTTGAAAAATGGACTTAAACCACTTTCAAAATAAACGGCTCAAATGTTAGTTCTACCGTTATTACAAAGTAAAATTTTAAAAGTTCAAGTGACAAAATTATCTATTGTCCTGTAAATTTTATTTACTTGTTATGTTGTTGTCGGCTTACTTTAGATGAATGTTTAATTATTATTTTATTTCCGAAATCAAATAATTTTATGGTTAAATATTGTTCAATTCAATTAATTTTATCAAATAATATCGGTGATTATTTAAAATATCGATTCCTACCAAGCTTTATAGAATTATTAATTGTAGTATTTATATTTCAGATCATACTTTAGTTAATGTTGTTTACATTTTACTGTCTATTAGTTTAGATAATCGATGGTAGAGTGTTGCAAGCTGCAGTGTTGCAAGCTGCAGTGTTGCAAGCTGCAAGCTGAATATTGTAAAATAGAGATAGGGAGATAAATTGAAAAGGTCATTCTAACTTTGGAGTTGAAAAAAGAATAACGTAATCGATTAATTTATATTTTTTAAAAAATTGGAAATTTGTAAAAGAAGAACAAAATTATAATTATAGAAAATAATTGGAAGAAAGAACGGCCTGTTGTTTTATTAATTAGCCATTACATATTTCATTTCAAAATATTCTTTTGATGAGTTTAAATATATTGAATTAAAAAAAAAATAAATACTATTTTTTTCTTTATTGTTTTTTATTACGCTATAATAAAAAAGTAATAATAACATTCCTTTTTTATTTGGTTCACATTTTCTTTAGTTGGTTTACATTTTTTATGCCATCGGAGACTAAACTGGGAACATCATTGCAAACAAAAACTGGGATCTTTTTTTTTTTCATAAGGCCATTCTTGACTTATAATTTCTTGGGTAGTCTTTATACAGAGAAGTCAGTGATAAAAGAATATAGATTTTCAATCAGTAATTTAATCTTCTTGTATAATAAAAATATTTGACAGATAAGGACGAAATTGAATTTGATATTTATAATTTTCGTGTCAACGTAAAAATATTATTCAAATGACTATAAATCTGTACTTAATTTCGGATTTTGAATCTTATTCAACAATATTTATTTTATTATTATTTCGTATCTAATATTTCATCTTAAAAAATTATCAATTTATAACAATCTTAACAATTTTTGCTGTTTCTTATCATAGAACATAATAATTAAAATATTATCACGTTCAATTAATTGAATATTTTATGGTGTCGTTATGTTACAGACTATGTATGTATGTATACATTTATCAATTAAGTAAATCCAGAAGACATGGTAAATTTCTTTGAAAGCAAAAACACAAACAAAATGTGGTGGTTAAAAGTTTAAGTTTGTAAGAGAAATAATTTTTTATTCTTTTGTATGGAAATAAAGTTTGAAGAATTAGAAACACAAAACAAAAACTCAAAATTTTCTTAGTTGAGATATTATTATATTTTTGCAAGTTGTATGATTGAACTTGGGCATAGGAATATGGTATAACACGAAATATTTGTTCTCTTTTAAATGAGCTTAACCTTGCTATAAATATGGTTAAATAGTTAAAATTTAATTTAAGGGTAGTTCCACGGAAACAGACGGAAAACTAAATAAAAAATGTAAAAAAAAAAAGTTATTTTTAAGTCTTAAATAAGTATTTGTTAGATACTTCAGATAATTTCGAACTTATTCTCAAACGGAACACCGCATTTTTCGAATTTTTCGATTTTTCAAAGAATTTGTACCGAAAAGTCATTCCCGTGTAAGCAAACGAACCACGGGAATTACACCACGGTAATGACAAAAAAACTGTTTTTCGTTAATTTATTGGAAAAATTTCGAAATATTTAAAATTTCTAATCAATTAAATTAAAAGAAAAAAACAGAGAAATCTAAATAAAATTTATTAAAACTTTTTTTTAATATTTCAATTAAAAAAACATTTACCACGGCACGGTAATGACAAAATAGGTGTGAATTATAGAAAATTTTGAAATAACCACTACCGGTTTATTTTACTTGATTTAAATATCACAACTAATAATATCAAGAAAAAATATATTTACTTGGCCAACTGAAATCGGGATTTTAAATTATATTAATTGTATTAATTTTTTTTCACGTAATTCACAAAAGGTTTGAAACTCTTACTGACACGGTAACACTAATAAAATAATAAAAAAAACCAATTAGAACCGTACTTTCTCAACTTTTTTTAAATTTTAGAGAGCCTTTCATATATTATTTTTTTAATAATAAAATTTGTGAAGTATTTATTGAACATTAACGAATTTTAGTTTTGAATACGAAAAAATTACTTAGTAACAGCCACGGTAATGACAAAATCAGTCTTTATGCTGCAATTTTTGCTAATAACAGTAAATATTTACATATTTTTTTTTATTTGTCCTAAATGGTAATAATTCACATAAAGTATTTTCAGGATTGGAATTTTTAATATTTACACAGTTTGCCCAAAAAAGTGTGGTAACATCGAATCGGCCAGTTTCCGTGGAACTACCCTTATACATACGGTGACCATTTTTCAATTATAAAAATAAGGGACAGAAATAAAACGGTTTCTAAATTTTAAACAAAAACAGTTTATTAGTCATATTCAAACTTAAATAAAGAACAATATGACTTGAAAAAAAAAATCACATCTTCATTTTTTTATAGATAGGATCTGGATCCAGAAAAGAAATAACTTTTGATTTAGAATATGTATATAAAAAAAATTTATTTAAAATATTGTTAATATCATTAATATTTTTGAGTAGAGGTCCATGATTTGCTATACCAATTGGGTAAAATTTCAAACTACAAATTGATAAAAATAATGGCTCATTCTAATGTAAAAAAAATAAGTTAAAACGAGTTTTCCAAAAAACTGAGGCCACGCCGCATGAAAAAGTAGAAAATAACTTTTTCTTCACACACACAGGTGGACTCACATTTTTGAATTGGGACATTTCTCTTGAATATTCTTTCTCTTCATGAATCAAATCACTTACGTCCCAATCAAAAAATCTGAGTCCACCTGTGTGTGTGAAGAAAAAGTTATTTTCTACTTTTTCATGCGGCCTGGCCTCAGTTTTTTGGAAAACTCGTTTTTAACTTATTTTTATTTTCTGCCTTTTTCACGTTAACTAAATTGTTATTATGTGCTGCATGGATGTTTGAAAACAATTTTATGACTAATCATATCGATGAAAATTTTTCCGATGATTTTTCCGCTTTTTCGGGTTTTCCATAGAGCTTTCTGCAAAAGCAACTTTATGCAACTCATTTCGCTCTACAACTTTGTCTCAGGTTGCAAAACGCTCCAACGCTTCCTTGGTCGGAAAAACTCCGGAAAAGCGTTTTACATGAATTTTCTTCGATTTTTTCTGCAAGTTTTCACCATTGTCGGAAAGAAAGTAATGATGCCAATTGATAGGGAACTTCATCCTGCATAATTTAGAAAACTTTTTTACCGGAAAATTTTCCGGAAAAGTCGGAAAATTACGGAAAATTTTTTCGGAAAAATCAGAAAACTTTGCATTTTTGCTAAAACGGATTTATCACTACTCAAATTTGTACCAAATTTTCAAATGATTTTTCCGATTTTCCGGGTTTTCCATGGAAATTTCCGCTTCAAACTTTGATAGTTTCAATTGTCACGCGACATGAACCTGTGTGCCAAATTTCAGATCGCTGTGATGACGAAAAGTGGGTCTACGAGAGTGTCGAAAATAGTAAAGAAATATACAGACAAATTACTTTCCGAGTTATAATAAGAATTGTGTCCTCAAAAAAAGTTGAATTTTTTTAATTGGCTAATGATTTGGATGAAAAAAATTAATTAATACTCTAAAATTTACTATTTTATTACACTATTTGTTTTACGATGTCTAATATTATTTGAACAGCCACAAGCATTTTTATTTTTTAATTAAATATGCATGACTTGAAATCTAAATTAAAATAAATATTATATATCAATATAAATCACAGAAAAAATTTAATTTGCAGATCAACCGGAAAATTTTCCTTACAACATGGTCACACACGTCACATGACTTTAAAGTCGTTTTCTATTTAAAGCAAAAACTAAAACTAAATGCTTTTTACACTAAATTGTTCTGTCGCTCATGAATAACAAACCCATATTAACAAGCTTTTCGCATCAATTTTAGGAGAGTGTATTTTTATTGTAAAACATTGTAAAAGTGACTCCAAATGTCACACACGTCACTATGGAATGGGCCTAGAGTGAATTATTTTGAGAATTTCTTTTTCATCTTTCAAGAAATTATAAAAGCATTTCATTTCAAAATTGCACTTGCATATTAATAATGATCTAACGGTATCTACTTTTATTTGAGATTTTTCAGATGTCCATAATTGTTCATAATTGAGAACACTCACTCTGTAGGTGAATTTGAGCCTGGTAAGCAGAAACAAAATTCCACAATTTTCAAGACATTTTTATAATTAATTTTTATTACATTTTCTTCAGATGCAATATTTGAGATGCAAGACACTTCATCAAGTAACTCATTATCGTCAATTTTCGGAATTTTTTCACATATATAAATTAAACTACCTTCAACTATTGACCAACACGGTACAGTTCTCAATAAAATCCATTCAACAATAAGTATATTTTCGAATTCTTTTGTCCATTGTTTAAATATTGTACACAAGTGTTATAAAAATTAAAGAAATTGGCGTTCTTGTCCAAATGAATTATTTTCAAGCTCTGCTAAAAATTTGTTATTTCAGAGTTATTAAAAATTTAAACGTGTGGTAGAAATATGGGACTTTGAGGGAACTAATGCGAAAATAAGGGACATAACGCGTCCCTTTTAAAATATCTCAATTCAAGGGATGGGACATCCAAAAAAGGGACTGTCCCTTGAAAAAAGGGACGAATGGTCAGCGTACTTATACACAATAGTCGTGAATAAAAGTCCTTAGAAATGCAAAGATGAAACTTTGATTATCAGAAGCATAGTTGGATTTAATCTTATTGTGATTCAGGAAACTTTTATATTCGCGTCATTATTTTTCATAAATTATATTATATGTACTATGAAAACGAAATTAAAATTTAGAAATGCTAACTACAATTCTTATAACAGCAATATTAATAGAATGAAGAAAAAAAAATGAGGAAGCGTGATCTTTTTAGTACACAACACAAAGAGCCTAACTTTTATAAGTATTAAAATCACGATAGTATTTCATTCAGACTTATTATACTGTGTATGACAATATAAAAATTAATACGCTTGCAGACACAACTTTAAATTTGCTTAAATATTCTATCGAAAGTCAGTTTATAGCTCTCTAATCTTTTATGTAATGGAATACATTCAGTGTACTTTAACAACAAGAATATTATTTTTATTATAAATTTTTATTTTCATACAACATAACAATAAAAAAAATTTATCGTTTTCAAATTTAAATAATAAATGTCTTGGATGTTGAAATAGCTTTGTGCATTTTATGTTGATACGAATTTTATGATGTTACATTACAGTTTACTTTTACAGTATTAAAATTTGAAATTCTGCTTTTAGTAAAAAGTTCGTTATTTTATGTTTATATTATGCTTATGTTTCTTATTTAAACTAATTTGTTATTTTAAAGGAGCTATTGAGTTCTAATTAAAAAATCAAAATGACAGAATACAACATTATTTTTTTTCTTCACATTTTGTCATTTACAAAAATTTTATGGTAAAAAAAAATTATATTGAATTCTCATATTGCATTAACAAAATACAAAAATTAGAATTCCTTAAAACTCTTTTTTCGATTCAAAATATTTTTTTTTTGTTTTTGACAAAAAACTATATCAATGATTTATTTGTCTTTGACAAAATAATTATAGTGAAGTCGAACTGAAAAGCGTCATTTAAAAATAAAATCTGAATTTATCGTATTATTTATTTTAAGCCTAATTTAATTAGACATAGTAAGTTTGATGTAATTAACACTGGTAATGTAGACTGGTGTTGAAAATTTCGACATCCTATTAAATAAATACGCAAAACAAAATAAATAAAAAGGATTTCAAAAATGATAATTTTAAGCCTATTTTCAGCTTATTATTATTATTATATTATTATCATTAAGTTATTATTATTATCATTAAGTCAAAACTTATAGAACTTATAAATTTTTCTTCGATAAAAACAAAAAACATTACTATGGCGAATCCACTATACGTTGTTTTTTATTAATATATCTTATTCCTGTCAAATTAAAATAGCTTAATTTTTTCATGATACGTAGATTCTTAACCAGCTATTGCACTCGTTGCACAAGTTTAATTTTATATATAGTAATTTTATATATAGTAAACAAAATTTGTATTTATATTATCTGATAAATGTATCTTCTAAATATAATGTACCATAAATAACATAAAATAGAATATCGATATAATCAGTATATTTTATTTCTTCGTCAAATTCACTGATTATTAATAAAGCCCATTGAGACCAAAAATTAATTATCAATTTTTTTTAAATAAATTTAAAATTTCCTTTTTTTTATATTATAATAAGCTTAAAATATTATTATAATTTAATTTAATTGGCTGAGAAAAAGATAGGTTTTTATTTTATGGGATTATATATAAATAACATTTAATAACAAAAAAGGTCAATGAAAAAAAAAACAAAATATTATTATATGATAGCTTTATAATTTTATGAAATATTCCTAAAATTTTAGCATTTATTTAAAAAAAAAATTTGATTGGCTTTGGAATAAGTTGAAATTCATTGATAATTTATGGAAAATTTTAAAAAATTTAAAGATCTAAAGGCAATAATATTCACAAAAATATTTTATTAATAGTTATACCAAAGAATAATTATGTTTTTAAAAGTTCAGAAACATATTCTTGGAAAAATTAAACTACATTCTAAGAACTAAATAAACTAAATAAAAAGATAAAACAAAAATGAAACAGTTTCTGATATAAATAAAGTATGTCGCCTGTTTTCAACATTTCGATAATTGAAGATAATTTAAATTAAAAATAATTGAAAAATAATGTTTTTCATTCCGTCTGTGAATAAAATATTCCAATATCATATAGTCATATACACCATACACTAGCTCATATAAAAGTTTTCGCCCAAATCCAGCCTCAAGTGCGAGCGATTCATTTATTTAAGTTTCTTTTAATTAACGTCCATCTATTCAACACACTAATTTTAATCAGAATACGTTAAAACTATTAAAAAAAATTTAAATTATCTAGACTTTTGGTTGGTTTTAGGGTTTCTGGACTGTTTTTAACAGTAACAGTAAAACAGCTGTTTTTTTGAAAAAAATGAAAAACAGAAAACAGCTGTTTTTGGAGTGCTGTTTTAACTGTTTTTGCTAGAGGCTATGAAGCCTGTAAAACTAGCTGTTGAGAATCTTGGCAGAGAAAATTTAACACTGATGAGCGCTGGCACAACATTAAAATTTATGTTTGAGAAACTCTCTTTAATTAAAAGTGAAATTAGCAAGAAGTTGATTGATGATTTGAACATTCGAATTGATGAACGTTGGATGTTATGTACTTATTATGCGGCCTTAAGAACTCTACGATCACGACATCGAGAAGTACAATAGATTTTGAAGGCATGTTGGCATCTCGACTTTTTTGTGTAAATGATGTTTAAATAATTGAAACAACTGCCGATATTTCCACAAGTGAAATTTTAACCCTACAAAACGAACTTAATGTATTGCTTGAGAAAATTTAATCACCTTCAGTAGCTCGTTGGAAACCACAATTTCAAGTGGTTAAAGGCTGAATTTACTCTCTTCAAAAACATAGGATAATTTTCAGTATGTGCTAATTTCTGTACAAAAATAAGAACGCGTCTTTCTGACAAGTCATTATCATCACTCGTATTTTTGAAGTAAGATTATACAAAGTTAAATTTATATTAAAATTGAAAGCATTTGAAAACCATGCTTAGAAATGGAAAAATTTAACTTGAACTTTTATTAAACATTAAAAAACAGTAAAAAAGCTGTTAACTGCTGTTTTTTCAAAATTCTAAAACAGCTGTTTTTTAAAAACTACTGTTTTTCAGAAACCCTAGTTGGTTTAGAGATCCTCTAGAGAGCTTCTTACTCCAAAAATTCGGAAACCGAAGAATTTCATAAGCATTTTACTAGATGATGAACGCAAATTAAATGAAAGCATATAGTTCGATATACGGATAATTCGTCGTAAACAATTCGTCGTAAATCACTTCTTTGTAAACAATTCATCGTAAAGCAATTCATCGTAAATGAATTCATCGTAAATCAATACATCGTAAGCCAGCGATTTTTGAGCCGAGAAGAGCTGATGCGTGGCGGTGCGCTTTGAAAGTCAAGGCATGAGGTTCTTAATTAACTTTCTCAAATATTTTATTAGGAGTTTTGAAATTTAATCTGGGCAGCGGTTTTCCTTAATTTATGTTATAATCAATAAAAAAAATAAAAAAAAATTTTTTAAATTGTTTACGATAAAAATATTTCAAAAACATGTATATAAATGCCAATATTTCACTTGTATTTTTCACCTTACGAATTAATTTACGATGAATTGATTAACGATGAATTAATTTACGATGAATTCATTTACGATGAATTGCTCCTTACGACGAATTGATTTACCGGATTCATTCCTATATTCCTTTATTTTTAATTTTTCATGGAAAACAGGATAAAAACACCCATGGTTATAATTTATTATTTTAAAAAAGGTTTTTCTTCTTTTGACTATTCAAATTTATTCACGATTCAATTACTTATTATTCACGCAAGTAATATTAAATCTTTTAATTCGCAGTGTAATTAATTAATTTATTATATTATACAATGATGGACGATGTTTGGCTCATTCTTATGTCAATTTAAATAAAAAAATGGGTTTGTAATGAAAATATTGACGTCAATAATGTACGATTTTTCAACTGTTGAAAATATTGAAAATAATGTATTAAAATTTTCATTTTGAATGATTGAAATTATATAAATAAAATGCATGCATAAATGTTGATGATCAATTTTAATTTTTTTTTTTTTAATAAACTTTTATCTTATAATTTAAATTAAAATGATAAAAACAATACATAAAATAAAAAAACTCAATTCGACTGAATACAAAAAACATTAAGACATTAAAACTTCATTTCGTTCAATATGTTATTTTTCATTTCATCTCATCGTTGAATTGAAGTCGATACTTTATTTGCATTTGGCAGTGAACATTTTTAATGTGAACATCATGGCTGGTCCTCATAGTATCTATTCACATTTTTTAAAAGTTTAAAAATTTTTTTAAATTCCTATTTAAGTTAAACCATAGATTAAGAATACAGAAAGATGGGAAGCTTCATACAACATTATTTTTGGTATTTTTAAGTCAATGTGTTAGTAAAACAAAATAAAATACGTGATAATTATCAATGTATGAAAAGAATTTTATTTAGTTTTACTAACACCTTCACAATAAAATACCAAAAAAGACTGAAAAAATGTTGTATGAAGCTTCCAATCTTTCTGTATTCTTAATCTATGGTTAAACGAACAAAATAGTTAACAAATAAATTGTTGTTCCATTATGAAAATGTATAATGTATATTTCTCTTAGTTCTTTAATTATAAATGTACAATAAAATTAATAATAAAGTATAGTGCAAATGAACTTTGAACTATACTTAAATATATATGAATGATATTATTCTTATTATTAATGACATAAATTATGCTGTTTATTGCTTGTTTACCAAAGGACTGAGTATTTAATTAATAAATTTAATGAACTAAAACTAACGCATTATTTTAAATGACTCGAATTCCTTGCTCAATCAACTTTTTCATTCAAATTACGAATATTTTAATACTATATTATTGTTTACATCGTAATTCAAAAAATAAATAGCCTACAAACAAACTTTATTAAACATATATTTTATTCATAAATTTATTTTAATACCTTAAAGAAATATACAGCATTTTTGAAAAATCAAAAGAATATATTTAAATTGAAGAAAAATTTCGTAATTTAATTAATTTTTTCTTCAGTTGACAATCTTCATTTTTATATGTTTATGTCAATTTAGTCAAGAAATTTTCCATCACTGAAAACGAAGCCATTCTAAAAATTTTTCAAATAAGTTCTTTATTGGACAGAACGACTTAAAATTATTATTTTCGTTTGGTTTGTTTTTTTTTGCTGTGAAAGCTGAAATTTATATTCCGATTACATACAAATTAAAATTTGAATTCACTTAGTCTCAATTAAGAAAATAATTGTACATTTTTTCTTAATTTTTTCATTAATCTGAAAAAAGTAATTCTGTGTATGCACCAGAGAAATGCATGAGTACACTTGTATTACAAATCACTCGTGAATACACTTGATTTATTCAATATATGAATAGTTCAACTCAAAATAGAAACAAGTGTGAATGATTCATAATATTTTTTCAATACATTAGAATTGTATAGAGTTTTTTGTATCAAGTCAAATTTCTATTCGCAAGTATAGTGAATAGTGAAATATGTATTGCGTATATTGAATGCATTGGGTAATCTTCTAAGGAAATTTAATTTCCTAAAAAAAATTAAATATTTCGTAAAAATTTCCTAAAAATTTCCTAAAAGAATTGTTAAAAATGTACCTATACTTAATTAGATGATATTTTTTTCATTCATACCATAGATTAAGAATACAGAAAGATTGGAAGCTTCATACAACATTTTTTCAGTCTTTTTTGGTATTTTATTGTGAAGGTGTTAGTAAAACTAAATAAAATTATTTTCATACATTGATAATTATCACCTATTTTATTTTATTTTACTAACACATTGACTTAAAAATACCAAAAATAATGTTGTATGAAGCTTCCCATCTTTCTGTATTCTTAATCTATGTTCATACGTATTGTTTTTATATTAGGCACTTGCTGCATTCATAGCATTCATAACAAAAACAAATCAACATCAAGTGGTATTGAGTACATATTGTAGTTTTGCAAGTCAATGTAATATAAGTGTTTCTTATGTGCAAGTAGAATATGAATAGCTCATTTTTTTTTTCAGTAATTGGTATTATTCTGTATTGAAATATTGCGAGTGATTTATTTTTGTTTATGAATAGTATTCTCAGTTCTCTGGTATGCACATGAAATTTCGTTTACAAATAATAAATTTTATTGATAAAAATTAAAATAAAATTAAAGTTACACGATTTTGTTATTTAAATATGTACTATAAAGGAGAAAGTAGGAAACTCTGTATAATTTGAGATTCGAACAAAATAAAATATAAGAACAAATCCAAATCAATAAGTTTTTTTTAATTTTATTTCACAATCTTAGTAATATTGAAATAATTTACTAATTTTTTATACTCGTAACTGAAGTTTATTTTCTTCTTTGACTTAATTGACTAAAATTTAACTTATTTGTACCAAGAGGGCGTAATTGAGTTCTATGAAAATGACAAACTTAATACATATTTGTTTTCTTTTCTTAGAAACATAATAAAATTACAAAATTTTCATTTTATGTTAAAAATTTAATACCAAAAATTTTTTCTTCTTTTCTTATATATACTTATGAACAGAATTTAACTTTCACAGGACATTAATCGACCTTTTTGTCAACAAAAAACCCTTATAAAATTTTAAATTCTTTTATGACCATTATATGAAATAAAAAAATTTTAAACTAATGGTGGAATATTATGAAAACATTGAAAAAAAATGTTTGAAAGATGAAAATCATTTTCCTTACTCCTATTTAATGTTTTTTTTTTTCTTATATTAAAAGAATTCTTTCTTTATTTATCATGAGCATATTAAATACAATGGATTTGAAAAAAAGAAAACAAATTTTTTATTTCTTTTGGCCGGGATACTTTTTTTAAATGATTCGAATAAGGCAAGCAAATTTAAAATTAAAAAAAATTTGGTGAACCATAAAGATAACAACCATTTCATAAAAACATAATACTTAAAAATTATAAAATTGTATATAAATAAAAAATATTTTACAATTTAATTGAATTTGAAAGCCAAATTTTGTCCTGCTTTCAATTGTTTTGTAAGTTAATTGACACAAAAAAAAATCTGTGGTTATTTCACTTTGATCAATTTACGAATCTGAAGCAATCAAAGGTCAGTGAGTTATATTTAATGTATTTTTCTTTTTGTGAAAATAATATTTTTAATTATGTGTTTTCAAAATAAAAATTAATATAAAATGCCCCAGAGTACATACATTAAACAAATCACGATATTCTGAAACCGCCTAACAGCAGTTTCATGTGTCTTAATTTTTCAGTTGTGCTTATATTGTGTACAACGAGTTTGTCGAAAAAAATTTTTACATTTATAAGCTTTACATCATTTCGGTTACATAAAATACCTTCTACTTCTTATTCTGAATTTATAGTTAAAAAATTGTAAAAAACTTTAAAAATAAATTAAAAGAAAAACAATTTGATTAAGTTATCTTCTACAATGAATAGAAATATTTTTAGAATAAACTTATTTTAGTTCTTTTATAGTTATAAAGTTTTTCAGTTTTTTCGCTCTGCTGTAAAATTTTCAAAAAGGCTGATACGTGGTATTAAAATAGTGTGATCGATATATTTATGTATGTATATTATATTGGAAAAAGTTGGAATATACAAATTACAAACTATTATGCAGAATGTTTTAAAATGTTTAAGAACCTACATTGATTAACTTTGTTTTGAAACATTAATTGTTTACAGACAATCACAAAAATAGTATTAAACGAGTACAAAATTTCTTTAAAGAACTTCTCGGAATTTGAATTTTTTAAAGAAGTTTTGCCTTGTTTCGATATGCCTTTGAAATTAGTTAATTAATTCGAAGGAATTACTTTTTTGTAATATTTTTATATTAATATTATTATTATGTTAGCAGTTAATATAAAATAGTTTTGAAATAATTGTAATATTATTTATTATACATATTATACTCTATTTGAATATGACTTACAAAACTATCGAGATTGTTGCTAACTGTTTGTAAACTATAAATTTAGATCTCTTGTATTCTATAACAAAATAATATCTCATAATAATAATGATTAATGACCAATTAATATAGTAATAAAAGAAAGTAAATTATGATATCATACAAAAATTAAAAATAATATTTGTATGTATTTCCTTAATCTGTAAAGAAGCGCTCTGTAAAACAGATATTTAAATATATTGTAATTTCAAGACATATAGCGAATGAAATTAATAGTAGCAGGGATGATAAAACATGATATGCCGCATAAGATACAGAAAATTATTTTGAATTTTGTATGGAAAAAGTGGATGTACTGGTAGGTACCAGAGAACTGCGTAATACTATTCATAAACAAAAACAAATCACTCGCAATATTTCAATACAGAATAATACCAATTACAGAAAAAAAAATGAGCTATTCATATTCCACTTGCACATAAGAAACACTTATATTACATTGACTTGCAAAACAACAATATCTACTCAATACCACTTGATGTTGATTTGTTTTTGTTATGAATGCTATGAATGCAGCAAGTGCCTAATATAAAAGCAATACGTATGAATGAAAAAAATATCATCTAATTAAGTATTGGTACATTTTTAACAATTTTTTTAGGAAATTTTTAGGAAATTTTTACGAAATATTTAATTTTTTTTTAGGAAATTAAATTTCCTTAGAAGATTACCCAATGCATTCAATATACGCAATACATATTTCACTATTCACTATACTTGCGAATAGAAATTTGACTTGATACAAAAAACTCAATACAATTCTAATGTATTGAAAAAATATTATGAATCATATATTCACACTTGTTTCTATTTTGAGTTGAACTATTCATATATTGAATAAATCAAGTGTATTCACGAGTGATTTGTAATACAAGTGTACTCATGCATTTCTCTGGTAGGTACGTACATTTCATTTTGTGTAAAGTTTATACCATTTAGATATTAAAAATACTTTTTTTTTTAAATAAAAATACATAAAGCAAAGAGATGTTTGATAAAGATTTGACAATTTGTGAACATTTATATAGAAAATCAAAAATTTAGTATCCACGCGACATCTAATAGTTTATCATCTCTGATATTATAGTTATTTCATTCATAAAAATTTCTATCAATTCTCGATGTATGTTGAGTAAATGTACAAAAAAAAATACATTTTTATGTGTCATTATCATAAATTTGAGTTCTACAATCTCACATTAGAGATAATCTATTTTTTTTTGAGGAAATAAAAGTAGATCCCTTTTATAAGTATTTAACTCTGTATAACGTTCGTCTTCAACCATTTAAACTTTATTTGAAAATGTGTATGTTGTTTATAATAATATAAATCTTTTTTAGAATCTTAAAATGAGAGTGTGGTTGATAAATTTGAAATAATAAATTATTCTAAGTTAAAGTCATTTATTACTTCATAGGATTTTAATACATAGTTTTTCCTTTATATATATCTTTAATAAAATAATTGTTTAAAGTGTACAGCATTTTTAGAAATAGCATTGGGGCTGGAATCTTATAACTTTAAAACTTGTAATCAATATACATTTTTTTTTATAGAAAATCTTTTTTAGTATAAAAGTTGATTTCACGGCAAATCAATATTTCAAATATTATTATTATGTGGTGTTTTAATAAATTTAGCCTCTAACTATAACTAAAGAGACAAAAGAAGTTGAATTAAAAAAAAAAGGGACAACTAGTATAATGAACATTGTTAAAGAAAATAATAGAGTACTCAATTTCAATGTCATTTATATGAAATAAAAACAACATTGTTCACACGATAAATAATGTCGGTTTGAAAGCGACATTATTTATACGATAAATAATGTCATTTTAAAAGCGCCATTATTTATACGAAAAAAAAAGACATTATTTATCATATGAATAATGTCGTTTTTCTCGTATAAATTATGTCCGTATAAATTATTTCGGAGTCCCAGTTAATACTTCTTTAGGCGCGTTGTAGAGAGTAAAAATATATTTTCAAATTCGAGTCGCGAAAACGCGTGAGATTTTTTCTCAGAAAAATAATAAGAATACTCAAAATAGGACTCGAATTTGAAAAATGCACAAAAAAAAATGACTGGTTATTTATTAGAATTTTTTTATTAAATTCTATTATGCCTTCATCGGGGTGGAACCTGCGTCTTTAGTATTGCAATCCGCCAACAAGTAGAAAATATAAATTTGGTATATATACATTTTCTGTGTGGTGTGTTGGTGATTTGCATTGCTAAGGACGCAGGTTCGAATCCCGAAGAGAGCAAAAAATCTAGTGTTTATAATTAAAATCTATATATAATTGAAACTAATATTTTGATAAAATGCAACCAAAAATTTTAATTAATTCTCAAAACAAAAATCAAATTGTCTCTAAGAAAATTTTAAGAAAAAAAATCATAAATGTTTCGAACACTTCATATTTCCCAATGAGTTATATAAATTTTTTTTCGTTCAACACCGAAAAAATGCATATGCATCTGTTGGGATTTAATTTTAAACGAAACAAATTATATGAAATTGTGCATATGTGTCCTAATCGCCAAGAAAAGAAAACTCTAGGGGTTCGGGAGAGGAGGCAGCCGCTCCCCGCACGCACAATTTCCGTATGCACAGTTTCATGATGCCATGTCACCAGTTAATTCTTTTTATTGCAATACATTTTTCTTTTTACGAAAAGAATGATAATTGAGAAATAACGCCTAAGGGCTTTATTTCGCATCCAGAAGAGATAATTATAAAATCGACGAATCAGGCTTTATTTCTCATCTAAATCTGTAATAAAACCTAAGGGTTTATAGCATGGTACCATCTAATTTACTGTAAAATTATTTTATTAAATTTTCCAATCATCACCAATTTTTTAAAGCCTTATTAAAGTAACCTTTATATAAAAGCTACTTTTTTTAAGGATACAGTTTGTGGATATTCTAAGAATGAGGTAATGGTAAACATCGCAATTTTAAAACTGAAACTTAAAACTGATAAAAAAGATCTCACTTAATTTTTAAATTATTTTATTTGATATAATACAACCTGTAACAAAAAAAATCAGGGCGGAAATCATAGTGAAAACATTTTTAATGAGCAAAGTTTGTTTTTTGAACTTGAAAGTAAATATTTTTCTTTTTGATTTTTTTTATTACTGACAGATTTTTATGTAAATTTAATCAATTTTATTGAAAAAAATAACTTTTATTTAATATACTGAATTATTTTCATATTTTTTTTTCTTTCATTTTTAGAATCGTGTGAGAGATAAAGAAAATAATTTTGCTGGGGCTAAAATAAGCATGTTGTATGGTAGTTCATATTCCTACACAAAAAGTTGTGTTAAAAATTTAGAAATTTATTTTATTTTTCAAGTTTTTGAATTTTTTTTATTTATAAATATTTTGAAATGATTCAAAAACATTATTTTATATAAATTTAAAAGACTAGATGAAAATTAATTTCAATTTGGGCTCAAATATTTTATAAATATTTTATAAAAATTTTATGATAATTTAATAATTAATTAATAAAAAATAAAAAAAAATAAGCACATAAATCTTTATTTTTTTTCTATGTTTACTTTATTCCGTGTATAATTTCGGGGTTTGTTTACTTAAACCATGGGGTTAAAGCATACACAAAAGGTAAACTTTTTCACTGATAATTAAAATTATTTTTAAATTTTTCAATTCAATTCAATTCAATTCAAAAAGTTTGCTTTATTTAATATTAATGGTTTTTATAAATTTATATACAAATTTATCTTAAAGTTAGATTTAAATTTTTTTTTTTATTTCCTACCTAATGCCCCATCTTTGGAGGTCTCTAAGTATTTTGTTATTTATTATTAATTATGTGTTTTTTATCCTATTTTTTTATTTATTGTATTTAGTATTGTACATATTGTATGATATTGAATAAAACACCATGTATTATAAACCCTATTGTTAACTAATTGTAATTATAACTATATAAATAAAATAAAAGGCATTGCAAATCAGACCATTGAACGAGAGAGATTCAATTATTTAATTTGACAGATAACACATGGCGACGAGAAAATAAATTGGAAACAAATTGGAAAAAATTAAGCAAATTAATTAAATTTTTATTTAATATTTTTTAAAAATATTCTGAAAATTTTTATGAATTATTAGAAAATTATTATTATGGATAATTTACATGGACGGATGGTCTAATTTTATGGATAAATTTTATGGATTATTTGGATGGTCAATTACATTAATTGTTAAAGCAAATTTTGTATGGGAATTATAAAGCCGAAAATATTACGAATCGAGAAAAAACCGCGTGGCAGTCGGCAGACCACCTAAAAACACGGTATACATTTATAAAAGAAGAAATATGGATTTCCTAAGAAAAGTGGAAAAGCTGAACCTGGATGGCGATGTCTCGGAACATTGGAGGTATTTCAAACAAAATTTTGATAATTTTTATATTGCAGCTGAATTAAGCAGCAAAACAGATGAGGTTCAAGCGGCAATCTTTTTAAATGCGGTTGGGGAAGAAGCAATGGAATTATTTCAAACATTTGGAGTCTCGGAAGCTGACCGGAAAAAATACGGTAAGGTTGTAGAAGCATTCGAAACATTTTGCAAGCCGAAGAAAAACGAAGTATACGCCAGTTTTGTTTTTCATAATCGCGACCAAAAATCTGGTGAACCATTTGATGTTTGGCTAATGGATCTTAAAAAGTTGATTAAGCCTTGTGGTTTTGATAATCAAGAAAAAAGAATGCTCCGCGATCGAATAATTATTGGCATCGAGGACAAAAATTTGCAGAAAAAATTATTGGAAAGCGATGCCATTGATGTAGATAAAACTATTGATTTAGCCAGGTCATGGGAAATTTCGAAACAACAATCGGAAAAACTACAAAAACAACAAATATCTAATTTAAAATCAGTAGAAGCTAACGTAATTACAAAAAAGAAAAATTTTAGTAGGGCTCATAATAATAATAATAGTTCTAATTTTGATCGTAATAACAAAAATAATAATTTTGTTAAATCAAATTCAAACTCAAATTCTAATAATAATAAATCTTCTTTTAGTGGAAACGAAAATAAACGACAAAACGAGATTTTTAATTGCAAGTATTGTGCAAAAAATCATGTTAAAGGAAAATGTACAGCTTTTGGAAAAAAATGTGCCAAATGTAACAAATTGAACCATTTCGCCGTAGCATGCCAAGCCAAAAATATCGGTACAATAGATAAGTCGAATAACGTAAGTAACGAAAATTTTTATATCGACACAGTATCTAGTTTAAATAGAATAAATCAAAAACCAAAAGATGGTTGGTACAAAGAGATTAAAATTAATGATAAAGTAATTTTGTTTAAATTAGATACTGGTGCCGAAGTAAACATAATACCATTTAGCATTTTTTCAAAAATTAGTAACTTTAATACCAGGCTAAGAAATTCGATTAATTTAAAAGGTTACGGTGGTTCTCATATTAAAAACATAGGTGTCGCGAGTTTTAAATGCGAAATAGACAATACTAGTATTGATTTCAGTTTTGCAATTGTAAAAACAGACTCAATTCCTATTTTAGGGTTAGAATCATGCATTCAGGCAAACTTAATAAAAAGATTGGATTTTGTCCAAAGAAATGATAAAATAGAAAAAAGTTTGGATTTAAATTCCTTTACTGAGAAATACAAGGAAGTATTTGAAGGTTTAGGCGAATTCGAAAATAAAGTGAAAATATCACTGAAAAAAGACGCAAATCCTGTCGTTCGTCCTGCTCGCAGGATTCCTTTATCTTTAATGGATCCTGTAAAAAACGCTTTAGATGATTTATGTGCTCGAAAAATTATTGAACAGTGTCTGAACTATCTGAATGGGTATCAAATCTGGTTATAGTAGAAAAGAAAAATAAGAAATTAAGATTATGCCTGGATCCAAAATATCTAAATGAATCAATTATAGACGAACCTCACCTGATACCTTCTTTTGACGAAATAGTTGCAAAAATAAGTGAATTTAAATATTTTACAGTATTAGATATGTCAGATGGATACTGGCAGGTAAAGTTAGATAGTGACTCGTCAAAACTATGCACTTTTTCAACGCCTTTCGGTCTATTTAAATTCCTTAGATTACCTTTTGGTATAAAATCTGCAGGGGAGTTATTTCAAAAATTAAATGAAAAAAATTTTGCTAACTTACCTTCTGTAATGATATACATAGATGATATTCTAGTAGATGGCAAAACATTAGAAGAACACGATAAAAACTTGGAAAATGTCATGAAAAGAGCTATTTCAAAAAACGTGAAATTTAACAAAGATAAAATTCAATACCGAGTGCAAAAAATTAAATATTTAGGACATATTATATCGGAAAAGGGCATCAACGTGGATCCAAACCGTGTTGAATCAATTAAAATGTTAAGACCACCTTCGGACAAAAAAGATCTGCAATGTTTATTGGGAATGATTAATTATATGCGCAAATTTATACCATCCCTGTCTGAGTTAACAAACCCGTTACGTGAACTTTTAAAAAAAAATGTACATTTTGAATGGCTATCTGTACACGACATCTGTCTAAAAAATATTAAAAAATTAATTATGAATTCACCTTTATTACAACCGTTCAATGATAAAAAGTCTATAACTATTCAAGCAGATGCTTCAAAATCTGGTCTTGGGTGTTGCCTGATGCAGGAAGGAAAACCTGTTAGTTTCGCATCACGAAGTTTGACCCAGGCGGAAACTAACTACGGGCAGATTGACAAGGAATTTCTTGCTATAGTTTTTGCATTTTCAAAATTTCACCAATATATTTATGGTAGATCAGTGTTGGTACAGACCGACCACAAACCCTTATTAGGCATAATGAAAAAAGAAATAGGTGAAATTCCCAATAGTAGACTTCAAAGAATGAAAATAAGACTTTTAAAATATAAATTAAACGTTGAACATGTCCCTGGAAAAGAAATGTTAGTGGCTGATCTGCTTTCACGAAATTACCCCAGTACTTATGTCGAGCCTGAAATTAAAGATTTAAGCAAAGTAGTTCACTCCATAAACGTCAGTGACAAAAAACTTTACGAGTTCCAAATCGAAACTAAAAATGATCCAACACTTTCTGAGTTAGCTAGTGTAATAAAGAATGGTTGGCCTCCTAGAAAAAATAATTTACCTGATAATCTTAAATATTTTTGGAAATTACAAAATGATTTGTATTACGAAAATGGACTCGTATTTTTTGCAGGGTTAAAAATTTTATTTTATTATTTCACTCTTATTGCTCTTCATGAAAACGATCTAATAAATAATATTTTAAACGATATTTTAAAAATTCTCTCTTAGGGAACGAAAAAATAAAAATAAATTATTTCACTCCCAAGAGCGATTTTTGTTTTGTTTTTATTTTCTATACCTAGTAAAGATCGAAAAAAAAATTTTTTTTTTTTCACTCCCTAACAAAATGTTCTACAAGGAGTGAAATAAATAAACAACAATATTTCATTCCCAAAGAGCGTAATTTATTGTTCGTTTTTTTTATTTTTATTTTGGGAGCAAAAAAATTTTTTTTTAAATTTCGTTCCCAAAGAGCGATTTAATTTATTTATTTTTTATTTCCTTTGCAAAGAATGGAGCGAAGGAGTGAAAAAAATAAAATTTTTAACTCTGATTTTTTGAGCATAAGGTAGTAATTCCTGTGAAAATGCGTATGGAAATATTAAAACTATTACATGAAAGTCACACGGGAATAGAAAAAACGAAAATGAGAGCTAGAGCACTCATATTCTGGCCGGGTATAAATGACGACATCGAAAATTTAGTGTCAAAATGCCCCACTTGTCAAAAATTTAGGAATGCTAAAATAAAAGAACCAATGATATCTCACGAAATTCCTGATATCCCATATTATAAAATTGGGATGGACATTATGGAATTCGATGGGAAATCCTATTTAATTGTAGCTGACTATTTATCTAAATACATAGATATTATTAAACTAGCAAATAAAACCGCTACTGAAATAATTAAAAAACTTAAAGATATTTTCTCAGTACACGGAATACCGCGAATTATTATAGCCGATTATGATATCATACAAAAATTAAAAATAATATTTGTATGTATTTCCTTAATCTGTAAAGAAGCGCTCTGTAAAACAGATATTTAAATATATTGTAATTTCAAGACATATAGCGAATGAAATTAATAGTAGCAGGGATGATAAAACATGATATGCCGCATAAGATACAGAAAATTATTTTGAATTTTGTATGGAAAAAGTGGATGTACTGGTAGGTACCAGAGAACTGCGTAATACTATTCATAAACAAAAACAAATCACTCGCAATATTTCAATACAGAATAATACCAATTACAGAAAAAAAAATGAGCTATTCATATTCCACTTGCACATAAGAAACACTTATATTACATTGACTTGCAAAACAACAATATCTACTCAATACCACTTGATGTTGATTTGTTTTTGTTATGAATGCTATGAATGCAGCAAGTGCCTAATATAAAAGCAATACGTATGAATGAAAAAAATATCATCTAATTAAGTATTGGTACATTTTTAACAATTTTTTTAGGAAATTTTTAGGAAATTTTTACGAAATATTTAATTTTTTTTTAGGAAATTAAATTTCCTTAGAAGATTACCCAATGCATTCAATATACGCAATACATATTTCACTATTCACTATACTTGCGAATAGAAATTTGACTTGATACAAAAAACTCAATACAATTCTAATGTATTGAAAAAATATTATGAATCATATATTCACACTTGTTTCTATTTTGAGTTGAACTATTCATATATTGAATAAATCAAGTGTATTCACGAGTGATTTGTAATACAAGTGTACTCATGCATTTCTCTGGTAGGTACGTACATTTCATTTTGTGTAAAGTTTATACCATTTAGATATTAAAAATACTTTTTTTTTTAAATAAAAATACATAAAGCAAAGAGATGTTTGATAAAGATTTGACAATTTGTGAACATTTATATAGAAAATCAAAAATTTAGTATCCACGCGACATCTAATAGTTTATCATCTCTGATATTATAGTTATTTCATTCATAAAAATTTCTATCAATTCTCGATGTATGTTGAGTAAATGTACAAAAAAAAATACATTTTTATGTGTCATTATCATAAATTTGAGTTCTACAATCTCACATTAGAGATAATCTATTTTTTTTTGAGGAAATAAAAGTAGATCCCTTTTATAAGTATTTAACTCTGTATAACGTTCGTCTTCAACCATTTAAACTTTATTTGAAAATGTGTATGTTGTTTATAATAATATAAATCTTTTTTAGAATCTTAAAATGAGAGTGTGGTTGATAAATTTGAAATAATAAATTATTCTAAGTTAAAGTCATTTATTACTTCATAGGATTTTAATACATAGTTTTTCCTTTATATATATCTTTAATAAAATAATTGTTTAAAGTGTACAGCATTTTTAGAAATAGCATTGGGGCTGGAATCTTATAACTTTAAAACTTGTAATCAATATACATTTTTTTTTATAGAAAATCTTTTTTAGTATAAAAGTTGATTTCACGGCAAATCAATATTTCAAATATTATTATTATGTGGTGTTTTAATAAATTTAGCCTCTAACTATAACTAAAGAGACAAAAGAAGTTGAATTAAAAAAAAAAGGGACAACTAGTATAATGAACATTGTTAAAGAAAATAATAGAGTACTCAATTTCAATGTCATTTATATGAAATAAAAACAACATTGTTCACACGATAAATAATGTCGGTTTGAAAGCGACATTATTTATACGATAAATAATGTCATTTTAAAAGCGCCATTATTTATACGAAAAAAAAAGACATTATTTATCATATGAATAATGTCGTTTTTCTCGTATAAATTATGTCCGTATAAATTATTTCGGAGTCCCAGTTAATACTTCTTTAGGCGCGTTGTAGAGAGTAAAAATATATTTTCAAATTCGAGTCGCGAAAACGCGTGAGATTTTTTCTCAGAAAAATAATAAGAATACTCAAAATAGGACTCGAATTTGAAAAATGCACAAAAAAAAATGACTGGTTATTTATTAGAATTTTTTTATTAAATTCTATTATGCCTTCATCGGGGTGGAACCTGCGTCTTTAGTATTGCAATCCGCCAACAAGTAGAAAATATAAATTTGGTATATATACATTTTCTGTGTGGTGTGTTGGTGATTTGCATTGCTAAGGACGCAGGTTCGAATCCCGAAGAGAGCAAAAAATCTAGTGTTTATAATTAAAATCTATATATAATTGAAACTAATATTTTGATAAAATGCAACCAAAAATTTTAATTAATTCTCAAAACAAAAATCAAATTGTCTCTAAGAAAATTTTAAGAAAAAAAATCATAAATGTTTCGAACACTTCATATTTCCCAATGAGTTATATAAATTTTTTTTCGTTCAACACCGAAAAAATGCATATGCATCTGTTGGGATTTAATTTTAAACGAAACAAATTATATGAAATTGTGCATATGTGTCCTAATCGCCAAGAAAAGAAAACTCTAGGGGTTCGGGAGAGGAGGCAGCCGCTCCCCGCACGCACAATTTCCGTATGCACAGTTTCATGATGCCATGTCACCAGTTAATTCTTTTTATTGCAATACATTTTTCTTTTTACGAAAAGAATGATAATTGAGAAATAACGCCTAAGGGCTTTATTTCGCATCCAGAAGAGATAATTATAAAATCGACGAATCAGGCTTTATTTCTCATCTAAATCTGTAATAAAACCTAAGGGTTTATAGCATGGTACCATCTAATTTACTGTAAAATTATTTTATTAAATTTTCCAATCATCACCAATTTTTTAAAGCCTTATTAAAGTAACCTTTATATAAAAGCTACTTTTTTTAAGGATACAGTTTGTGGATATTCTAAGAATGAGGTAATGGTAAACATCGCAATTTTAAAACTGAAACTTAAAACTGATAAAAAAGATCTCACTTAATTTTTAAATTACTTTATTTGATATAATACAACCTGTAACAAAAAAAATCAGGGCGGAAATCATAGTGAAAACATTTTTAATGAGCAAAGTTTGTTTTTTGAACTTGAAAGTAAATATTTTTCTTTTTGATTTTTTTTATTACTGACAGATTTTTATGTAAATTTAATCAATTTTATTGAAAAAAATAACTTTTATTTAATATACTGAATTATTTTCATATTTTTTTTTCTTTCATTTTTAGAATCGTGTGAGAGATAAAGAAAATAATTTTGCTGGGGCTAAAATAAGCATGTTGTATGGTAGTTCATATTCCTACACAAAAAGTTGTGTTAAAAATTTAGAAATTTATTTTATTTTTCAAGTTTTTGAATTTTTTTTATTTATAAATATTTTGAAATGATTCAAAAACATTATTTTATATAAATTTAAAAGACTAGATGAAAATTAATTTCAATTTGGGCTCAAATATTTTATAAATATTTTATAAAAATTTTATGATAATTTAATAATTAATTAATAAAAAATAAAAAAAAATAAGCACATAAATCTTTATTTTTTTTCTATGTTTACTTTATTCCGTGTATAATTTCGGGGTTTGTTTACTTAAACCATGGGGTTAAAGCATACACAAAAGGTAAACTTTTTCACTGATAATTAAAATTATTTTTAAATTTTTCAATTCAATTCAATTCAATTCAAAAAGTTTGCTTTATTTAATATTAATGGTTTTTATAAATTTATATACAAATTTATCTTAAAGTTAGATTTAAATTTTTTTTTTTATTTCCTACCTAATGCCCCATCTTTGGAGGTCTCTAAGTATTTTGTTATTTATTATTAATTATGTGTTTTTTATCCTATTTTTTTATTTATTGTATTTAGTATTGTACATATTGTATGATATTGAATAAAACACCATGTATTATAAACCCTATTGTTAACTAATTGTAATTATAACTATATAAATAAAATAAAAGGCATTGCAAATCAGACCATTGAACGAGAGAGATTCAATTATTTAATTTGACAGATAACACATGGCGACGAGAAAATAAATTGGAAACAAATTGGAAAAAATTAAGCAAATTAATTAAATTTTTATTTAATATTTTTTAAAAATATTCTGAAAATTTTTATGAATTATTAGAAAATTATTATTATGGATAATTTACATGGACGGATGGTCTAATTTTATGGATAAATTTTATGGATTATTTGGATGGTCAATTACATTAATTGTTAAAGCAAATTTTGTATGGGAATTATAAAGCCGAAAATATTACGAATCGAGAAAAAACCGCGTGGCAGTCGGCAGACCACCTAAAAACACGGTATACATTTATAAAAGAAGAAATATGGATTTCCTAAGAAAAGTGGAAAAGCTGAACCTGGATGGCGATGTCTCGGAACATTGGAGGTATTTCAAACAAAATTTTGATAATTTTTATATTGCAGCTGAATTAAGCAGCAAAACAGATGAGGTTCAAGCGGCAATCTTTTTAAATGCGGTTGGGGAAGAAGCAATGGAATTATTTCAAACATTTGGAGTCTCGGAAGCTGACCGGAAAAAATACGGTAAGGTTGTAGAAGCATTCGAAACATTTTGCAAGCCGAAGAAAAACGAAGTATACGCCAGTTTTGTTTTTCATAATCGCGACCAAAAATCTGGTGAACCATTTGATGTTTGGCTAATGGATCTTAAAAAGTTGATTAAGCCTTGTGGTTTTGATAATCAAGAAAAAAGAATGCTCCGCGATCGAATAATTATTGGCATCGAGGACAAAAATTTGCAGAAAAAATTATTGGAAAGCGATGCCATTGATGTAGATAAAACTATTGATTTAGCCAGGTCATGGGAAATTTCGAAACAACAATCGGAAAAACTACAAAAACAACAAATATCTAATTTAAAATCAGTAGAAGCTAACGTAATTACAAAAAAGAAAAATTTTAGTAGGGCTCATAATAATAATAATAGTTCTAATTTTGATCGTAATAACAAAAATAATAATTTTGTTAAATCAAATTCAAACTCAAATTCTAATAATAATAAATCTTCTTTTAGTGGAAACGAAAATAAACGACAAAACGAGATTTTTAATTGCAAGTATTGTGCAAAAAATCATGTTAAAGGAAAATGTACAGCTTTTGGAAAAAAATGTGCCAAATGTAACAAATTGAACCATTTCGCCGTAGCATGCCAAGCCAAAAATATCGGTACAATAGATAAGTCGAATAACGTAAGTAACGAAAATTTTTATATCGACACAGTATCTAGTTTAAATAGAATAAATCAAAAACCAAAAGATGGTTGGTACAAAGAGATTAAAATTAATGATAAAGTAATTTTGTTTAAATTAGATACTGGTGCCGAAGTAAACATAATACCATTTAGCATTTTTTCAAAAATTAGTAACTTTAATACCAGGCTAAGAAATTCGATTAATTTAAAAGGTTACGGTGGTTCTCATATTAAAAACATAGGTGTCGCGAGTTTTAAATGCGAAATAGACAATACTAGTATTGATTTCAGTTTTGCAATTGTAAAAACAGACTCAATTCCTATTTTAGGGTTAGAATCATGCATTCAGGCAAACTTAATAAAAAGATTGGATTTTGTCCAAAGAAATGATAAAATAGAAAAAAGTTTGGATTTAAATTCCTTTACTGAGAAATACAAGGAAGTATTTGAAGGTTTAGGCGAATTCGAAAATAAAGTGAAAATATCACTGAAAAAAGACGCAAATCCTGTCGTTCGTCCTGCTCGCAGGATTCCTTTATCTTTAATGGATCCTGTAAAAAACGCTTTAGATGATTTATGTGCTCGAAAAATTATTGAACAGTGTCTGAACTATCTGAATGGGTATCAAATCTGGTTATAGTAGAAAAGAAAAATAAGAAATTAAGATTATGCCTGGATCCAAAATATCTAAATGAATCAATTATAGACGAACCTCACCTGATACCTTCTTTTGACGAAATAGTTGCAAAAATAAGTGAATTTAAATATTTTACAGTATTAGATATGTCAGATGGATACTGGCAGGTAAAGTTAGATAGTGACTCGTCAAAACTATGCACTTTTTCAACGCCTTTCGGTCTATTTAAATTCCTTAGATTACCTTTTGGTATAAAATCTGCAGGGGAGTTATTTCAAAAATTAAATGAAAAAAATTTTGCTAACTTACCTTCTGTAATGATATACATAGATGATATTCTAGTAGATGGCAAAACATTAGAAGAACACGATAAAAACTTGGAAAATGTCATGAAAAGAGCTATTTCAAAAAACGTGAAATTTAACAAAGATAAAATTCAATACCGAGTGCAAAAAATTAAATATTTAGGACATATTATATCGGAAAAGGGCATCAACGTGGATCCAAACCGTGTTGAATCAATTAAAATGTTAAGACCACCTTCGGACAAAAAAGATCTGCAATGTTTATTGGGAATGATTAATTATATGCGCAAATTTATACCATCCCTGTCTGAGTTAACAAACCCGTTACGTGAACTTTTAAAAAAAAATGTACATTTTGAATGGCTATCTGTACACGACATCTGTCTAAAAAATATTAAAAAATTAATTATGAATTCACCTTTATTACAACCGTTCAATGATAAAAAGTCTATAACTATTCAAGCAGATGCTTCAAAATCTGGTCTTGGGTGTTGCCTGATGCAGGAAGGAAAACCTGTTAGTTTCGCATCACGAAGTTTGACCCAGGCGGAAACTAACTACGGGCAGATTGACAAGGAATTTCTTGCTATAGTTTTTGCATTTTCAAAATTTCACCAATATATTTATGGTAGATCAGTGTTGGTACAGACCGACCACAAACCCTTATTAGGCATAATGAAAAAAGAAATAGGTGAAATTCCCAATAGTAGACTTCAAAGAATGAAAATAAGACTTTTAAAATATAAATTAAACGTTGAACATGTCCCTGGAAAAGAAATGTTAGTGGCTGATCTGCTTTCACGAAATTACCCCAGTACTTATGTCGAGCCTGAAATTAAAGATTTAAGCAAAGTAGTTCACTCCATAAACGTCAGTGACAAAAAACTTTACGAGTTCCAAATCGAAACTAAAAATGATCCAACACTTTCTGAGTTAGCTAGTGTAATAAAGAATGGTTGGCCTCCTAGAAAAAATAATTTACCTGATAATCTTAAATATTTTTGGAAATTACAAAATGATTTGTATTACGAAAATGGACTCGTATTTTTGCAGGGTTAAAAATTTTATTTTATTATTTCACTCTTATTGCTCTTCATGAAAACGATCTAATAAATAATATTTTAAACGATATTTTAAAAATTCTCTCTTAGGGAACGAAAAAATAAAAATAAATTATTTCACTCCCAAGAGCGATTTTTGTTTTGTTTTTATTTTCTATACCTAGTAAAGATCGAAAAAAAATTTTTTTTTTTTTCACTCCCTAACAAAATGTTCTACAAGGAGTGAAATAAATAAACAACAATATTTCATTCCCAAAGAGCGTAATTTATTGTTCGTTTTTTTTATTTTTATTTTGGGAGCAAAAAAATTTTTTTTTAAATTTCGTTCCCAAAGAGCGATTTAATTTATTTATTTTTTATTTCCTTTGCAAAGAATGGAGCGAAGGAGTGAAAAAAATAAAATTTTTAACTCTGATTTTTTGAGCATAAGGTAGTAATTCCTGTGAAAATGCGTATGGAAATATTAAAACTATTACATGAAAGTCACACGGGAATAGAAAAAACGAAAATGAGAGCTAGAGCACTCATATTCTGGCCGGGTATAAATGACGACATCGAAAATTTAGTGTCAAAATGCCCCACTTGTCAAAAATTTAGGAATGCTAAAATAAAAGAACCAATGATATCTCACGAAATTCCTGATATCCCATATTATAAAATTGGGATGGACATTATGGAATTCGATGGGAAATCCTATTTAATTGTAGCTGACTATTTATCTAAATACATAGATATTATTAAACTAGCAAATAAAACCGCTACTGAAATAATTAAAAAACTTAAAGATATTTTCTCAGTACACGGAATACCGCGAATTATTATAGCCGATAATATGCCTTTCGGATCTTTCAATTTTAAAGAATTTGGTAAAAACCTAGATATTGATATTATTACTACAAGTCCTCATTACCCGCAGGCAAATGGATTCTCGGAACGTTTTGTTCAAATAGCAAAAAACTTAATGAAAAAATCGAAAGATTCACAAATCGATTTCTGGAAAAGTCTCCTAGAATATAGAAACACTCCTGTCAAAGGTTCTGTACTTTCGCCTGTAGAATTACTGTTCGGTAGGAAAACTCGGACACTTCTACCGGGAAAAAATATTTTATTTAAAAATTCGAAACATGACTTTATGAAATCAACATTAGATAAAAATCTGGATAAAAATAAAAAATACTATGATAAATCATCAAAAAGTGATTTTAAATTTAAATTAGATGAATTAGTCTGGTATAAAAGTGAAAAATTTGGATAAAAGCTAAAATAATCGAACTAGATAAAACACCTAGATCGTATTGGATACAACTCGAAGATGGCAGAGTGCTACGACGAAATTCAAAATTTTTGAGACACATTTAAAAACTCCTTATGTAATTCATAAATTACATTAGAGTATAGTACATAAGTACATACTAAAAAGTTACATTATAGTAGTAGATTTAAAAAAAAAAAAAAAAAATCTTAATATATATAAAGGCAAAACGATTTCTTCGAAGCCTCAAAAAAATTCCAATAGGTGTCGCTATATTTTAGATAAATATAAAGGCAAAACGATTTCTCCGAAGCCTCATACAAAACAATAACAAATCTTCAACACATCGCTCCTGGTGGTAATCGCAACAAATATTTTTACATTTTTAATTTTTATACTTAATGTAAATTCCAACAGGTGTGGCTATATTTATGATAATGTCTATAAAAACCATAGACACCATCCAGCCTTTCTGGTGGATCATTTCAAAACTTTTAGTTAACAAAAAAATTAAAAATTTTGAATGTTTTCTTATTGTATGTATTTCGTTATTGTAATTTATTTTGCTATTGCAGTTTGTTATTGTAATTTATTGTACTTATTTTTACGAAATACGTGGTATATTTTATTCATAACAAAAAACTTTCGAGAGAAGCACTATCTATTGAGCTTATTTAAGACATTTGGTCAAGTTAAAAATTAAAAAAGTGCAAAATTGTTTTACCACGACGCGATATACACCACGGGGGGAAATATGCAAAAATTACAAAAAAATCATCTTTTTTGTTGAGTTTTCATAACAAATTTGATTTTCGAGTTCAAGAAAAGGAACATCTGTATCCCATTGAATTCTTGAATACATTCAAAGCCAGTGGTCAGGTCGGGGGTTGTTTTAAGCTATTTTAAAATTTGATTGGCCTCCTACTCGTTGTCATTCGAATTTTGTACATAAAACGAGGAAATGATTAAACACAAAAATTTCGTAACAAAAAATTTATGGGCTTCCTACCCAGCGACCTTCCCTGGGGGAGGGCTTCAAAAGTTCGTCCGATTTCGTTAAAATTTTGTACATAAAAAGAGAAAATGATTATACACAAAAATTGCGTCACAAAAAATTGGGACCCCTCTTTTTAGCTCAGCAGCTCAATAACCCACTCTGCAAAATCAAAAAAAGGACAAAATCAAAAATACAGTGAAAATCTCGCATACATGAAGTTTCATTTCTTCCGTGTGTCCTATTCACACATTTTTTTTAGAAGATCATGAATTTTCTCATGGACAGTAGCGTTATCAAGGGTTTTGGATATGAGAAATTTAAAAATATTCACGAAAAAAACTAATAACCATTTTATGGCCAAAAAGATTAGGTTTAATGAAAGTTTTCAAAATCAATTATTGGACTTATTTGTATTTCAATAAGTATTAAATAAATGTTAAATCAATTATAATTTACTATTCTACGGGCTGACTAGTTATAATAATAATGAAATAAATAGAAATAAATAGTTGAACTCAAAGGTGAATTAAAAACAAAATTTCAAAAAAAATTCTTACATAAAAGAAGAAGTATTATTTAGAAGTATATATCTAAAAAAAAAAAAAAAAAAAAAAAAAAAAATTAGAATTATATTTCATTTAGATACTTTATACTATAGATACTTTTGAAATTTAAAATTTTATAAAGGGAAGATGAATTATATGATAAAAATACATTGGATATTAAACTAAATGAATTAGTTAGATAATTTAAAAGTTATGTAAAAAAAAAAAAAAAAAAAATTTAAAGAAAATTAGGGGGAAGATGTATGATATTGAATAAAACACCATGTATTATAAACCCTATTGTTAACTAATTGTAATTATAATGAAATATAAATAAAATAAAAGGCATTGCAAATCAGACCATCAAACGAGAGAGATTCAATTATTTAATTTGACAGATAACACACATATTTATTTTATTCTTTTGTGTAGTGGAAAATTTGTTTGCTTAGAAAAACAATTTACTTTCTTGTCGTTTTTTTTTATTTTTACTAAAAAACTTAGATTAATCTAGCCTAACCTACTCTAATAGCTTAAATCTAATTCTAACAATACTGAAATTTCTGATTTAATAATTATTTTTTTTGTTTTTTTTAACTTTCACCTTGGAGCCACCATATTGTACTTTTGATTTTTTCTAATAATTTTTTATCATAATCTGGTATGTATTTGTTATATCTTATTTGTGTTAAGTGATCAGGGTTATATAGGATTTTTTGGTTTGTACTTCTACGAAAGGCATGATAAATTATTGGCGTTGCATTTTCATCTTGGATATATTTTTTCCCATCTAGGAATATGAATGCTTCTGGGGGAGTGAATCCCGTTTTTAAAGTTTTCAGATAGTAGTCGTCGTTTGGGTAATAAGTGTTGTCTATTAGACTATTTCCTGTGTTTTTGTATTTTGCGAAATAATTTCTACAAATTTTTATTATAAAGTTATCTATTCTACCTATTTTATTGTTCTTGAATAATTCTGATATTCTGTAGTATTTCTTATAATTACTCTCCGGCGTTCTGAACTTTCCAGTTACCGATCTCAAGCATTCCCTTTCAAATTTTCTGATTTTTTCCATGTTAGACGCGCTACAGTTATACCATATTTGGTATCCGTATGTTAATATTGGTCTAATTAAAGCTTTGTAGGCGGTTAGTTTTACATTTTTGTCTAAATATGTATTATAAAATAGTTTTTTGCTCAATATAAATGCTAATTTAGCCTTTTTTAGTTGTTGTTTTATGTGATAAGCGTTATTCATTTTTTCGTTTAAATATATTCCTAAATATTTAACATTCGTATTTTTTGTTATTGTTTCCCCATTTTCCCCTAAAATATGGTAATTTCGCCAATATTTTTTAGTATTGTAGTTGGCTTGTTCTAGACCTATTCTAAATAACATAGTTTCGCATTTGGCTTCATTCACTATCAGCTTCCAATTTTTGAGGTATTCTATTGTCTTATTATACAACTTTTGAATTTTATTTTGTACAATCGTTACTTTTTTATCGCTAGTATAAATAGTAAGATCATCAGCGTAACTAAGTCCTACATTTGAATTCTTTTTAAACATATCAATTTGAAATATATCACTTATAAATATATTAAAGTATGTTGGTGCAAGGATAGTTCCTTGTTGTAGCCCGTTAATTACTTTAAACATCGTATCTGAGATTTCCACCCCATCTGTAAATATAAACTTTTTGTCTTTCAACATGTCTCTAATCAGATATATCAAGGGTCTAGATATTGATTTTTCTACATTTTATGTATGAGGCCTTCTGTCCACAAGGTATCAAATGCTGTCGTGAGATCTATCATACATGTTCCTATACATTTTTTGTCGTTTAGTTGCCAATTTACGTCTGACATTAATTTGTGCACAGCATGAATTGTCGAGTGATTTTTCCTGAACCCGAATTGTGTATCGTCTAAGATATTTTTTTCTTCTATTTGTTTATTTATTTTCATTAATATAATTTTTTCAAAAATTTTGCTTATATTTAGGAGAAGATTAATTGGTCTATAGCTACTTGGTTCTGATCTATTTTTTTTGGTTTTAGAATTGGAATAATTTTAGATATTTTCCATATTTCGGGGAAAAAAGAGTTATTTATTATATTGTTGAAAATATCATTAATCATTAGTAAATACGCATCTTTAATATATTATGTTGTCAATTGTTTCAAAGAAATTTAAAAGTTAATAATAAAAATGTTTTATCAATGGTTATAATAGTTATTAATAGGAAATCAGCTAACTAAAAATTTTCTATTTCTGTATATTTTTTTTAAAAATATTATAATATCTCTTATCATACGAAAGTTTATGACAAATCTTAAAATACAAGTTTATAATAAGAACTAATAATTCTAATACATATAAATAACAAATTTTGATGATACTTTAATAATTAAACATTAATTAGAATAAAATTTATAAAAAAAAAAACTTTTTCTTAAAACTAATTTACTATAGTAGAAACATTATTTTCAGGGTGGTGCGGGAAATTATTCAAAAAATTAAATTTTGTCTATTATTCAAATATTTTTTGTTGTTTTATTCAAAAAAAAGTTTATTCAAAAAAAATTGTAATGTTGGCTTTTTCTTTTTAATCTTTTTTTTAATGTAATTCATAAACATTTAAGTTTTAGTCGAATGAAACGCTAATATCTGCATCTTTGATGATTGTGTTTTGCTGATACCCTCTGAATTCTAAGAGAATAATTTTTGTACCATCAGCCAGCCTTTTTAATTACTTTTTTTTTCAAGTGCCTCTCTCTCGTTGAACTCTAGTAGATAATGGAACGACGATTGATCCCTTCGGTCTGGAGTTTTTCGTGATCCAATAAAGTGGTGGTATAAGAGTGAATTTTTGGATGATCTGGGTCAATTTTCTTTGTTTTATCAATGTTATTTATTTCATCTTCAAAGAGTTCCTTGGCATCAAATAGTGCAGAAGGCCAGGTATAAAATATTACAGGTATAAAATATTACAACTTTAAATCCTTCTTCGGAGATTGCAAATATTATATCACCTGCTCCAGAAATAATTAGAACAGAAACACACACAATTTCACAATTTTCCGTGTGATCTGTGTACATCCATGTACCAACTGGAGGATTTAAATTTCAACCAAATCTTCTTCTGGGCTAAAATCACTGGCTTGGATTTCTGTTGTATGTATCTACAATTTTATACTGCCGCCTATTTGCAGTATTTCTTCATATTCTTTTGTAACGTTCTTTACTACAAAAATAAATAGTCAACATTTATTATTTTAAACAATCAACTTACTTTCGGCCTACAATTTAATCCAAGTTTAGCTTTGGTCTTTCGAAATTTAGTACCAAATACAGCTGGGGAAAATTCCTAAAAAATTGTGTTTTTTTCGCGAAAAATCTTAGGAGTATCATTTAATTTGATATCGAAATTCTGCCTTTTGTTCGTCTCCTGCAGGAGACTCTTTTATGTTCATAATTTTCTTTTTCTACAACACTTAAATTTCCTCGTTTTTTATTCGAAGTCATTATTTAAGCAATTAATAACACAATATGTATAATAATAATATTTGCAATAAAAACTTAAACGAAAAAAAAGACTTTTTCTTCTACAATTAAAATATCAGAATTGTCTTTTTGTTCTATTAGTTTGCGAAACTTTTTAAATGTTTTGCAATATGGAAACACCAAAACCCTTTTTAAAATAAAGTAAAATAGAGACAAAAGATTGAACTTCAGAATAAAAAGACTATGAGCAATAAGCACTGTGAGCAATAAAAATTGTGGTGACTAAAATTTTTTGTAGTAAACAACAAAAAAATTTGTTATCACATTTTACAATAATTTTATCAAATTTTTAATTTTTAAAAAAACTGGAATTTACGTTTTATTTCTGTAATATGTAATTTTCAATATACCGAACTAACTAATTAAATAATTATTTTGGGAAATATAAAATAAAAAGGAAGCAGACAACACTGAGAAAAAAAACCATAGTAATATTATACAAGTTGACTTGGGTAAAAAAAATTGTACTAAATTCCAAAATCATAGTTTTTTTATACAAGTTGTTGGTAATATTATACATTGTTTTAAAATGAAAACTTCGATAAATCATCAAAAAAAAATTAGATGATTTATACAAGTGAAGCAACTGTTAAATTATCCAAATGCTTGTATAAATTACTAAAACAATGTATAAAGGTAAATAAATTACCAAAACAGTGTATAAAGTTTGTTTGAAAACTTCGACAAATCATCTAAAAATTTATACAAGTGGTTGTATAAATTACTTAAACAAATGTATAAAGTTTTAATATATAGCGAATTTATATTTTATATTTAATACATTGTTATATATTACTGGCATAGCTCAGTGGAAGACTACTATAACATTGAACAAAGCGGGTAAGCTACGTCTTGTTTTGATAGAACTTAGATGGGTGACCGTTCAAATAAAAAAAAACAATATAAAAACAAAAAAGCTAAAAAAACTAAAAAATAAAAAACAAAAAAAAAACAAAAAAAAAAACCAAAAAAAACAAAAGAAACAAAAAAAAACAAAAAAAAAACAAAAAAAAAACCAAAAAAAACAAAAAAAAAAAAAAAAAAAAAACAAAAAAAAAAAACAAAAAAAAACCAAAAAAAAAACAATAAAAACAAAAAAAAAAAACAAAAAAATTTGAGATGTTTTTGCCGAGAGGTTTTATACTTTGTTTTTTTGTACAGTCCAATTATATAAAAGATTACACATGGCCATGTATGAATTACCTAAGCCACTTCGATAAATTAACATATTAAAAAGTATATTTTTATACAAAAAACTAAGTTGATTTAACAAAGCTTAACTTTGTTAAAACAACTAAATTAACTTAGTTATTTTACACAAATACTTGGTAGGCTGAAAACTGCCGAAGCCTTGTGTATTTTATACTAGGTTTTTGTATAATTATACTATGGTTTTTTTTGTTAGTGAACATAACTACAACGTATGTATAAATAATCATTTTCCCGCACACAAAACGGTTTTCCCATACGTTTAATTTGCTTCCAACTCCTTACTAACTTCTAACTTAATTTCAACAGCCCCAAGATAGTTTGTGAAAATAATATTAGTAAAAATTTGAAGAAGTTTTGAGGCACCATTCAACAAAATTTTATTTGTTGAAAAATATTATTTTAAAGCACTGAAATATCATTTCAAAAAATGCGATTCCCGTGAGTTAAATCACGGGAAACGTATGTTTTCAAATGGGTAGATTTCTCGAAACAAAGATTTTCATTGGATTTTTCTTTTTTAATAATATCAATAAAAATAATTTTAATTATTTTTGATTTGCATTTTGGTCAATAATTAGAAATAATTTTTGAACACAATTTCAGCAAATAAAAAAAAACGCTTTTTCAAATAAAGAAAAAAAAAATCTAAATACATAATTAAGAATCTAAAAGTTTTCGAAAATTAAACCTTTTTTCATTAAATTGATGAAATTTTTGTTCAGTTTAAATCACAAACTTGGATTATGGTTTTCAACTTAATTGTACCTGATGTACTGTACAAAAATTTTCAAATAATATTCTAAAATTATACTATAGGTATACAACAAAACATTGAAATACCTTTATTAAAACTAATTTAAAATATGCAACTAACTATGCGTTTTTTTAATTATAACGCATTTATTTATAAAAGGAAATTTATAAAATTGTAGTTAAAGTAAATCACTAAATTTTGCGTTACGAATATATCTTTCACCACAATAATAAAATATTTCGGATTTGAGGCATAAATTTTACTCATGTAAATAACTCGTATTTTTATGTCCTACTGAGTCATTCCAATCATTTAGGTTTTTTACATCTTTCCAATTCTTTTAAATCAGTACACACTCAAACTTTTTTTTAATTATTCGTACTTTTGTTGAAATACCTATTATTTTAGTAAATTCCTTATTTTCATACTTTATTAAATATTGTTAAATTTCAGTAATGAACTATAAAAGCAATTTGTTTTGGAAAATAGGACATTCCTACACAGGACATAAGCTAAAATCAAGCATAAAAATAGGGGTCCGACGATTTAGGGCATTTTTTGGTGTAAGCCCTTTAGCTTGTGAAAAAATTTGGGAACCCTTGAAGAATATTAGACCAAAACATCTTTTGTGGTGTTTAATGTTTCTAAAGCAATATAACACTGAACACACTTCTAAAGCAATTTTAAAAGCAGACGAAAAGACTATCCGTAAATGGACATGGTGTTTTGTAAATTTATTGTCCAATTTGAATATGGTATGCACTTATACAAATGAAATAATGGTCAATTATAAAATATTTCAGGTAATTTTGGAAAAAATCTATGATGGTTCTCTCCAAGGGCAAACGTGTGTCACTTCTCTAGATGGTGTTGATTTTAAAATATTGGATCCGTCACCGTTCAGTTCGAAATGGTACAGTCACAAATTTAATGGTCCAGGGGCCAAATTCTATAACTATGTTGTTCAAAACAACATTGTTCATTTTGAAAACAACATTTTTGTATTGTTACAAAAATTTTACTTTCTATAAGCAATGTTGTTTTCAAAATAAATGTTGTTTTCTATAAGTCTCGACTAAGAAAAAAAAAGTTTAAATGCGGCAATTATAACATAATTTACTTCAAATATGTATCAAATTAATGTCAAAAATAAAAAATTAAACGTAGTGTTAGGTAGCGCTTCTCATGTAATAAAAGTTAACTACAAAATTTTGATAAAAATAAATATTTTCGATTCGGTATCGATTTATAAGAAATCAATAAAAAAAAAGAAAATAATAATAATTTCGGGATAAATTATACAATAAAAAAAGAATTGGACTTTAATCTAAGTAAAAATTGTTATATGATCTGTTGAAATCAAATAAATTAGTATAAGCTTTCAAATACCTACATAGTTTATTTAACAAAACAAAAATTTTATAACTTGGTGTGGGGAATTTTATTATTCAAAAATAAGACGTTAGTCGTTCTTAATTCTAAAATCTTAATAAATCGCATTATTCTCTCAATTTTTTTTTTTTTTTGTTAATTTTCGATCTCGCTCTCCTCCATAATAAAAAAAATTAGTCCACTCGACTCTACCATTTTTATTAAAATTTTTTTAATATTTTTAACTTTTTATTTTTAAATTAACACGACCTTTTTTAAATGTCTAAATTCACCAAAAAAAAATTAAATTTTCTATACCAAAAAACCGAAAACAACATCAAATTATATGTCGCTTAAAAAATGTTGTTCAAACAACATTTTTTTGAACAACATAGTTATAGAATTTGGCCCCAGGATTGCGCTATGAAATCGGTCTCTGCATTCGAACTGGATTCATTGTTTGGACACATGGAGGGTATCCTTGTGGGGAATATTCTGATCTGAAGTTAGCCAGAGATACCTATATTTATGCTGTCAATGATGATGAATTGACTTTTTCAATTTTTTGCCATATTTTTTCGCGGTTATGACAAAAAAATATATAAGACATTTTTCGCGGTTATGACACTTTTATTTTTTATTTCGCGGTTATGACAAAAAAGTTTCGCGGTTATGACATTCGCGGTTATGTCATGTAGCCGATATAATATTGACGAGTGTCTATGTGTTTGTGTGTATACACAACGAGCTGTATAACAAATTTGATTTATATGTATTGTATACTGCTTTAATGTACATGTGAGAGGGAGTTGAAAACAATACATTTACAATGAAAAAAACAAAAAAAAAAGTTCAAAATGAAGCAAGGAAATAAAATTTAATTAATACGGAAGTAAATTTATTTCTCGAAATAATTTCAAACCGGATGATTTAAGATCAGCTAATTCCTAAAATATTAAAAAAGAAATTAGTATTTTTTGCAGAAAAAAAAAATCGAATAATTTTTTTTTTCCAAAAATCACTATTTTTTTTTTATTATTTTAGGAATTAGCTGATCTTCTTAAATTTTATTTTTAATCATTAAAAAAAATAATAATAATTTTATAATTATTTTTATTTATAATTAAAAATAAAATCAAATAATTAAAATTATATAATTATAATTTATATTTACAATAAATAATCTCCTTGTTGCTGCCATTTTCCTCGTTTATGATAAAAGAAAAAAAAATTCTTACTTGACATTTGACAATTGACAACAAACTTTATAATGCCAGACATTCTTTCAGGGTTACCATTGTTCTATTTTTATTCATTTTGTTTTTTGAATAAAATAAGTGCAATTTTTGAAGTGTGGTTTAAATTTTTTTTACTAAAATCCAACCAAACTCGCTTAAAAATTTAGTAGTAGAGGTTCGAAGATCCTTTAAAAATAGTAGATTGAAATACATGTTAAGAAAATTCATCGTCTGATCGACTGGCCGCTTTTTAGAAAAAAAAAATAGCCGCGTATTTTTTTATTGGTTCTTTTTTGTTTTTTTTTTTTGTTTGCTCAGAGGGAAAATATAGATTAGCTCAGAGGGGAAATATAGATTTTTAGCATTATAAACTAAACTTTATTTGACATTGATATGATGCATGTGAGAGGTATACATTTGCAATTTTTTTTTTTTTTGGTATTTGTCTGTATTGAAATATTGTAAGTGTGAGTGATATTATTTTTGTTTATAGTATTACGCAGTTCAAAATGAAGTAAGTAAATACAATATAGGGAAATGTAAATACAATTTACATCACAGGGAAATGTAAATACAATTTACATTTTCCTATAATTGCATGTGTATTGATGCATGCAATGGACCATTTACCGAGCTAAATTTGCGAATGTAAATACAACTTACCGAAGACATGTACATTAAAATTATTATTCCAACGGTATCATATTAATATGATTGTTGAATTTGTGAAATAATAAAATATATAATAACTTCTTTGATTTTTGTGGCTTTAATTATAATATTTGTATTTAAATAAATGAATATGGAAATAATTTAACATTAAAGGATAGATAATAGAATATTGAGTGTTTTTGATATTATAATTTATTTTTGACATTTTTACAGAATATATCCCAGCTAGCACAATCGCAATCGATTACTCAAAAAAACATAAAGGAATGCATTCTCTAATGATTCTATAGTACACGAACGTAATTGATTACTATACTCTCTTTAGTATGCTTTTGTTTTGAAGTCAAGGCTAATTAGTGATTAAAATTTATAAAAAAAAATATGTATCGTACAAAAATTTTAATTTAGTTAATAACTTTCAAAAGCTGTGTTCCAGGAATCTCATGAAAATAATTATAAAAAATTTTAATTTCCACTGGAAACGGTC
>OZ023273.1:53775603-53883393 GCA_964007475.1 Hybos culiciformis
AGACAATAGTCAATAATATTCTCAATAATAAGTTTAACTCAAATAAATTGAGAGTACCCAATAATTTTAAAGATAATTATTAGAGTAGGTTATTTTTTTGAAAATCAGTCGCTGCTAAGTAATTGTAAAGTAAAGTAAAGATTAAGAAAAGTAGAAAAGAAAAGTTAAGACTGAAATTGAAATAGAGATCATTATTGAATAGAAAAGATTAAAATTAAATTAAAAGAAAATTTAATTAAAACTTGAATTTCTTTGAAAAAACTAGAATTTAACATTTTGAAAAGCTGGTGTTTCACTATTGAAAGGGATTCTACATATATTAAGCTTTTTAGTGAAGGTAAGAAAGGAAGTACATATAAGGAAAAAATCAGATGTTTTTTCAATTTGCAAAATTTTATCTAGTTAACTTTGACTAAGAATAAGTAATCATTGGCCGGTTACATGACCACAATTTTAGGCGTCATGATTAGAGTCGATATTAAATAACTTTGGAAAATAAAAAAAATTTAGAGTTTCTTCTTTTTTCAATTATCAAAATATTTTTTGTTTTGAAATATTGTAAAAGTATTCAATCAAATTTAAATTTAAAGTTTCCAACGAATTGAAAAAGATTGAATTGTTGTAAAATTATAATTTTAAATAACCAAAAGTTTGAATTTATAGGTAAAATAACTACGTTGTCTGCAGCAGCAATTTGAACATGTTTGCTCAAAAAATGTTTTTCAATTAATCACAGAACTTTATAAAGTAATTATTTGCCGACAATATTACAAAATTAGATTCTCTTGAAATGTAGTCTTTAAATTCATTTTAAGAAAAGTATTAATTTCTTATATATTTAGTGAAAATGTAGAAACTTTATTGTGCCATAGTGACGATAATAATAATAAATATATGTGAGTCTCGGGACACACGGAAGAAGTGAAACTTCATGGCAAGTAGTATTTTCTGGAGAGGCTAAATAAATATTTAAAATGACCAAGTACATATAAGACGTCAACGCCAATCGATTTTTTCGACGGCGACTCGTTGATTTTTGTTCTTCGACTGCTGCGGCCAGTCGACTTAAAATAACTTGTCTTGGGGGAATTCGGCGGCTTAGAAAAAATTTAAAAAAAAATTTAAAAAAAAATTAAAAAAAAAAATTAAAATTAAAATTAAAAAATTAAAAAAAATATTTTTGCCATTAAATTCCATTAATGCAATGCATGTAGAATATTTTTATTCCAATTCCTTTTCAGAAGAAGTACTAATAAACATGAAATTTTTCAGGCATATTTAAAAAGTTATTTTAGGTTAAACTTTTCGGGCAACAAAAAGAAAACATGATTTAAGCCACGCTGCTGTTTTTTCATACATTATTGTCGCTAATAATATAGTTGTAAACGGAATTGTGTTTACGGCTTACAATATAGTAGAAATCATCTGACAATCAGTGTTGCCAAGTCATTATGCTACTAAACTTTTTGAGCTTAAAAATTGTTAAATGTTTTTTTTTATCCTAAGTAGTCGCTACTACTTAGGATAAAAAAAAACATTTAACAATTTTTAAGCTCAAAAAGTTTAGTAGCATAATGACTTGGCAACACTGATTGTCAGATGATTTCTACTATATTGTAAGCCGTAAACACAATTCCGGTTACAACTATATTATTAGCGCCAATAATGTATGAAAAAACAGCAGCGTGGCTTAAATCATGTTTTCTTTTTGTTGCCCGAAAAGTTTAACCTAAAATAACTTTTTAAATATGCCTGAAAAATTTCATGTTTATTAGTACTTCTTCTGAAAAGGAATTGGAATAAAAATATTCTACATGCATTGCATTAATGGAATTTAATGGCAAAAATAATTTATACTAACAACTCAATTACAAATTAGTTCAAAAAAAAAATCTGTTTTAGTTAAAAGAGCATTTTCAAATATGCCTGAAAAATTTGACATTAGTATTTCTTCCGAAAAGTAATTGTAAAAAAAATATTCCTCCTGCATTTTATTAGTGTAATTTAATGTCAAAAATAAATTACACTAACAAACTAAAAATTACATTAAGAAAAATTAATATCAAACATAAATTATCTACAAAATAGATGCATTTGAACATTTTTATTCAGAATACATATTTGTATTCCAAAAACTTTTTGAAAATTAGCACTAATAATTAATAAATGAAATATTTGTTATTCAATAATTTAAAATAAATTATATTTTCCTTTCAATCGAAAAAAAATAGTATTTTCGACTTTAATTCTGAGCCAATATAGAGTAGGTTATTGCGCTGATAAGCTTCATTAAGTAGTTAGCGGGTGTCGGTTTTATCATCACCTGACACATAAATTTTTTCTTTTTTCTTTTTTTTTGCCTTTTTTTTTGACAATAAACGAGGCATTTTTGACAATAAACGAGGCCTTTTTGACACTTACATTTTTTTCACTCTCAATCACAATGCCTCTAAAGAAGTTTCACTTCAATAATTCAGTTGAAATCCCTATCTGATTGATAAAACTTTTTATATAATTTGAAGTTAAATACCTACAACACTGAGAAAAAAAACTATAGCAATATTATACAAGTTGACTTGGGTAAAAAAAATTGTACTAAATTCCAAAATCATAGTTTTTTTATACAAGTTATTGGTAATATTATACATTGTTTTAAAATGAAAATTTCGATAAATAATCAAAAAAAAATTAGATGATTTATACAAGTGAAGCAACTGTTAAATTATCCAAATGCTTGTATAAATTACTAAAACAATGTATAAAGGTTGTATGAAAACTTCGACAAATCATCTAAAAAAAATAGTTGATTTACACAAATTAAATTATCCAAATGTTTAATAAATTACTAAAACAATGTATAAAGGTTGTATGAAAAAAAAATAGTTGATTTTATACAAGCGGAGCATTTGTTAAATTATCCAAATACTTGTATAAATTACCAAAACAATGTATAAAGTTTGTTTGAAAACTTCGACAAATCATCTAAAAATTTATACAAGTGGTTGTATAAATTACTTAAACAAATGTATAAAGTTTTAATAGATAGCGAATTTATATTTTCTATTTAATACATTGTTGTATATTACTGGCATAGCTCAGTGGAAGATTACATAACATTGAACAAAGCTGTTAAGCAACGTCTCGTTGTGATAGAACTTAGATGGTTGACCGTTCAAATAAAAAAAAAAACAATATAAAAACAAAAAAAAGCTATAAAAAGCTTAAAAAAAAAAAAAAAAAAAAAAAAAACAAAAAAAAACAAAAAAAAAACAAAATAAAAACAAAAAAAAAAACAAAAAAAAAAACCAAAAAAAACATTTGAGATGTTTTTGCCGATGATGCCATGCATTTGAGAGGTTATTTTTGTACAGTCCGATTATCTAAAAGATTACACATGGCCATGTATGAATTACCTAAGCCACTTCGATAAATTAACATATTAAAAAGTATATTTTTTTACAAAAAACTAAGTTGATTTAACAAAGCTTAACTTTGTTAAAACAACTAAATTAACTTAGTTATTTTATACAAGAACTTGGAAGCCTTGTGTATTTTGTACTAGGTTTTTGTATAATTATACTATGGTTTTTTTCTCAGTGAATGTGGTCTTATTTCAGTACACATGAAGTATCAATAATTCGAAATACACTGTCACTTCCTCTAAAAGTACAACAATTTATTTTTACAATTTTTCTTTGAATAATATAATGATTTAACAATATGTATTAAATTAAAGATACTTATAACCTTTTTGTTTTTTATTGATTATAACCAAACATATTTTACTACAAGCAATAAGTGAAACTTTTCTAAATACTGCCTTAAAAATGGGAAAAAAAATTGTCAAAAACATATGAATTTCATTTCTTTAATAAAAAAGTTAAATAGTCTTTTTGTATGAAAATATAGCTTTTATTAGAAGTGTAGATATTTATTGCGTATATTGGTTTATCTTACAAAAGAATCAAGAGTTTAACCGTGAGTTAAATCTAGTTCGCTGGATGAACACAACATCATTAATTTAGATAAATTCGGAATTAAAGGTAGAAACATGAAATAAAATTTTAATTTTGTAAACATTAATTACGGAACTTCAGTTTTAATTAGGGACTGAAACCTTGAAAAAATTAGTTTCTAGTTAAGGTTCGGGTTAATCAAAACAAAAAATTAAAATATACACTTCGACCACGTTAATAATATTTCTTTTGAAATATTTGTTTTGTTGTAATATTTGTTTTGTAATTGTAATAAACTACTTGTTTATGTGCACAGCGGAATTTTTTTTAGTAATATTTTGAACCGAACCTGCTTGAGGTTTTGGTTCGGTTCGGGTTTCAGGTTCGGGTTCAACGTTTACAATCTAAAACAATATTCTGAAACAACTCATATTAGTTGTGCGAAGTGGCAATACCTTTTAATCAGTGTTATAATTAAAAATATTAGACTAACTAGGATTGCACAATGAAAACAATCGTACATATATTTGATAATTTTTAAAGCTAATGTTTTTTACCAAATTTACAATGTTCAATTACTGTTTCCTGCTTCCTTCAATATTGAATAAACATTAAAATCAATTATGCTAATAAGTTTTTCATACCAATTTTAAATGAAGAAACCTTATATTAAATCTCAAAAAATATTTTTGTTTATTTCTTGCCTTGGGATTTTAATTACAGGCAGGCATCCATGAACAAAAAAAATAAAATTAGTTATACAATTAATTTTGTTTTATTAAGTTCTCCCCAAATCTTTATAATAATGTAATATTTTTCAAAAATGTGTTGCGTAACTAACTACGCTTTAATTGTCCAGTTTGCAGAAGTAAATATTACTTTGGAAAATATTAATTAAAAATTCTGTTCATAAGCGAATAATTGTCTCGTTTCTGCGGGCTTATGAAATTTTGTTTTTTAAACAAAAAAAAAGGACATTTAGTAAAAGAAAATGGTTAAGCATTTTCCTAAATACAAAAACGTTTATTAACCCTTTTCTTATCAACGACGCAAAGCTAATAAAATCTTCTCAATCTCCATTTTATATATACATAATATTAATAACTATAATCACTCATTAAGAAGTTTTATGAAACTGGTAATCTTTTTATTATTCTTAATCAATGGTATAATATAAAAAGTTAAAGATTTAATACCATAAAACTCATCTCTTCGAAAAATTTATTAAAAATGTCGAGGTGGAAACTATATTGAACCCATTAAATAATAAAATACCATCAAAGACATTATATGGCTTTGATACCATTATTTAAATTAATTTTAATAATTTTTCCGTAAGGTGATTTTTCAAACTGAAATTAATTTTTATGTAATTTTTGTTGTACATTTTGTGTCCTACAAACAATATTTATATTTTCTTTGAATTTATAATTAAAATTAGATGTTTTATCTTGTAGGTACATTATACATTATTATCTCGCACAACAAATTTTTAAGAGTTTCATAGATTCTATAATCAATAGTACCGCAAGTATAAAAGCAGTTGCAAAAATTAATAACAAAAAATATTTCTACATGAACCCCATAGCACTTGGATAGGACCAACATATTTTCATTAATTTATGTTTTATAAGAATATGATGGCCTTATTCAAGAGATACCGGGAGCTCCTTAATACGGGATGGTGTGGAAATTCCAGTAATCTCTGCACCGACCCGGAATCAAAAAGATCTCGATGGCTCTTAAGTAGGGCCATAACTTATCAAACTCATAAGCCATTGAACAACATTATAATTATATGCAAGTGCGAGTTAATTGATTGACTTCGATATGTTCAAAATCGCATGAAATTAAAAATCATTTACACATTTTTTTTCTTTTCTCGCATAATGTATGTTTATACAGCATAATTTAATTTACAATAAAATAACGTCAATTAAAGTTGAACTTTTACATTTTTTACACTTCATCGTACTTTTATTCGTGTATTATTAAAAAGGAAGTAGTTATATTTATGATGTTTGTATTGTATGATTTAATTTGCAATAAATACTGAAAATAACGTGAATTAAAGATGAACTTTTACATTTTTTTACACTTCACCGCAATTTTATACGTGTTTATTAAAAAGGAAGTAAAATGTTGATTGAATATATTTCATTGAACTCTATTATTGTGAAAAATCATAAATGGTGTTAACAGTAGATAATTGTATATTATATATACTTTTGTAAGGATTCTCTTTGTAATTTATTGTTTTTATTGTATTTTATTTTCTGTAAGAATACTATAAATTTAATATTTACGCAAGATATTGAATATTTGTTGTTTAACGGCTCCCTCGCAATTTTTTTGTATAGGCAATTAAAATTGCTTTTAAACTCAAAAAATTACAAAAAAAAAAAAATTTTAGGTCGCTTCAATTTAAAAACGGTGTTTCAAATATACTACTTAAGCTTAGATTATTAAACTTCTTTCTAACTAAAATTTACTTTTTCATGCATTCGGAAGAAAGGTAATGCTTTTGTAATTAAAATTTGTACTTAAATTATTTTTTTTATCTTTATTGATGTAAACATTGTTTTCGATTTTAAACATTTAATTGAAAATACCTACCTAATGTGCGTATGAAAGTTATCTTATTTCCTTTTCGGTGAATGTTTATTAAAAAGTATAACGACTGTTATACTGATATGATATTACGATATGAACGTTATTTTAATAATAAAAATTTCATAAAGTGAAAGCAAAGTTGTTGCTTTTCATAACGTACACTCTTTTTTCTTGTTCAACATCTTTTATTTAACTTTAGATTGGTTGCCAAAAATTGATCTTGAAATTCGAACAAACGGGTAAAAATTGCTAATTTTCGCATTTTTCGGCTGCTTTTTCGAACTACAAAAACGATTTTTGACAATTTCCATGACAAGTTAACGTGGTACGAGGTGTTTTGTACAAATATATTTATTATTTCAATTCCGAAACCAGTGTTCATTGCGAAAATTTTCTATCAAAGAAATTTCATATACCTTCTCTGTATATAAGGAAGTTGGAAAAGAATACAATAATTTTTCTATAATTTTCTATAAATCTTTTCAATTTCTTAAAATTAAAATGTGTGAGATAAATTTTAACAATAAACTATTTTGAACCATATAAAGCTAAGTACAAAACATCATCTTATTTTAATAAATTTTATGGTTACATGTAAAATTCTATTCTAAAGAATGAGAAAATAAATTATTAAAAACCAAAATTGCTGCTTAAGAATATTATTGTGCAATAAATATTTTATGATAGATTGCTTTGATAAGAATATAAAAAAATAATTCATAAATTTGTGTTTACAAATAATTTTTTTTATTAACTGAATCCTGAAATCCTTAGGTAATAAAAACATTTAATGGGTGGAGTAACATTTGACCACAAACGATTTTTTTCAACTATTTCGCCCCTCAACTTTTCAAAATTTAGAAAAATATTGTTCTTTGAATTATCTCAAATTTTTGATAGCTAATACAGGGAAGTAAAATTATGTATATGCATTTTTAATATATGATTTAGTCAACAAATATAATATTTTCTTTTTAATAAATTTTTATCAGATCAGTTTAAAATATGTTCTTATTTTGCATATTACCGCAATTTAATTTTTTACATAATACCCTTTCTTTGAAAATTATTATACATGAAAATACAATTTATGACTGCTTTGCGAAATTTGATAAGATTGATGAATTGAAAGTTGTATTTGTATCCCTTTTTCTTCAACAAAAAAATATATGTATATTCTTAATCAATATATTTTTGAATATAGTTTTTACGAAAAAAGTGACTGTATATCCTTAAAAACAAAGTATATTTCTTGAGTGTCCAATCAAAAATTATTTTTGAATTTTATTTAAGTTTAAGTAACCCAAAATCAAAGTATCTATTTGTCCTTTTTTTTAAGATACATTTTTTTTTACTTTTTTATATCGTGATTTATTAAAGTTTTCTATTGTGTTTTTGATTAAAAAGATAATTTATGTTGACTATAGTAATCGTCCCGTATTCAGATTCTAGTAGAAATAGTTTTTATTTGATATGCAATTATGCTGAACACATTTAAAGCATCTCTTTAATATATAATTTCGGGGTTTATCGCAGTTTCCGCGGGTTAGTCGCAATCGGATATGATACGTCCGTACTCGAAAGCCTTTAATGAAAAAAAAAATTCAAATAGGTTTTTTCGCGAATTCTGTATCGATTTTCGAGGGTTGGTAATGATCAGTTTGGAAGAGGGTGTATTTTGTATTTAAATTATGTTAAAAACAAATGTAAGTTAAAAACAAATGTAAGAAGAAATGTAAATTAAAGAAAATGATCAAAAAGATTGTTGTTATCAGAGACTTGAACCGGAACAGAACCGAAAACCGACAACCGGAAACACCGAAATTTTATGACCGAAATTTTATGACGAACTGTAACCGTAACTGAACCCAAGTTTAGTTAACATAAAAAACCGTAACTGAAACCGGATCGTAATTTTTTCGGTATATTTTTCGTTCTTTTAGCTTTTAAAAAAAAATTGGACTTGTATTTCGACATTTTTTACATCCAAGAAAAATGGTAAACGTACTTTTGTAATATCTTAGAATCCGAAAAGTGAAATTACGTAATGTTTATATATGTATAGTGTTGTAGTGTTGAGCTTAACTAAATTTAGATGAATTTATATTTAGAAAGTTGTTGTTGTTTTTCTTTGGGGGTTTCATATGTGTAAAGTATACAACATGGATTTGTTTCGTAAAATTGGTAAACTTTACATGGAAAATTTTGAAGGCACAAATCACTATTTTAAATTGCCCCTTTTATATATTTCTAAATATTACAAAATTATGTATAATGTATGTAAGTATTTTGTGTACTTATTATAAGAAAACGCCAAAGAATCCACGAAAATATTTAGATGACATAAAGTCAATTTATTTTATGTCGCTTTCCTACTGCATTTTTGTCAGTTTTTAGAAATTATTAAAAAATAATAGTGTAACCGTAACCGAAACGGTAACCGTAACCGGAACGAAAACAAAATACTAAACCGAACCGTAACCGGAACACAAAAAAATTTTAAGAACTAAACCAAAACCGAACCGAAATAAATATCTGTTTAAATCAAAAAGATTGTTGTTATAAAAATATGTATATTTAGATTAAGTAAAAATTGTTATTGGGTTAATAATTAATTGTTTGATATTTATATGTGTTAATATAATTAAATTAAAATCAAGTTGATATTGTGGAAACGGCATTGTGATATGTCAGATGAATTGGAAAATAGTTATCGGAATATTTACTAAGAATAAAGAATTTGCTATATTAATTAATCTGTGAAAAAAGTTTTTATAGTAAACACAAAAATATAAAATAAACATTTAAGCTTGTGTTTAAATGTGATTTATATATCTATATATAATACAAATATTTACAACACATTCAGTATAGCATACACTGTGCCAGCGGCGGACTGGCACCAAAATTTGGCCCGGGCATTTCAAAATTATTCGTTGCAATATTTTCTGTCTTTAAAGTCTTTTAAGAGCGTTGTAATGAAATTTGCTTAGAAAATAATAAATTTCCTAAATCTAACTCATTAGCATTTAAAAAATAAGCTTGTGTAAAATTTCTATGCATCTATGTTCTATGTCCCAATCAAAAAATCTGAGTCTACCTCTGTGTATGAAGAAAAATTTATTTTCTACTTTTTCATGCGGCTTGGCCTCAGTTTTGTTTAAAAACTCGTTTTTTATTTATTTTTATTTCCTGTCTTTTTCACGTTAAGTAAATTGTTTTTACAAATTTTCCTCAATTTTTCATGAAAGTTTTTATGGTTGTTGAAGAAATACTTATGAAAAATTTTCCGATGATTTTCCCGCTTTTCCGGGTTTTCCATGGAGTTTTCCACAAAAGCAACTTTATACAACTCATTACGCTATACAACTTTGTCTCAGGTTGCAAAACACTCAAACGGAGAAACTCCGGAAAAACGTTTTACCTGAACTTTCCTAGATTTTTTCTGCAAGTTTTCACCATTGTCGGAGAGAAAGTAATGATGCCCGTTAATAGTTAACTTGATCCTGCATAATTTAGAAAACTTTTTTACCGGAAATTTTTTCGGAAAAATCGGAGAACTCTGCATTTTTCCTGAAACGGATTTATCACTAATAAAATTTGTACCAAATTTTCAAATGATTTTTCCGGATTTTCCCGGTTTTCAATGACAATTTCCGTTTCAAATTTTGATAGATTCAACTGTCACGCGACATGAACCTGTGTGCCAAATTTCAGCTCGCTGTGATGACGAAAAGCGGGTCTACGAGAGTGTTCAAAATGGTCAAAATACAGACAGACAAATTCGTGTACGATTTAATAATAATTGTGGCCTCAAAAAGGAAACTAACACTTATTTAAAGAAATACATCTTATGAAATCGGCCCCAACAATTTAAATATGTAATTGTTTAATTTAGAGAATTCCTTCTTGGATAATATTACTTTTAATTCTAGATTCGTAAGCTTGTAAAGAATATATAATATTAAAAAAACTGTCGCACCACCGGGCATTTGCCCGGTATGCCCGACTGCCAGTCCGCCGCTGCACTGTGCCCACTGTCGATACTAAATTTTTAAATCTTATAATTCAACCTCATATATGGTTTTTAGACTGACATTAAACATACAAAAAAAATATGTGAGTCTCGGGACACACGGAAGAAGTGAAACTTCATGGCAAGTAGTATTTTCTGGAGCGGCTAAATAAATATTTAAAATGGCCAAGTGCATATAAGATATGACGCCGATCGATTTTTTCGACGGCGACTAGTTGATTTTTGTCCTTCGACTGCTGCGGCCAGTCGACTTAAAATAACTTGTTTTGGAGGAATTCGGCGGCTTAGAAAAAATTAAACAAAAAAAATTAAAAACCGGAGACTACTTAGATATAAAAACATTTAAAAATTCTAAATACTTTTTAAGCTCAAAAAGTTTAGTGGCATAATGGCTTTTAAATTATTTCAAAATGGCTAGAATTATGGCTGCATGGCAACACTGGTTGCCAGATGATTTCACTATATTTGAAGCCGTAAACAAAATTCCGGTTACAACTACATTATTAGCGACAATAATGTATGAAAAAACAGCAGCGTGGCTTAAATCATGTTTTCTTTTTGTTGCCTGAATAGTTTAAACTAAAATAACTTTTTCAAATATGCCTGAAAAATTTCATGTTTATTAGTACTTCTTCTGAAAAGGAATTAGAATAAAAATATTCTACATGCATTGCATTAATGGAATTTAATGGCAAAAATAATTTATACCAACAACTCAATTAAAAATTACTTCAAAAAAAAAATCTGTTTTAGTTAAAAGAGCATTTTCAAATATGACTGCAAAATTTGACATTAGTATTTCCGAAAAGTATTTGTAATAAACATATTCCTCCTGCATTTTATTAGTGTAATTTAATGTCAAAAATAAATTACACTAAAAAAATTACATTAAGAAAAATTAATATCAAAAATAAATTATCTACAAAATAGGTGCATTGGAACATTTTTATTCAGAATACATATTTGTATTCCAAAAACTTTTTGAAAATTAGCACTAATAATTAATAAATGAAATATTTGTTATTCAATAATTTAAAATAAATTTTATTTTCCTTTCAATCGAAAAACAAAATAGTATTTTCGACTTTAATTCTGAGCCAATATAGAGTAGGTTATTGCGCTGATAAGCTTCATTAAGTTGCTAGCGGCTGTCGGTTTTATCATCAGCTGACACATAAATTTTTTCTTTTTTCTTTTTTTTTTGAAACGTTACATTTTTGACACCCGGCGTTACATTTTTGACACTTACATTTTTTTCACTCTCAATCTCAATGCCTCTAAAGAAGTTTCACTTCAAAAATAATTTTAATCAGCCATTAATTTATTGAAATGACTTAAAATTATCCAATGTTGTTACGGTGCTGTTATATATTAAATAGAACAAACAAAAAACCTGAGTGCAAATTTTTTATTGCATATACAACACTTTTTAGGGTTAAATATATTCTTTAAAAAGTATAAATGAATTTCTTTTTAATATATAAAATAACTAAATAATATATAAAATATAAAAGTTAGATATTAAATTTCTTGTCATTAGTGACAAATTCGGTACAGTGGACTCAGTAAGAACATGCAGTCAGTTCTTTTTTCAAAAATTAAACCGATGCTATTGAAATTTGAAAAATCTAGGCATATCACGAAAATATAATACTCATTAAAAACATGATAAGAACAGATGAAAGAAAAATAATTTCTCAATTACAAAATTATTCAGTATATAGTCTACTATACAAGAATTAATAGTATTCTTATGTAAGTATATATTATTTTGTTTTGTTTTTCTAAATAATTTTATTCCAGTAGGTATTATTTGTTGTAATTTTGTCGAAAAATTAAATGGTTTGTCCACGCGTAAGGAAAATTAAGTTTTTTTGATCCCCCATACTTGGTTTTTATTTTTTATTTTATTTTTAGTATATTTGAATTAAATAAAATAAAAATAAACTTATTTTTATTTAAACGTTTATTTACTTGTTATATGAAACGAATAAAAAAAAAAGTTGTTTTTAGTTTGTAAAGCAATAACAATTATGTAATTGCCATTAAATGTTGTTATTTCACTAAAATTAATTTATTTCAGAATATATTAAATGAATTTTTCCATTTTATAAATTATGATAGTTTCGTTTTATATAATTATAATTCATTTGATCATTTGAATAATAAAATATGTCTCTATTTATTATTAAAATGATTATCTCATAAAAAAACTAAAAACACATTTAGATTTAGATATAATTAATTTATGTTTGTAATATCGACATACCCTCTATCAGCTTTGACCAATTTATTAACTCCTTTTTTATTACTATGAAGTGTTATAGAGCGAATAGTCTATCCTACCACAGAAGAAAAATTTAGATTTAGCCTTAGCTTTAAAATAGAATAATTTGTAATTTAAATTATTGTATACTATTTTCTAAATTAAAGAGTATTAGATGCTATTGTAGCGCCGACGAAACATCGATCCCGGCATTATTGTAAATGCACAGGGATTACAAACATGCACAGGGATTACAAACATATGTATGTATGTTTTTGAAATTAAACAGTTTTGTAAAATATAAACAGAGTACATTCTTGGAAAGCCAGTAATCGAAATTTATAATTAAATTCCTGATATGGACTATTGAACCAATAAAATAGTATAGTAGTTTTTTTATAGTTTTGGAAAAAAGACTACTTCAATTACAAAGCAAATAGGTATTTGTGAAATTAATTATATATAATTATAATTTTTATTCAATAAAATTTCAATACAAAATGTTAAAAATGCCTAAATAATAAATAATTCATTTCTGAGAAAATATGTTTTGTTATTTAATTTAATAATTAAATTAAACTAAAATATTTCCTGTAATTCTATAAATTAGCATATGTATTATTTTTGATAAGAAAGAACTAACTTTATGTAAAAGTTACAAATATTTGTCCATTTTTTTTTTTGAAAAAAAAAAAGAATATTCATTAAAATAATAATATATATTAATTTGTGTTCCAGACATCATTTATAAGTGGTTGCATAAAAATAGTGATTTAATAAAACGTAACAATTTTTGTTCAAAAATTTTTATTTACCTTTATTATTATTCATTTTTGGAAACAAAATTTAAACATGTGCAGTACGTATTTAATTATATTTCTTCAACCGAAATTTATGTCTATTGTTCCATGTTATTTTCCATAATCATAACATAGATTCATGTTTTTTGTTTTTAAAAATGCTAATTTAAGAACATAAATGAATTTCATGTTTATTTTATATAAATATTAATATGCATTGTTCGAATTTTTAACTAATCTATGTTGGTTATCTTTAAACATTGCTACGAGTAAAATATTCTTAATTTTTTTTTTATGAAGATTCTATGAACAAATTTAATATTACTACATAGTAATCGATTGCAATGGAAATTCGAGTGAAAATACTTTTTATTTTATTTATTTTTGGGTGTAACATATTTTCTTTGTTGTATTAACATTAAAAAAATAATAATGAATATAATACGACTAAAATGTCTGAAGTGTAATTTAATAGAAAATTTAAATTTTTCATATAAAAAATGTTAGCTTGTGAGCAGGGACGGCTCGTGCAACAGTAAGTGCCCAGGCACTTATTGATTTAGGAGCCTATTCGACAGACAAACAAACAAACATTGAGTTTTAATATATAGATTTGATTAAAATGACTACAAATTAGAATTTAAGTTTGGTCAAAAACCAAAAGAAATCAAATGATAATTTTTTATGAAATAACAATTTCCTCTCCTTTTTAAAACAATAACAAATAAATTTCAATATTCTCTTACTAAGCAATTTTTTTGTTGCTTTTAATTCAACAATATGAAAAGCACAAAAATCAATTGCATTTTTACATCACATCAAATTTTCTTCTTTGTTTTGTTTCTTATAAAAAAAATTCTCTCTTTTAAAACAATAACAAACAAATTTCAATATCGCCTATAAGCAAGCAATTATTTTGTTGCCTTTAATGCTACACAAAAAGGATTATGAGAAAGCATTTCTTATGTTCTTCTATTTGCATATGGCAAAAATATATAATAGTTAAAATAAAATATAAGCAATGAGGAGGAATAGAAGCACCCAGGAAATGCCTGGGTTGCTTAGTACTACCAGCCGTCCCTGCTTGTGAGATGGTGAGACAAATAAGAACGATTTTTATTGAAGTTTAACTTCTTTAGCGAGGTATTGTAAAAAATGTTGTGAGGAAATAGGGGAAAAAAGAAGACAGAATATAGTATGTCCTATGTAGCGAAAAGTAAAAGCCACAACGCTGCAAAGTAGGGGTAATAACCACAAAATGTAGTATCATATGTTAAAAAGTAAAAACAAATATAAAAGCAGGGAAATATAAGACGTTGTAGAATGTAGCATGCATTTACGAAAATAAAATAGCGATACTACACAACATAACAAAATACTAACGATGTGTGGAAAGCAAAAAACAAAAAAAACCATATAGAAATAGAATTATAAAATTGTACAATTACAGAATTAAAGATCAACTGATTTTGTTGTTAATATTTATTTAGTTTATTTCCTTTTCGAATTAGTGAAATTCTATCATATGAAACAGAAACGCTGTTTGTCTGTTTGTCTGTTCCAAATAGGCTCCTAAACCGCTCAGCCGATCGTTTTCAAGCTTACGCCATTTCTTTGTCTATTTTAAAATTTGATTGGCCTCCTACCTAGCGACCTCCCCTGAGGGCCCACTTCAAAAGTTCGTTCGATTTCAGTCAAATTTGATATGTAAAAAGAGGAGCTGATTACACACAAATTTCGTAACAAAAAATTTATTTTCGATTTCATTCAAATTTGGTACGTAAAAAGAGGAAATGATTACACACAAATTTCGTAATAAAGAATTTCATTCAAATTTGGTAAATAAAATGAGGAAACGATTAAACACGCAAATTTCGTAAAAAAAAATTGATTGATCCTACTCAGCGACTACCACTGGGGGCGGACTAGGGAATGCATTTTTTTAAAAAAATTAATTCCGGATTTTCGGAATTGTCTTGAAATGAAATCCGCAGCTCCGGTTTATTCCGAAATTTCATCCAAAAAATTTTAATATATTAAAAAATTAAATTTAATTATTCTTTAACTTAAATATTAGTGTATTTAGTTCAAAACATTAAAATTATAACAATTTAAATTATGAAATATTTTTTATTAAAATAAAATTTTATGCTTTTCAATAAACCGGAAGTGAATAAACTGAATGGAAAAATAAAAATTTGAACCACAAAGTATCCAATGTTTTATCATTAACTTTTCAACGAATTTTTATTGAAAATGTTCCTGCAACGTTGTTAATAAGTTATATTAGAGAGTTTCCAAAATTGTTCCTCGGGTGCCCCCCTTGATCTCAAAATTTAATTTCACTTCGAATTCCAAATAAATCATTGAACTTAGGAACTCCAACTTATTTTGTTAATGTTGATTAATATGAAAAAAAAGTTTTATGTATTTTGCAGACTTGCGATAGCTACTTAGATTTCAATTTTTGTGAATTTTAATGCTTTATGCCTAAATAATAAAAAAAAAAAAAATAATTAGTCAAAATTCCCGCCAGTAAAAGTTTTACCAAATGCAAAAATTCGGAATTTAGCATTTTGAATTCCGAATTTTTTGAACTTCCGGAATTCCGGAATCCGAAAATCCGGTTTTGCATTCCCTAAGGCGGACTTCTAAAGTTCTTCCGATTTCATTCAAATTTAATAAATAAATAGAGGTAAGGATTAAACACATAAATTATGTAACAAAAAATTGACCCAACGACTTCTTAAGTTCGTTCGATTTTATTCAAATAAATTTTGTAACAAAAAATTTATTGATCCTACCCAGCGACTTCTAAAGTTCGTCCGATTTCATTCAAATTTGGTACGTAAAAAAGAATAAATGATTACACACAAATTTCGTAAGAAAAAATTTAGCCCCCTCTTCCACTTACAAAAGTAAATCAGTCAGAGTCCGTAGCAAAATAAATATTTGCAAGTAAATAAAGAAGTTAAACTTCTTTCGTGAGCTTATGGGGATGAGGCTCACACATATTTTTATTTTTTTTTTCCAAATTTTGTCGATTGGAAGCCGTTCGACATCCAGCCAATACCCGATTCGAATCGAACGCTAAAACATTTTATCGGAATATAAAAAAATTTTGAGATCCTTTTCTAACGTAGACCCCGCGATCAAAATTTCTAGTACCCTTTGACCGTCTCCAGTCCTACTTAATTTCCAAATTTCAGCCAAATCGGTCCAGTGGCTACGCGTGATTGAAACAAAAAGAGAAATAGAGAAATAGTCAGAGAATTTTCATGTTTATTTATAAGATTTGATTATTTTTGTTTAAAAAAAATGGGTGAGTGCCACTTGTACAATTACCAGTTGTACAATTTTTCAAATTGTATGGCGAAAAAAAATTGTACAACTAGTATTTTTCTCTGTACAACCGGTAAAAAATAATCCAGTTGCACAATTGACCAGTTGTACAATTTACCAGTTGTACAGACAAATTTACCATTTGTACAATTCAGTTATCACCACTTGTACATTTTAGACCAGTTGTAAAATCCTTTTTTTCTCAAATTAACCACTTGTACAATGTTTGACCAGATGTACAATATTTATTTTTATAAAATTAACCACTTGTACAATTTTTGACCAGTTGTACAATTTATCTTTTATCAAATTAACCACTTGTACAATTTTTAACCAGTTGTACAATCTCTATGGTAAAGTTATAACCGTGAAAAACTAAGCAAAATGTATGGAAAAGCTGTTGTGCATAATGGGTGACCGTGCCCTAGCGGGGGATGGAAATAAGGCCGCTAGGATTTTTTGTTGCGGTCTTATTTCATTTTGAAAAATGAAATTAGACCGCAAAAAAAGTCCTCGCGGCCTTATTTCATTTTGATAAATGAAATAAGACCGCGACCAAAATCATCGCTGCCTTATTCCATTTTGAAAAATGAAATAAGACCGCGACAAAAAAAAATTTTTTTGGAGGGCTAATTCCATTTTTATAAATGAAATAAGGCCGCGTAGTAATTTCATGTTTCAAAATGAAATAAGACCTCGATAAAAAATCTTGTGAGGTGAGCACACAGGGCAGGGGGCCGCAGGGCGGCGGGCGGGCGGTTGGTCAGTGGGATTTGCGGCGCCAGCCGCAAATCCCACTGACCAACCGCCCGCCCGCCGCCCTGCTGCCCCCTGCCTTGTGTGCTCACCTCACAAGATTTTTTATTGAGCCCTTTTTTCATTTTGAAACATGAAATTAGACCTCCACGCGGCCTTATTTCACTGCGCCGCCCTAGCGCCTTTTCCAAAAATTGTACAAGTGGTAAATTACAAAAAAAAAAAAGATTGTACAACTGTCAAAAATTGAACAAGTGGTTAAATCGAGATTGTACAACTGGTCTAAAATGTACAACTGGATTGTACAACTGGCACTAGTCTGTACAAGTGGTCAATAGTACAAGTGGAATCTTTTTACCACTTGTACAATCCAAACAACCAGACAACAATTAAATTTTAAATTGTACAAGTGGTATTTTGGATTGTACAACTGGTACAAAAAAATTGTACAACTGGTAATTGTACAACTGACATGCATCCAAAAAAATGTTGGAATCATCGTACTAGAAAATATGCATAACACTACTTGAACAATTATTTAAAAATACAATTTTGTGTAAAAATATGATAATTAATAAATATTTTTTATTATTATTGCCAATTTTTAAATATCATTTCCATAATAATTTGTTTTTCAGAAATTTAATTAAATTTTTTCATTTATGTCGTTCTAGAATAAATTTAATGAATGTTCACCATGATAAATCATAAATGCGCCAAAAAAGTGTCTATAAAAAAACAAGACTAAACTTTTGCTTTGAAGTTAATGAAAGTCAAAGTACACACATATACAAGTATTTTAAATGGGAAAATAATTTTTATTATACATTTCAATGGTTCATTTAGACTTTTACAGCATTTCAAAATTTGGCAAGAATAAAATTTAGAAAAACTGCTTATTTGTGAATATTTTAACAAAACTAATTATGAACAAAAGGCTTATCATTATGGAACTTTTTTCTTTGAGACAAATGCTTGATTAAGATTTCATAATGTACACAGAAAAAACAGATAGCTGTGGCAGCTATATTTTCTGAATATTTGAACTATAGTGAATGAAGTTAGTGAAATTGGCTATTAATCATAGCAAGCACAAATAGCTAATAGTTTTACTTTTTAATATACATATCTGTTCATATGATTATAGCAATATTTGTCATAAAAATCTAAGAAACTTATATTTGTACTTATTGTAGAAAAAAATATTTTATATTATTTATTTTTTGCTGCAAAAAACAATAAAAATTATAATTTTCGAATAGCAAATTTTGCTACAATTCATTTTCTATTTTTCGACTAGTTATTATGAATTAAATAATAAACAGAATATTTTAAGCACTGACTATTAGAATGATTCCATTTATCAGCATAGTACGTATAATGTAATTTTATAACTAAGCAGGACAAGGAAAGTAAAATTATCATCATTGATCAGTTTCAATATACTCGAGCTAATTATTTCTACACATTAAGCATACTCCGACGAAAATTAAAAATATTTTCTTTTTTAAAAATAAAATTATTAAAATAATTTTTAATGATTAAAATCGAATTTAAATTTTATTAAATACATTTATGTTTATTTTTAATTTTTCATTTGTTTCAGATTAAATTTTTCGTCAAATAAAAATTAATAAATTTATAAAACTTAATCATTAAAAATTTAAAAATTAGAAATAGAACAAATGCTATTTTCGCTACATTTAAAACTATAGCGTTGATGTTCAGTAAATCTGTGGGATCTTTAGAACAAATTATTTCAAAAAAATATTCTTCATTTAGTTGCACAAAGAAGCACTCTGTTTTCAGATCATCAACATTTTTACTTTTATTTTCTTTTATTTTTCTAATTTAGAAGGACTCCAAAGCAATAGAAACATCTAGAATGAACATATAAAAAAAAACAAATGTCAAAATAAAGTACCTAAAAAATATGTATTAACTTTTTAGAACGTCTCTATGAAAGTGGTCATATTTATTTGAGCAAAATAAATTTACTATCTTATCTCATAGTTTGCTCGATCTATCCCTACTCTTAATATTAAAAAAAATGGTCCAAAAATGGTGTCGATTGGTTCAGTAGTTTTTTGATATGGTATTAGTTAATCGTTCCACCTATTGAAAATTGTTCAACGATTTTGCTAAACCATTTCAGTAATCTCGAATAAAAACCAACAAGTTTTAGTACATCTGTAAGTAACACACAAAGGGACATTCATTTTATATATATTTAGATACAGATAAAAGAATGAGAAAATTATGAAATGTTTCGAATATTTATATATAAAATGTGTTATTATATGCATATATCAACATCATGCTACATCTGTATTTTGAAAGATAAAATCATTTGACAATTTTTTTTTTTTTCATTCAATTCAAGATGAAATAAAGATTAATGTGACGTTTTTAATATCAATTATTCACAGTCGTCTATGAAATTTTTTTTATCTAAGTTTCGCAAACAATTTCCAGTATCTACACATACGAGTTTTTTTATTTATATCTTCTTTAAGCTTCAGAAGTCAAGATATATTCTTAGAAGGGTAAAGGAAGGATTACTGCTAATTTCTCAATATTAATAAATGCCTATTTTTGTTTTTTTAATTAAAATTTATTAATCTTCCACAAATTTGAATTTTAATAAGAACTTTATGATGAGTATCAAACAAATGGGTATATACAATATAAAAGTATAAATACATATATGTAAATATTATATAATGCTTTTACATTTATATTTATATTATATAATGTTTTATAATGTAATGAACTTGAACTAATTGTGCGATGATTAAATAGATTACAATTAAAAGAATTAAGAAAATAAAAAAAAAAAATATTGTTCGAAATGAAATCTCATCAATGAATATAAAAAAAAATCTTATATCGTAGACATCAGTCGACCGAAAAAGTACTAAATATCTATTTATCACATATTAATAATTATTCTATTACTAAAGGAAAAAAAAATCTATATTTATATATCGATATACATATACCTACTAGTTGTGTAGGTATGTTTTCGCAAATATTTTATTTTGTTAATAAATTTTTTTTTTGTTTACATTTTCGACATTTGAAAACAACTTTTTTTTTTTAATCTTGCAGAAATGTACACAATTTTAGAAATTGTGTGAAAATAATAATAATATTGTTGAATACAGCTTTAATATTAGTACTATATAAAATTATAGGGTCCGCGCAATAACTCATCGGTACTTAACTCATCGGTCGATTTTGGATAAGTTATATCCATTTTAACTCATCCGAAAATTTGCCGATGAGTTATATCCTTTGAAATGTTTGCACCCTATGTTCCGCCACGGAATAAGGAAAAAAAAAAAAAAAAAAAACATACTCACTGCATATATATCCAATCGGTAATTAAGAATATTTAATTTCCAATTAACGAAAATTATAAATGAGAAACCATAGCCGATAAAAGCTCTTATATAAAATAATGAAATGAGATTAGTGTCTCATGAATTATTATGAAAATATGCTCACAAAACATAAAAATTTATTGTATGAGATCTTAAAATATATATATTGGATTGCGGGAATTAACAAATAAAAAAATGTATAATAAAAGTAATGTTGTACATTTGATTTATCTTCTATTAATTTAAGTTGGTAATTTACTTTAAGTCTGCAGAGAATAACAGAAATAAGACTCAATCTTAACACAAAAATTTAATTAAATTATTTTAGTCTATACTATCTTAAGTATCCCCATAATCAGCCTTATTCGTAAAACTTCGAAAACTAAAATTTTTTTTCTTTACTAAATACTACAACGATATAAAATTCTGATCCTCAAAAAGTCAATTCTAAAATTGATGTAGAAATTCTATACATTGCCATAAGTAAATAGAAATACTTAGATAACGATTTGCTTTTCAAATTATGTCAGTATATTATAAAATTATCATAACCAAATTTTTTGTGAAGATTTCCATGCGAATAAATTTTTTTTTTACATAAAATATTTCTATACATATAAAATGTATTCAAAGTTCAAATTTCATATAAAATCCTATTGACATCAGCATTAAGGTGTAATTTAAGGACAAATTCTGCTTATAAAGGATAATATAGCCGTGAAAATACCCCAAATCTATTTCAAATGTAATTTTCAATAAAATAAAACTGGGAAAATTTTATTATTTTATTTTTTAATAAAAAGTGTACAAAAAACAGCTCCAAAGGAATATATTTCTATAATGTTATTAAAGTGAAGACAGTCAATGTTACATTAAATTTATTTATAATATGATTTTCAGAAAATTGAGTAAGCAGTTTTTTTTTCTTCAAATTTATTTTCCCAATTTTCTTCAAAAACATTTTTGACGAACTGTTCGATAATATGATTTTAAAATTGAAGCTTTTTTGAACTTATAATGTTGATGTTGATATAAAAATGTTTTCACATTAAGAATTGAAGATATTAATATGGAAAATATTTATATAATATGTATGGATTATGAATGTACAAACAAATTAAACAAAACATCGGATCCGACACACTGAGAAAAAAAGGCTAAGATAATAGAACCGCGAAAGTTTTTTGTCATAGCCGCGAAAGATAAAATAAGAGTGTGTTACCGCGAAAAATGTCTTATGTTTGATTTTGTCATACACCCAGAAAAAAAATGCTAGTTAAATTAACAATTTTTAACTGTTTTTAACTGTTAAACAAAAATTGTTGATGTTAAAGAGAAATTTTTTAAATTAAACTAATAAGTATTTGATCTAAGTAAAGATGCTTCTTATTTTAACATTTGATTTTGTTATTTTAAAATGTTTCAAACAGTTATTTAGTAAAAGCTGAAAATTGTAATTTTAACAACATTAATTGTTATTTTAAATATGTTTCATTCGAAAGAAATAAAACTTTACTATTCTCTATTTTAAATTAAAAACTCTTCTATTATTATAACAATTACACATTCAATTGTTGATATGACCATAAAAACTTTTGAAATAATGTTTTTGTTGTTATTTAAAAATGGTATATATAATAATAAAAATTGTCAAAGTAAAAATGGCATTGTTAAAAAAAAGTTTTGATTGATTTAAAATGTTACATTTTTAAAATAAATATTTATCTTGTTAAATTAAAGAACTTCGCTCTTAACTTGTCTCTTTTTTTACCGAATTTATATTTTCTATTTAATAAATTGTTGTCAGTAATACATAGCTTAGTGGAAGACTCTACATCACATTGAACACAGCGGTTAAGCAATGTCTCGTAGTGATAGTACTTAGATGAGTAACCAATAAAAAAAAAAGAAAAAAAAAAAACAAAAAAAAACAAAAAAAAAACAAATAAAACAAAAGAAAAAAAGAACCAAAAAAAACAAAAAAACAAAAAAAGGCGAAAAAAAAAACAAAACAAGGCGAAAAAAAAACAAAAAAAAAAAAAAACAAAAACAAACCAAAAAAATAAAAAAACAAAAAAAGTATTTTAAAATAATTATTTCGAATAGTTAATTTAACAGTTTGGCCACCGTAAGAGTAATAATATATTTTATTCTCAAACTGCTAAAATTGTTATAATAACAACTTAACATTTTAAATATAACAATTTTGTGTTAATTTTAACATTGTAATATGTCTTTTGAATTAACAATTTTTGCAATTTTAATTTAACTATAAAACCTTTTGCGCAAAATCTTTAAAGATTTTTTGTTAATTTTATCTACAAAATCTTTTAATTTAACAATTTTTTTTCTGGGTGAACAGCGAAAAAAAGCCAAAAATAGAAAAAATTTTGTTTCACGCTTGCGACAATTTGTTTTGTTATAACCGCGAAATGACAAAAATCGAGTTTTTGAGTTAAGCATTTTCTATTCAGCGATGGAGGTTTCAAAAATGATCAATTTAATCATATTTTGAGCTCTCTTCGTTCATTAGGTCAAAAATTATACAAGTTATAATTTTTTTTTCGATCAAAATAATACTGCGGCAAATAATATTAGGTCTGTTCTTTCCGAGTCATAACAAGTGTTTTAAAATCGTAAAAGTATTATAGTTTTTACTTTTTTAGTATTAACAGAATTAGTTTTATTGCAAAAGTACACTTGAATTAAAATATTTGTTTGCAGTCTCAAAACAAAAAGAGAATTGAACTGTTATTTTTGAAAGTGGTACAAGTCCATTTTTTCATGTATCATTTTTTCATGTAAATATGAAGAGAAGGTGGCTATATCTTACTAAAATTACCATTAACTCATTTTTTTGAAAAAGTGGACTTATACCACTTTCCAAAAAAACAGCTCAATTATTCTCACTGTATTGTTATAATTATTTCTCGGATTTTCATCTTTGATGGTCCAGTTCTTTGCGGAGTTCTAAATTTTAGTATAATTTTTTTTCTATATAGATTTTTAGATCAGAAATTTTGCTTTATTAACTTTTTTCGTATTATTATACAATTTACCTTAAAGCTAGATATTTCTTATTTCAATTAATTATAATTACTGGCTAATGCTTAGCGACTCTAATTATATTCTTATCTTTACATTTTTTTGTTTATATTACAATTTTATTATCTTTAATCTTTATTTGATTAACTTTCCTATCCCATTTTTTTTTTTTTTTTGGAAAATATTTGAAAAACCAAAATTATTATATCTTTATTTTTATTTTATTAAAACCTACTAACTACTCTACTTGCTTTTTTCTATATAGTTAAAATATTAATTTCGAATATTTAAAATTTAATTTTTTTTTGAAAATATTATGAAATTGCTTGTGCTTTATTATTTGTTTCATTTAGAATTAATATTTTTTTTTTTGTACTCTTGTTTAAATTTTGTACGTTAGTTCTATATGAAAATAAAAAAGATTATCTGGCATGAATGTAACTTTGAACTAGAATCAGGGCAACAGCAAATTTATTAAAAACTATAAACCTGTAAAGTGTAAAGGAATGAACAATAAATAATACTCAATAACCCGCAGCATCAAAAATTAATTAAGTTCCATATTGTTTCATCTCAATCGGTAGATATAATTTTTGAATATTCATTCGTCCTCTCATAGAATGTATTAGATTATTTTAAAAATAATCATAACATAATATTACGTTAGGTATTCACATATCACATTATATATTCTATTTAAAAAAAAAATTAAAGCTTATCAAGGGTATTTATTTGGAATATTTTTTAATCGAATGAATTTATATATCTTTTAATTTAAAATGTGTACCGTCCCACCGATCCTACTGACATAAATTCTTGTTTTGTTTCGAATCATATTAAAATGTTTTTATGATAAGTATTTATACTCAGGTTTTAGTGCTCAGCATTGTGCTTTTATTCAGATTCATATATGTTTCAAAAATACGGTATTATGCAGTAGGAGAAATAATTTTTTGACTCCTTGAACCTAGACATTGAAAAAAGTAGTATGATAAATTTGATAAAATGATACGCGAGATGATTTTGGTCCAAAAATTTCAAAAGAAACCAATATCACGAAACAATATTTACAATTCAAGTTTTGTGAAATTTTTGGTTTTGGTTTCATGAAAAATGTACATACTTTGAACATTTTATTTTCATGTTTTTCTAATGAATTTATCAAAGTCAAACACCACAAAATTGATATAACTAGTTTAATTCGATACATATAGAAAGGAGTTTTTTAATTCGTCAACCTAATAATTTCATAAAAAGTTGTTCATAATTTTTAGCAACAGTTGTTATTTTCAATTTAACGATATTTAACAACCAAAATTATTAAAAAAATATTTAGGATATATTTTTTTAAATAATATATTAAAGAACATTTAACGCATTAAGCATCAATTAACATAAGTAAACATATTTAAAAACATTGAGGTTATATTTATAACTACTCTACTTCTTTAACCTAAAACACTTTATGATAAAAGATATTATTCAGACTAAAAATATCTAGGTAGCTGAGGAAAGCTGTATACTTAACATATGAAAAGGCCAAAGAATTCTTAAGCCAGTAGATTAAGAGGTTGGGGAGATGCAGCAGCCGTCCTCCTTTGTGCATAATAACTTTTTATTTTAATTTGACCGTGGTACTTATTTAGAAACATTGAGAAAAAAAAGTAATTTTACGGTAATTTAAAAATTAAATACGGCGCTATGAACTAGGATATAATGAATTAGGATATAATCAACTATAATATCAAAATGAACTATAGGATATAAAAAAATTAACAATTTTTCAAATCTACGAACTTAAAATATTAAATTAACAAGAATATAAAAAAAGAACTAGAACTAAAATTTATTTGTATAGAATTTTTCTTTTGCTTTATATTTTTATTTAGATTGTAATTCGTTACATATAGTTTGAAATTTATTTATTTTTTGTGTTCTTTTGCAAAAACCTGTATTGGGCCATGTCGTGTTCGTGAATACCTAGAGGTTATATTGGTAATTAAATTAATAAATAAATAAATATGTACATAATGTACATAATGTTATATTTTTCAGAATATAAAAAAAAAATCTTATAATGGAAATGGTAATAATGTTTCATAATAAGAATAACAAGCATTTTAATTTCCATATTTCCATCCATTTTGCGAAGAATATTTAAATTTGAATGATTGGTTTAAGTATTGGTAAAACATATAGAATTAATGTAGATTTTTTTAATATGTTAATAGTAGGTCGCTACAGTAATTGAATTTGTGACATAATGTAATCATTCATAAGAAATCAAAAATTAAAAACAAATTCTTTTGATTTTATCAAATTATACACGAATACACCAAACGAGTGGAACTGGTAAGAAATAAGCAAATTTTGCATTCCTATTTTTAAAACACAGAATGCGCAGAACAATTTGGAAAAATATCATTTCATGTTAAATTGTTGCAGACTGCTTGCTATCCGCTAGAAACTAAGAACCTAAAACTATACTATTTAAAAAATACTATGGGTATAAAAATGTATGAGTACTCTGTTTAGTTTGGAAAACTCGCTTCAAAGATTTACTTCATTTCTTTCCGTAATTTTTGTTTCGAAAATGAAAACTGCAATGTGTGCCAACGTTTACCTTTTTTTTTTAAATTCCTATAACATGTGTTAGAGTTTTTAAAAATTAAATTATGAACAAGATAAAGTTAATTTTATAAGTTAAAAAAAATAAATTTCTATCACACGAAATAAAGATTTTTTCCGAAATTTTATATCGTGTTCACATTAATTGAATTTTGTATGGAATTTACGAAATCGCGGAATATTTCAAAATTCTAAACAAAAACTAAAATTTTACCAAATAAAATTGCAAACTCTTTTGTTCTTTACAAATTTTTCTAGTGATTAATCATTGTCATAAATTAGGCTATAAGTGCATTAAGTAATAAAAAGTAGTCATAAAAAATAATATGAGCTACAAAATGTATTTCTATGTACAAATAATGTTTATAAAAATCATGTGTTTATATATAATTATTATACATACAAAACGTTTTTATTTACAAAACACTTTATTTAACAGATACAACAGACGGATATAACACAAATAGAGAAAAATCAATTTTAAATTTAATCTACATTTATGTGCTAAATAAGTAAGTATACTTTTGATTTGAAATTTTAATCAAAAATTGAATTTAAATTTAACCCTATGGTTTTACTTTTAATTTGAAATTTACTATAAAAGAAATTTACTTTGGGAAGATAAACAAGTGATAAAATAATAAGAAGTATTATGAAAGTTAAGTTTTATAAAATAAGAAGTATTATGTTGAAGAATAACAAATTGATGAATACAAAAAGAATACGTACTATTGGATTACGCAAAAATTAAAAAAAAAATGTTATCGGTCATAGAATCAAATTATAATAATAATAATATTAATATCTAGGCACTATTATGCGTGTTTGAAAATATCACATTTCTAGCCCTTTTTTTGTATTATTTTTGTATACCAAATATATTTTCTGATGGGATTTTACCATAATCAAAACATTCTATCTAGTAATGATATAATAAAACCAAATTTGATTTAAAAAAAAAAAAGGAAATAAATTTATTAAAATGATTTTCCCTGTTCAGCAACTAAATTCACAAAAGGGAAAACTTTTTTTTTCTTTTTAAATATTTTTCGTTTAAAAAAGTTAAATACTTATCTTAACTATGGTAAGAACTTGTGAAATGAATGGTTTCATTAACCTATATTTTTTTCAACCTATAAGTAAATATTTTATGTTAAAGTTAAAAAGGAAGATATATAACAAAATATAATTCCGTTCTTTGCCTTTGGGTTTGTTTGGTAGATGATGATGCCAATAAATCTATAGAATAATGAGAAAATAATTTATTATTTTAATATTAAATTTTCTATAAAAGTCTGTGGTTTGTAGTGAAACAATATCTTTGTTTATTTGGTATCCTTTTAAAAGTACATTAGATTTAATCAACAGTGTATATATTACTTTTTAATATAGGTATAGAATGTACAATTGTAAAAAATGAATTTAAGTTTTTTTAACTTTGATTTTCAAATTTTGAATAAATTTGTAGATATGTAAATTTTTATTCGTTTTGGGAAATCTTTCTTGCTTTTTCAGCTTTGGAGTGCATTTGAAACAAAACCTAAAAATAACATTTAAACTTGTTAGAGTTAGAAAATCCTAATTTGATTTAATTTTTCATCATTAATTTTTAATAAAGTTATATAAAAGTAAGGCTTTTTACTATAAAAAAGCCAATGAAGTTTTTTCATTTGTTTCAAAGTTCCATATTCATAATTCTTTTTTTTTCCCTTTTTTTGACAAATCTTATTTGGATTTGTCACAAAAAGAAGACAAAAAACATAAATTTACGGGATAAACTTCATTTTCAACATAAATTTACTCTTATCCTTTTATATAAATTCATTGTTAATTTCATTATTAATTTATAAATTCTTATACGATTGAAAAACATATAAAATATATTTAAGTTGAATAAATATCAGATAATGATTATTTCGATAATTTGAAAATTTTGCTTTCATACTAAAATAAATAATTTAATGTTTTGTATTATTTTAATGAAATTCAAAACTCCGATAACAATTTGAATTAAACTAATCTAAGTAAATTGGTAATTTATAATTAAAAGAAACTTATCGAATATTAATTTAATTGATAAGATTAAAAATGTTTATTTGAATTTCACATTTAGAGAGAGACTTGTAGAGATGAATTAAAACTTGGATAATTTTCATTTGATATGCGAAGAGTAATGGCATTTGGAGAAGAAATTTATTATTCTAATATTCTATAAAAAAATAATAAATATAAGATACCAGAACTATATACTTTTAAGAACTTTTAAATCCTTTTAATTTCATTTGCAATAGTTTTCATTTAATTCCATGTTTTACGGTAGCTCCATTTTTGATTCAGAAATTGAAAAATATTCCGAGGGTGCCAAATTCCAGAATAAAATTTATTAACTTCACGGGATTAAAAGAATTAAATCTCTATCTTTCGCCACTTACGACTTTTCGAACAAATCTTTTATTTTGGTTAGTGGATAATAATACTCTCCTTCGTCTAGTTTTTTACCTCAGAAAATTGATAAAGGGAGTTAGAGAGAAGCTGCACTGGCTGAAGCACAGTTAGCGGGAATTAAAAAAAAATTAGAATTGGGCTCAGCCGGAATCTAACACAAGTTAGACAGATTAAATTTTCATCTTTGGAATACAAACCAGCCGATAAGGTGCTCACAACTTCACAAAAGTCTACATTTTCTTCCAGGGACAAACAAGAAAAAAAAATTATATTTTATCTTTTGAATTTTTTTTTAAATGATATTGATATTAAAACTTCTTCAGTTATAATTCAAATCTAAAAGATTTTCTTTCAAAATCTTTATATAAAGAATAAAATTTTCTTATTATTTTTGGGAACATTGTATTAAGTATAAATATATGACATAACAGATAATATACATGTGTACGTAGGAATGGATTATGTATAAAATTCGTATAGCCAATTTGATGTTTCATTGCAAAAATAAGATTTCATAGTAAAGATCTGCATGAACGTAGCTATACAAAGAAGATATATGCGTTTGTTACCAATAGTCGCATTATTTATACATTAGAACCCTTTAAAGTACATTGATTCTTCTATCAGTTCAAATGTAAAAAAAAATCATCTTTAATAAAGCTTTTCAATTTATCGCCAATTATTATCTTTTTTCCAATTATATTTTTTATTATAAACATTCAGTAGTTTCTCCTTTCGATAATTTAACTGCAGCAGAATGTGTCCTTGATTTTAAAAATAAAAGAAAAGCTTTGTTGGGTAATGTACGACTAAAAGTTAATAAACAAAAATATAAATTTCATATATTACCACAAAGTCACGAATATATAACTGGTAATGGTATGTTTGAATATAAGATGTACATTACAATTTATTTATTCAATAAACTAATCAATTAATGTCAGCTTATGTTTTCGTTTTAAAAACCCACTGGGGTGCCATTAAATAATCCTAAATAACTTTTAGTTGCGTAAAAAATATTAAAGTTAATGGTTTATGGAAAATTCTTGGCTAAGATACAGTATAAATAAAGTTTGGTAGATATTATTTAAAGATATTATAGATATTATTTAAAGATATTATATTATGTTCTTATTTTTTTTAGAAGGTTAATATAATATATATATTATATTATGTTATATATAAATATACCCAAACCAATATTATAAAATTTAGGAAATTATATGAAAGGCCATATAGGTAATTAAAATTCTATATAACATTAACTGAAACAGAATTAAGCGTACAAAGTACATTATTTTAACTAATTATGATACTCAAAAACATATCGCGTTTGCTATTATTACTAATTTCAATTTCAATATGTAGAAACTTCGGTACATTTATAATACTGGATGGCTTAAAATTTAAAGATAAAGTCAAAAATTGAGTTATTTTTAAAATTTTTTTAAATAAATTATGTATGAACCTACTTTATTATTTATTATATACTAACTGTACCCGCACACACGTTGTTGTGGAACACACGTTTTAAGTGAAATTTTTGTTGTCAGATTGATGAACAATTATAGGAGCTATTATTTTATAAATTTGGGAAAATATCTAAGAAGAATTAATATTTATCATTTCTTCTTATTCAACACTTAAATTGTATGAAATCGAATGATATCCTTTCCTTAAACAGGTTTCCAAACCAAACCAAATTTGTATTTTTATTCATTTCCGCTTTTTTATTTTTTAGTTATTAGGTTAAACGTTAGGTTAAGTTATTTTATAAAAAAAAATAAATAAATAAGAGATGGTACTTTTTTTAAAAAACTTTTTGTACCTAATAGATACGTAATATAAAATCAAATAATAAATTGATAAAATATAAGGAAAAAAAAAACACAATAAATTAATATAAATTCGATTAACTAGGGACTTCGACAAAAAGGGGCATTAGTTATAAGAAAATTAATTTTTAAAAATATTAATATTCTAGCTTTAAGGATTAAAATAAAAAAAAAATGTAATAAAATAGAAAATAATAAATAAAGCAAATTTGAAATAAATTAATATTTATCATTTCTACTTATTCAACACTTAAATTGTATGAAATCGAATGATATCCTTCCCTTAAACAGGTTTCCAAACCAAACGAAATTTGTGTTTTTATCCATTCAAATTTGAATGAAATTTGAAGAACTCTGGCAGTCCTCCCCGGGAGGGGTTTCTGCGTAGGGTGCCATTCAAATTTTAAAATAGCCTAAACCGACTCCGAGACAAAGAGCCGGTGTAAATTTTTTTGTAGTTATTAGTAATAAAGAAATTGATTTATATATATTCGAAGAGGCCTCCTAATTTTTTTTTACGCAATTCGTGTGTTTATTCATTTTTATGTACCAAATTTAAATGAAATCGGACAAACTTTTGAAGTCCTCCCCTAGGAGGTCAATAAATTTTTTGTTAAGGAATTTATGTGTAATCAGTTCCTCTTTTTACATACCAAATTTGAATGAAATCGGAGAAATTTTTGAAATAGCGCCGCCTGACATAGTGCCGCCCGTCAAACTGAAATAGCGCCGCCGTATTTTCGACATTAAACTAAAACTGAAATAGTGCCGCTCAATTCGATATGATATAAAACTGAAATAGTGCCTCCGATATCAGTTTTCTAAATTAGCGGCACTATTTCAGTTGAAACTGAATTAATACCGCCGATTTCAAACTGAAATAGCGCCGCCGATTTCATTTTTCTGAATTGGCGGCACTAATTCAACATTTTTTGAATTAGCATCGCTACAAAAATGTCGGACGATCCAGAAAGGGTGACTGCTACCGCGTCCCATTCGCTTCGCGCAAACATGATTTTTGCTGGCGGCACTATTTCAGTTCCAAGTGAAATAGTGCCGCTCAATCCTGTTTTCATATAAAACTGAAATAGCGCCGCCGATATCAATTTTCTGAATTGGCGGCACAATTTCAGTTGTAACTGAATTGATGCCGCCAATTCCAAACTGAAATATCGCCGCGATTTACGAGTAGCGGCACTATTTCAGTTTAAATTCAATTAAAAATAAATTAGCGGCACTATTTCAATTTCAACTGAATTAGTGCCGCCCCCCTTGGCGGCGCTATTACAGTCTCCCGGGCGGAGCTATGTCAGGCGGCGCTATTACATGGAGCCGGTAGGAGGTCAACAATTTTTTTGTTACGAAATTTATGTGTAATCAGTTCTTTTCTTTTTACATACCAAATTTGAATTAAATGGGACGAACTTTTGAAGTCCGCCCCCAGGGGAAGTCCCTGGGTAGGAGGTCAACAAAATTTTTGTTATGATATTTGTGTGTAAACAGTTCTTCTTTTTCCACACCAAATTTAAATGGAATTGTAAAGGAAAGTAGACTGATTTATATATTTATTTATAATTATTTGTATGTAGTGGATCTGGTGAAGGACTTGTATAAATGTCCAAGACGACAAATGAACTGTGAGATCCCTATCTCTATAATGACCACAAGGATGTCATTATAGAGGACCTATTGACAAGGCTGTAATCAGCCGGTTTGTCCTATTGAAACGGGATGCGCTATCGTTTTGGCTGTAGTCAGCCGGTTTGCCATTTTGAGCTTGGAACAGCTTGGTATTTTGAAGAGGCTTACCAAGCCTTCTTACCTGTATTTAAATAGCTCAGGGAAGCCGTTTTAATAAAGAGATTTCTATTTGAAGATCAAATTTCAATCTAAATTTTATTTTCAATTTTTATCTTATTTATACAAAATCTTATGTACTAAAATTTCTTAAATTCTATATATGATTTTTATATACAATAATATTTTTATATAGGTACAATATTAATTTTTATATATAGTCTTATTTACTAACGATCAGATTGAAATCAAAAATATTATTTCTACTTATTAATTATTGATTGGTCACCCAATCAAATTTATTTTATATTACCGTAATCTTAATTCTACATTATTTTTAAGGTTCAACAAAATATTAATAATTTTATCAATTTAGTTTAATTTTAAATTTAATGATGATAACATCATTACAGAATCTGACGAACTTTTAAAGTCCGCCCTTAGGAGGGTCTTTGGGTAGGAGGTCCCTGGGTCGGAGGTCAACAACATTTTTGTTACGGTATTTGTGTGTAATAAGGTCTTCTTTTTATATACCAAATTTGAATGAAATCGAACGAACTTTTAAAATTCGCCCCAATAGGAGGTCCCTGGGTAGGAGGTTCCTGGGTAGGAGGTCAACAAATTTTTTGTTGTGGAATTTGTGTGTAATCACTTCCTCTTTTTACGTACCAAATTTGAATGAAATCGGACGAACTTTTGAAGTCCGCCCCCGTGGGAGGTCCCATGGTAGGAGGCCAATCAAATTTTAAAATAGCATATAACGACCCCCGACCTGACACAAAAAGACATGGTGTAAGTTTGAAAACAATCGGTTGAGCGGTTTAGGAGCCTATTCGGAACAGAAAAACATACAAACATACAAACATTCAAACAGACAAACATACAACTTCGGTTTTATATATAGATAGATAGATGGACCTAAAATTCCATAGTTAATATACAAATTTTATTAACTTTTAATTATTAATTGTGCCTCATGAAAGGCGATTATTATTCTTCAATTCTTTATTCACTATTTTATTTACTAATTCTAGTTGATTGTTTTTTTTAAATTAATTTTTACCTATGCTTTTAGCTTATATTATTATTAAATGATTTTATATTAAATTATCATTTTTTCCATTACATTCACCCTTTTATTTCTTTCCTTCAAATGATTACTTAATCAAATTAAAAAAAGGATAAGATAGTATTTTCAAAGAAAGAATTTATGAATAAAACATGAAAATTGCAGTTAAAAGATCTTATAAGCTGTACAAACTTTGGGTTTAAATATAATGTTTCTCAAATATTCATAAATAGTTATTGAATTAAAGGAGGTTTATCTTACAAAAAAATTTAGGTGTTTTCAACTTGAGTTAAATGTGAATTAAATCAGAATACACCCTATCACATGCATGGTTTTTCTGATCGGACAAGTCTCTATAGAGTAAATTTTTAAGACTTGGAAATAATTTTGAAAATAAGTAATCCAGCACGTATCTTTAAGTGTTCAGTGGACAACAATTTTTATCTACATTCTATCTACTATATACACCTACTATTAATTAAGGGTAATCTCCTTCTGATTTTCAAGAGTAGGTTTTCTAAAAAAGGAAATTTCTATTCAACTTTTCAGAACAATAAATAAGCCGCTAAATTGTGGCTAATCTTTTTTTATTATAAAATTTAATATTGAAGCTTAGGAACAATTTTCATTTTTATTTCTCCTATTATTTAGCTTGCTTTGACCGACATAATGTGGCGATTGCTTGATAATTACTTTGAAAATATATTTGCATAACATTCGACTTAAATAGAAAGCGAGATGGATGTTGTTGATGGCAATCATCTTCACAAGACATCGAAACAAAAATTTTTTGTACCTAACTTTTTTCATTGTATCTCTTATAAAATTTACAGAAAAGCAAATATGAGAAACTCAAAAATGTTTTATAAACAAATTGTAAAAGGAAAAATGATTTTCCCTTACAATATCCCACCCACTTATTATTATTTTTTTTAAATCCCTTATTAAGGGAAAGAAAATCAAAACTTTAAAAAGATTTAATATAAGATATTTTCGTTATACGAATGAAAATTATTATCATTGTCAAAAATATGTTCAGAAAATGAGAAATTTTAAGGTTTACCTCAAATATAAAGGACCTAAAATAATAGTAAAAAATTATATAGCGTGAAACTAAAAAATAAAGACTAAAAAAAAACAATTTAAATAAAAATATTATACTTAGTAATGTTAAAAATATTTTACATTAATAATGAACTGAATATTATTAAAAAAAAGTACTAGTGATTTTAGTTAACTGGGAGTTTTTTTTTTTGCGTTGGGAACTGAAAACATTAAGATAATATTGTTATGGTTTGAAGTTGTATATTCGTATAAAATGAAAGTTTTTGTTTTATTAAATCTAGACATAAATATACAAGTACTGTACTCAGTAGGTGTATTTTTGAATTTATTTTTATACATATTAAAAGTATTTTGACATTTCAAAATTATTCATTTTTACTGTTAAATAGTATTATTGTTATAATAAATATTACACAAATTTATGATTTTTAGTCTTTGCGTTTTTTTTTTTATTATTTGATGATATTTTAGTTTTCAAGGTGATAATAACCTGTGGAATGGTGAAAAACAACAGGACATTAATATTTCGAAATGTACCTAAATACCTCCTGATATTTTTAGTATTTTTGAAGTTAATCTTTACCGGTGTAATGAATAAAAGTATCAAAAATCGTTCTTGAAAGTCCGCCGCAACGAATATTTTGATTAGGAAATTTTTGTTCTTCGCCGCATTTTGATTTCGGGATTTCATCATCTTCATTCATGTCCTATTCTTTGCAGAGTTTAATTGAACTATTAACTTTTACTAAAGTTACTAGAAAATAAATCGAGTACACAAGATTATTTCTATTATTTTTTTTGTTCATTTCCGCAAGCCAATACATTTTCAGTGAGTTGTAGTGTTGCATACATTATCTTATAAAATATCATTATTTTTACTTTTGTTTCTTACAATAGGTGCAGTCTTCGGGTCCCTAAAATTAAAATTAGGAACAGAACAACATTAAACAATTTTCATTGAATATTTGTACATCAAAACTAGTATGGTGCAGTAGGATATTTCCAGTCTTGTTACATTTTTGTCTTATATATACGCATATATATATTTGTAAAATAAAACTTTCCCTTTCAAGCTTTTACTAAAAAATAAAATTCTTAAACAATTATTCTTTTTTCTCTTAGAATGTGAAAAGAGAAAACCCTGCGTATTCGGATTTTTCTATAATATTTATTCCATTTATTCGTAGATATATTTTTATATACAGTAAAATTAAAGCTTTACTACTCAACAAAATTATTATTATTATTATTATTATTATTATTTTAATACAATGTGCATTTAAAAAAAAATTGTGATTTTATTGATATAAAAACAAAATTAAATAATAATATTGTATTTTATACATATCTATTTACATATTTAAAAGTTTTACAATTTGTTTACATTACTGTAAGATAACAAAAAAACAAGTAAGTGTCTTCAACGAAAATGTAAAACATTGACAAAAAAAAATATGCAAAAAATATTTATATGTTCTGTGTAATAAGTAAATAAATAAAAAACTATAAAAAAAAAAAAAAAAAAAAATGTCTTATAGATATTTCAGTCTTTTTTTAGATTTCATTCTGTTCGGTGGTCTGCTGGATGTCTCTGACTATACTGATACAAGAGTTTTAATTATTAGCGAAATTTCATAACGAAGAATTCGAAGTGAAAAAAAAACCAACAGTGGGATGCGGCGTTGAAAATTAATGAATTTAACATTTACATAATTTATTTTTAAATATTTTTTAATTTTTTTTCATTTATCATAATAAAAATAAATTTATTTGAAATCTATACGTTATATACAAATATGTTTTATTACAATATAAATTATAATTATAAATTTGTTATTAAAATTAGAATTTCAATAAGATTAATAAATTTTGGCATTCATTAATATTGTTAAATTAGATTTCCAAACATCATGAGTTTTTGGCGAAAAAAAAGAAAAATACTTGTATAGATACTGAAAATTGTTTCCAAAATCTAAATAAAAAATTTCATGACGACTATAAATAATTGATATTGAAAACGAGAATTTGAGGGTATTTTTAATGTCAAGTTGTCTGTATTTCGTTTTAAATTGAATGAAAAATTACTCTTAATACTTTGCATAACTTAAAAAAAAAAAAATATAAAATGATGTTAAAAAGTTAAGAAGACGTACGATATTATTGTTTTTGTATATTATTTATTCAAAAATTTCCATAAAATTCATAATGTATCAAGTGAAGGTTTATCAAAAAGTAAAAATTTTTTCCAAAAGAAAAACCCACCTGTCATTTATATTATGTCCGGCGTGTTCGGTTCTGGGTTCGATTCAATACAAGAAGAAAAAAAAATTAATTCTATATTGCTATTAAAAAATGTATTACATATACTTGCTGGTTTTTAAGACTAGTTTATTATCGAATGGTCAAAGTTTCTTAAATTTTTTTAAATAAAATAATTATTTTTCAAAGTGCCAATATATCATAAAATGATCGAATTAAAGCTACACCATTGTAATCCTGGTCTAATATAAGACAAAAACATTTTTTGATTTGAGATAGAATTTTGTTAGCTAAAATTGAGTGAAAAATATAATTTATAAGTTGAAATAATACTTAATGAATTGTCTAAACATTTTTTTTGCATTCCATGATCAATTCATAAATAAAATTCTCGTAATTTATAAAATTCAGCAAAGTTTTTATTTTATTTAACAGTTAAGTATATTATGTATATAAGAAGTTATTAATTTTTATCTACTTTTGATTTATTGAAATTTTATTCATTTTTATTTTATTTTTTTAAATATATCGTTTTTTAATGGTTTTTCTTAAATAAAACATGCTGTGAAATTTTTACAAAATATACAATATAATAAATTTTTCTAATAAATTTTGAATAAATTTTGGTACTCGCAATTTTAATTTTATAAATATTTATTTAAATTATATTTGCTTCATTGGTTTGTTTTATTAATTCACATTTTAAAACATAGTTGCACTAGACTTGTCGCCATAATTGGAGAACGAATTTCTATTCCCAACTTGACTTACCAACATTATACATATCAATATTTTATAGTATCATATATTTTATAGTTTTTAAACCCCAAAAAAAATCATTTTTATAATTTGGAGATAAATAGAAAACTACGTACTTTTCTTTATAACTCAAATGTCTTGAAAAATGAAAACTTTACATATTATCTTAATTAGGACTTTAACATAATGTATGATTAATTTACATGTTTCATGTAGATTTTTTTAAATTCAAAAATAATGCAAACCTTCCTTGTAATAGAAAAATTTCTAAAATTCATTCATAATCATCAAAATCATGTATAGAAAAATTTTAAATGTCTTTAAATTTCCAGTGTATAATAGATCCAAAAAAATGATTATGAAAAATAAAGCTTAAGTTAAAATTGTCAGAGATCTGTCTATTCACTTACAAATAATATATTCAATAAAAAAAAAGTAAAGTGTTTCTTGTTTCCAAGCAGAATTTTTTCTCGTGAAATTGCATATATTTAAACTTTTTTTTTTAATAATTATAAAATTTTTATACGATGAAGCCAAGGAAAAATAAAAAGACTAGTGTTATAACGGATATTAAACTGCCCAGGTGAAAAATAATTTCTTTGAAATTTTTACGTCCTAGTTTAGTGTATGACTTAGTTAGCAACATTATTAAAATAAATGGTGAGCAATAATTTTAATCCTGTACTTTTTCTATTAAACATTTTAATAACACTGGCCTACAAAAAAAAAATTTTGAATTGGTGCAGCTCTGTTCGCATCTGTAGTCGGTAAAGTAGTTAGTATGAACTACATTGCTGCTACTAGATGTCAGCTGACAGCTCTGGTTTACCTACAATTCTTATTTCAAATTTTATACGGTTTTATTCAAAATCAGTCCATGTTATAACTACTTTAATGACATTAATCGTATAAATTTATGATGGCAAGTAAGTCAAGAAGTTGCATTAACGATCCTGATATGTTTTGTTAAATATGCGGTGAGTATATAATGAAAGATCAACGGAAACCGATTAATGACACGGTAATTCGCTTGTATTCTGTATACTTTGGTATTGAAATTGGCAATCAATATAAAGAGCTGATATGAAAAATGTGACTAGTTTTCTTGTATCAGCTCACAAAATATACCCAAAATCAGGTCTAAAATCTTAGGTTATATATATTTGAATAGGTATTATTAATATTTATTATTATTTTCCTTGAACATCATAATCGCATATACATTTAGATTAAAAGTTAAGATTTTACATAAAAAATAAATATTGACTGATATAAAAATTTTGAGAAAAAAGTTCCTAATGTTGATGAAGAATTTAACAATTTGCGAAAAAAGATAAAAACAACATTAAAATTTTTAATAAATTTCTTTATTACTATATTTCTATGCTTCAATTTTATTCATTCGATATGTTGTACATTTTGTGCATCTTTTTTTATTATCTGATGTACTACTCTCTTTTGAACGATTGAATTCAAATAATATTAACGTAAAAAGTCTAATAGGTTTTGGGTTCTTCCTATATTAAATGTTTTTGGTAAGAATTTATATATAATTAGTCATAATATAACATACATTTTTTAGTAGTAAAGGCACTTAATCTCTAAATATAAGTAATTATAATGAAATTGTGTTATATCGGCATGAAAATAAATGAATTTAAATTTGAAAAGTGTTAAAGTACACGATGAAAGTAAACATAATTTCAAATGTATTTGGTCTGTTTTCTTGGGTATTAGATTAAGTACTATATATAGTAGTTTTTCTTTTATTTATTTATTTATCTAATTACGTATTCATTTTATCTACTTCTAAAGAAATAAAAAAAAAAATAAATAAGTAAAAACGAGTTTTCAAAAAAACTGAGGCCAGGCCGCATGAAAAAGTAGAAAATAAATTTTTCTTCATACACAGAGGTGGACTCAGATTTTTTGATTGGGACCAGTGTAGGGAAGTATAATACTTAAGTATCATACGTTTAATAAAATAGATACGTAATTTTTATAAAACTTTTTTACCGGAAAAATTTTTTCGGAAAAGTCGGAAAATTCCGCATAGTTTTTTCGGAAAAATCAGAAAAGTTTGCATTTTTCCTGAAACGGATTTATCACTACTCATATTTGTACCAAATTTTCAAATGATTTTTCCCGATTTTCTAAGTTTTCCATGGAAATTTCCGGTTCAAATTTTGATTGATTCAATTATCACGCGACATGAACCTGTGTGCAAATTTCAGCTCGCTGTGATGACGAAAAGTGGGTCTACGAGAGTGTCGAAAATAGTAAAGAAAATTGTGGCCTCAAAAAAAAAGAAAATAATTTTTTGACTACATAAATTTAGGATAATCATCCACATCCGTACAGGTTATGATAATAAACAGTATTATATACGATTTTAAATTTAAATAAGAAATGCTAAAAAATTATTTTGAAACTGTATACAACATTATATCGCAACATTTATCGATACAGGAAATCATATTTTTTTATTTTTATTTATGCGAATGCCAATTTTGTTTACAACATTTTTTAATTTCAAAATTATCTTAGATTATATAAAACAAATACAAAGTTATTAAATATATAAATGATAATTTTATGTATAGAATTTAATTACAATAACATTTTAAATTAAGTTGAATATTTTATGATTTTTTTTTTAAAATTATGTTTATATCATTTTCAAACCTAAAATTTTTAAACTATAAAATTTTATAGTTCTTTTAATAAATCTGTTCAGTACTACAAGCAGTGAACCATCTTAATTTTGGCACCTAAAAATTTATTTATTATCGTTTTTTTCCAAATTTTTTCTAAATGTGAACGCCAAAAAATTATTAGTAAAAGTAAGATAATATTTTTTTTTATTTGTTGGCTTGCTTTCATAATTCGGTTCAAGGAAAATTATAATTCCCATTGCAACTTTGGAATTTTTTTCCCCCAACAACTTTATAAAAGTTTTGCTTTTAACTTTGGACTAAAACAAATAAAATGAATCCCAAAAGTATTCAAATAAGTTGCTTTTAATAAAATTCGCGGCATTTTTTCAATGTCAAATCAATGAGCCTATTAAAATAGAATCAAACAAAGAAAAGTTAACGAAATATAAAATTCTGCATAATAATTTTATGATATGCTGGTGCCTTCATTTTATCCTAAAATTTTTGCCCTCAAAATACAATAAAAAAAAAAAGAAGCAAATAAAAATAATCTTCTTCTTATGCATGATTACTTATATTAAATATCCGGTATAAAATTATTACTTTCTGCAATAGACTTTATTTGAAGGCAATGAAAATTGTTAAAATGTAACAACAACGAATATATTAAAAACAAATGTGAAATTAATGTGAATTGTTTTTTTAATTTTTCTTCTTATTTTCAATAAAATTTTAAATTTTTTTTATTTCTTTCAGCTTAAGATTTAACTTGTTTTTTATTGACATGTGACATTTATATATGCTCAATATAACTTTCATATTAAATTATTATTGCTTTTGTATTTGCTATTTTATATTTAGGTTGCTTTATTTTCAAATCGTGTAATAATTATTTTCCACTACTGTAGAAATATTATTATTTAAATTTAAATGCAGATATTATGTTTACGCATCAACAACCATAGAAATATTGATGTATATAAGAAATATTTTCTTATTTTTTTTTTAAATAAAATTTTTTTAAAGTCAATTTATCGAGAATTCAAAGTTAGCAAAAATTTGTAATCCTATATTCATTTGTTCATTTTCTTTTTATAAAGTTAAAAATAAAAAAAAATATATCAAAAAGGAAAAACATAAACTTGGCGCCTTATTATTTGTAGATTCTTGCACTTTATAATATTTTTCTTATATTTTTATCAAGTTATATTTTTCATTTTCAGTACACTATATATACATACATAATAATAATTTATGTTATAAATTTATTTACTACAGATTTCGAATTAATGTTTATTCGTAGCATGTAAAACTATCATTTGAATCTCTTCAAGAATTTGATAATTAATTCGATAACTGCGATAATTCGAAAAAAAACACAAGAGCTGTCATAGGACACCCGATAGGAACGTAGTTCCTTTGCGTATATATAGTAATTCTCATTTTCAATCAATTCAAATAAAGCTTTCATTTTTAATTAATCCAATACTCACTTCCGCCCTCATTTCCGCCCTCGGTTCCGGCCTCACTTCCGCCCTCACTTCCGCCCTCAATTCCGCCCTCACCTCCGCCCTCGTTTCCACCCTCACTTCCGCCATCACTTCCGCCCTCAGTTCCGCCCTCACTTCCTCCTCCACTTCCGTCTTCACTCCGCCCTCACTGCCCCCCTGAAGAATCAACAGGTGATAAAATTAAAATACAATATAAAAAATAAAATTGAAATACAATATATTTTTTTTTTTTTTTGTAAAAACGGAAAAGAAAATCAGTGGGCCTTCGCACAAACTCAGAGCATTTCCTCCGTCATTCGAATTTTTGATCCGAAGCTATTTTAAAAACCATCTTATTTACATTTTTTCAAACAAAATTTCTTTTTAAGAATTGAATTAATTACTTTTTAAATACAATTACTTTGTAATCAAAACTTTTCTAAACACAATTCCTTTTTAAGAAAAGTATGATTACTTTTTAAAATACAACTACTATTTCTCAATACCAAAGTATTTGAATTGTTACAGCTCTGCTCGTATGTACTTACTTATCTGGGAATTCAAAACTATTTTTAATTTTTCTTCCTTCAATGTGAAAAAATTCGAAAAAAAATGAGGAAACAATTTAGAAAATAATTGTAATTCATATTATAAAATTTACATAATTGTATTGAAAATAATGATTTTCTCTTTTAAATAGAAAGTAAAAAACATTTTTGCATAATATTTTAATTAGAAAATTTGTAGTTTTTGAAGTTTAACTTCTTTAGCGAGGTATTGTAAAAAATGTTGTGAGAAAATAGGAGAAAAAAGAAGACAGAATATAGTATGTCCTATGTAACGAAAAGTAAAAGCCAGAACGCTGCAAAATAGGGGTAATAACCACAGAATGTAGTATGTTAAAAAGTAAAAACAAATATAAAATCAGGGAAATAAAAGACGTTGTAGCCTGTAGCATGTATTTACGAAAATAAAATAGCGATACTACACAACATAACAAAATACTAACGATGTGTGGAAAGCAAAAAACAAAAAAAAACCATATAGAATTATAAAATTGTACAATCACAGAATTAAAGATCAACTGATTTTGTTGTTAATATTTATTTAGTTTATTTCCTTTTCGAATTAGTGAAATTCTATCATATGAAACAGAAACGCTGTTTGTCTGTTTGTCTGTTCCAAATAGGCTCCTAAACCGCTCAGCCGATCGTTTTCAAGCTTACGCCATTTCTTTGTCTATTTTAAAATTTGATTGGCCTCCTACCTAGCGACCTCCCCTGAGGGCCCACTTCAAAAGTTCGTTCGATTTCATTCAAATTTGTTATGTAAAAAGAGGAGCTGATTACACACAAATTTCGTAACAAAAAATTTATTTTCGATTTCATTCAAATTTGGTACGTAAAAAGAGGAAATGATTACACACAAATTTCGTAACAAAGAATTTCATTCAAATTTGGTAAATAAAATGAGGAAACGATTAAACACGCAAATTTCGTAAAAAAAAAATTGATTGATCCTACTCAGCGACTACCACTGGGGGCGGACTAGGGAATGTTTTTTTTTAAAAAAATTAATTCCGGATTTTCGGAATTGTCTTGAAATGAAATCCGCAGCTCCAGTTTATTCCGAAATTTCATCCAAAAATTTTAAATATATTAAAAAATTAAATTTAATTATTCTTTAACTTAAATATTAGTGTATTTAGTTCAAAACATTAAAATTATAACAATTTAAATTATGAAATTTTTTTATTAAAATAAAATTTTATACTTTTCAATAAACCGGAAGTGAATAAACTGAATGGAAAAATAAAAATTTGAACCACAAAGTATCCAATGTTTTATCATTGAGTTTTAATCGAATTTTTATTGAAAATGTTCCTGCAGCGTTGTTAATAAGTTATATTAGAGAGTTTCCAAAAGTGCTCCTCGGGGGCTCCCTTGATCTCAAAATTTAATTTCACTTCGAATTCCAAATAAATCACTGAACTAGGAACTCCAACTTATTTTGTTAATGTTGATTAATATGAAAAAAAAGTTTTATGTATTTTGCAGACTTGCGATAGCTACTTAGATTTCAATTTTTGTGAATTTTATTGCTTTATTAAATAATAAAAAAAAATAAACAATTAGTCAAAATTCCCGCCAGTAAAAGTTCTACCAAATGCAAAAATTCGGAATTTAGCATTTTGAATTCCGAATTTTTTGAACATCCCGAATTCCGGAATCCGAAAATCCGGTTTTGCATTCCCTAGGGCGAACTTCTAAAATTCTTCCGATTTCATTCAAATTTGGTAAATAAAAAGAGGTAACGATTAAACACATAAATTTTGTAACAAAAAATTGATTGATCCTACCCAGCGACTTCTAAAGTTCGTCCGATTTCATTCAAATTTGGTACGTAAAAAAGAATAAATGATGACACAGAAATTTCGTTAGAAAAAATTTAGCCCCCTCTTCCACTTACAAAAGTAAATCAGTCAGAGTCCGTAGCAAAATAAATATTTGCAAGTAAATAAAGAAGTTAAACTTCTTTCGTGAGCTTATGAGGATGAGGCTCACACATATTTTTTTTTTTCGATCGGAATCAAAGAGCAATAACCAAGTTGATAGAATATTAAAACAAAAAGAAATAAATGAAAGGAAAACAATAATAATGGCTTCACTCGTGAAGAATCTCAGTCAGTGATTTATAATCACTTTATTCTACACAATATATATATGGTCTCCTCGAGACCATTGTTGAGTCCAACTGAACTTCTTACCAAAATGATATCCCTTTTGATATTATTATAATGTTTTATTTATCGTAAAATAATACAATGTTTTTAGTTTCAAGTTCTGTTTAAGACTGATTTTTATTTAATTATAAATAGCTAACATGGAGGAAGGTTTTCAAACAGACGTCGTCTATACTGACTTAAGTAAAGCTTTTGACATCTTACCACATAGCGTAATTCTTCTTAAAATGAAAGCTTACGACTTCCCTGAATACTTTCTAAACTGGATACAGTCTTAACTGTCGGGGAGAAGTTACAATGTCACTTTCAGAGGCGTTACATCATCTCCGATTTCAGCAAACTCCGGAGTTCCCCAAGGTAGTCACTTAGGCCCTTTACTTTTTATCATTTCTGTAAATGACGTCATTTCCGTTCTAAATCATTGTGACGTGCAGATATATGCAGATGATATGAAAATTTTCAAAAAAATTGTGAATGAATCTGATAGCTCTCTGCTTCAACATGACCTAGACGACTTCTATAATTGGTGTCATGTTAATAATCTTATGCTTAATATTGGCAAATGCGAATTTGTGACTTATTCCCGTTGAGTAAATAGAATTCAAACATCTTATTCTTTTAACAACGAATCTTCAATCAAAGATCTCGGCATTTACTTTGATGAAAAACTTTCTTTCAAAAATCATTACACCTATATCATAAACAAAGCTAATTCAATGTTGGGTTTCGTTAAACGATGGTCCAAAGATTTTCCAGATCCCTATACTTTAAAAGCTCTTTTTATGACTTTGGTCCGACCCAATCTGGAATATGCCAGCCAAGTCTGCTCTCCGTTCTATCAAGTTCACATTGATAGAATTGAATCCATTCAGAAAAAATTTCTGAGATTTGCTTTACGCAACTTACCTTGGTCTGACCCACTTGTTCTTCCATCTTATCAGAACAGACTTAATTTGATTAATTTGACTTCATTAGAAAAAAGGTGAGAGGTGGCTGATCTCATTTTCCTAATTGAAATTATTAACAATAATATAGTGTCCAAATATATTTCCAATAACATTCGTTTTACTACAAATTTTAGATTGCGCTACCCAAATCTCTTTGTTACTTTTCCCCATAGAACTAATTATTGTTAATTTGAACCTGTCAATCGAATGTTGATTTTGGGTAATAGATACAAAGATTTGATTGACCTTTCCTTATCAAAACAAATTCAAAAAACTCGATTATTTAACCATATTGACTTTCGCTAAAAATATTTACGAATAGAATTATGTTTGTAATTTAATTCTAGCTAAGATAATTATTTTTTGTTTTTTTAGTATAATAAATATTAAATAATAAATTCTTACATTTATTATGTAAGTTAATTTTTGCTTAGATATTGTATATTTTTTGTAAACTGTAGATTTAAGCTTTTTTGTAAACTGTTTGTATTAAACAGATATGAAATAAATAAATAAATAAATAAATAAATTCAAAATGTAAAATTCTAAAATTATTCCTTAACAAAAAGAATGTCAATTCAAAAAAGGGTATGAAAATCATACGATATTTTGTAGCGTTACATAGATTGATTTAATTCTTTCGGATTAATGTTAATTTGTTGCGAACGCCACATATTCCCCCGCTAATCTGATCAACGTGCTGCTTGATCAGATGAAGAAGGAAACTGATGCTGTTGATGCGGTTGACGGAGCTGTCGTTGCTGGTGCTCGCGTTGCTGGTCGTTGTTGCTGCGGTTGTGTCGACATGGTCTCCACATTAGGCTGCGCTGAACCTGTTATCGAAGTGGGTGTGTGTTGAGGGGCTGCGGTCGTGTGTTGACGGGGTCTCCACTTTAGGGTACGCTGAACCTGTTATCGAAGTGGGTGTGTGTTGACGGGCTGACGTCGTGTGTTGACGGCTGCGGTCGCGTTGACGAGGTCTCCACTTTATGTTACGCTGGAACGAAGTGGGTGTGTGTTGTGTTGACGGGGTCTCCACTTTATGTTACGCTGGAACGATGTGGGTGTGTGTTGATAGGGTCTCCACTTTAGGCTACGTTGAACCTGTTATCGAAGTGGGTGTTGTCAGGCTGCGGTCGTGTCGACGGCTGCGGTCTTGTGTTGACGGGCTGCGGTCGTGTGTTAGCGGGCTGCGGTCGTGTTGACGGGCTGCGGTCATGTTGACGGGCTGCTTTCGTGTGTTAATGAGCTGCGGTCGTGTGTTGATGGACTGCGGCCGTGTCGACGGGCTGCTTTCGTGTGTTGAAGGGTTGCGGTCTTGACGAGCTATGGTCTTGTCGACGGGGTCACCACTTTATGGTCTATTCGAGACCATTGTTGAGTCCAACGTGAACGTCTTACCAAAATGATATCCCTTTTGATATTATTATAATGTTTTATTTATCGTTAAATAAAACAATGTTTTTAGTTTCAAGTTCTGTTTAAGACTGATTTTTATTTAAAATGTAAAATTCTAAAATTATTCCTTAACAAAAAGAATGTGAAGTACCGTTACATTAAGTAGATTGATTTAATTCTTTCGGATTAATGTTAATTTGTTGCGAACGCCTTATATACATATTTTTAAACAGTTGTTGCTTACTACTAAGATAATATTCGGGATAATCGTAATCAAAATATTCAGGATCATAATGAATTTTATAGTTCTACAAAAGTCCAAATTCGGCAATTCAAAAATTCCTAAAATTCAAAATAATAGAGTGACATAAAGTCAACCACTTATTAATTTTTTATATACGGAAAAAAATACATTAAAATATAGAATTCAACAAAAATATTCAAGAAATGCTTGTAACAAATAAATCATTAATCATCAGTAAATAGTTCAAGCAAATATAAATGCTGAACTAAAAGTCAATAATCATATAAATATTAATACAAAATTGGCTAACTAAAAATATGTAACATCTGTAATTTTTGTATTCTTAATATTTTGAAAGTTTATATATTTACAATATCTCTTGTCCTGAGAGTTTTTGATAAAATCTTAATACATACATCTTCTAATCTTCTAATATATATAAAAATGAAAATTCTCTGTTTCTCTGTCGTCAATCACGCCTAAACCGCTGCACCGATTTGGCTGAAATTTTGAACTTAAGTATCATTGGGGCCCGAGATGGTTATATGCAGGCCCGGCTCGAGGCGTGTGCGAACTGTGCACTGCACACAGGCGCCGTAGGCGACAGTAATGAAAAGGCGCATACAAGCCAATATGAAATTTAAATTTCAACTAAAACTAACTACAAAATTATCCGAAATTGTTGTCTCTCAAAATTGAAAATGATATTAATCCAGAAAACATTTTAAACTGGATTTATAACAATAATGTTGAAGAACTCTTTCCAAATGCACCGATTTAAGGGTATTACCATAAAGGAAGTATAAATATGAGAAATTCATTCCATACAAAAAATTCAAATTTAAAAAAATTAAACAAAAAATATGAAATCTCTATCCCATTATACCTTGTTCGCATTATAATTTACTTATATTCCGGAAAACAAATTGCCGTTCGCATCACAATATTTGATGAGAACTGGAATTTGATGATGTATAAAAAACAATTGAGAAAGAGAATAAATGTTTGTTGTTGAAAATTTTGACTTTTTATCTCGCTTTTTATCAATTTTATTTTGTTTTTTCTTCATTTTGACTCGAATTTGACAAAAAAAATTGTAGCCAACTATAACAAAATTTCAAAAAGTGAAAGTACTATAAATGTAGAATTCCAAACCTGACAAACTGGAATATAAAAGTGGAATATGCAAATTCCTTAATATTTTTTATATGATAAATCCAGTTCATATTCCTGAAAAATTCCGGAAAACAGCATATTCCACAAATATTCTCCTAATGCGAACATCATATTACCGACAATTGGGATAGTGATTTCATATAGACCGACATTTTTTGTTTAGTTTTTTTAATATGAATTTTTTGTATGGAATGAATTTCTCTTATTTATGCTTACTTTGTGGTATTACTAACTTTACCCGTTTCAGTTGCTAAAGGTGAGAACTTTTCCAAAAATTAAAACTGATCAAAAATTACTTCAGATCAGCTATCGGACAAGAAAAATGGAATTTAGCTAGTGCTTTGCTTTTTGTAGCCTTTGAGTATTTAATTGAAAATTTTTTCAAAGGCGCCAATCATTCCTTGCACACACACAAAAAAAACCACGAGCCGGGCCTGGTTATATGGTACTAGAAATTTTGATCCGAGGCCCCGGCGGGGGGCTACCTTAGAAGCCGGTTTTGCAATTTAGGTATATTCCGATAAAATGTTGTGGCGTTGGACCCGAAAAGCATGTTTAAAAAACTAGATGTTGACAGGCCCCCGACCGTCCCTGGGCTCAATTGGGGGGCTATACAACAAATTTCGAAATTTTAGAATTTTGAAAATAAGGAGCCTAGAGGTGCCTTGATCCGAGGCACCGACCTTAGAAGGCGGTTTTGCAATTTATTATAGCGTTGGACCCGAATCGACTATTTAGAAGAGTGGATGTGTTAAGGCATCGGGGAATTAGATATTTAACATATTTTGAAATTCCGTTTTTTTAGTGCACAAAATCTGAATTAAAGTGTTTTGATATAAATATAAGTTCGGAACTACCGTGCGAAGCCGGGTATTTCGACTAGTAGTATATAAAAACCAATGATGATACTTTGATAAAACATTAATTATATTAAACCTTTATAAAACCAATTAAGCACTAGAAACATAATAATCTTTACAAATTCAATTATGATAATATTTGAAGTCATAATTAGATAAATATTATGTGCACAACAGAATGTTAGTTATAAAATAATTAATAAGTATACATAAAAATTAAAAATATAATATGTAACAAATAAAAATGAAAATTCACTGTCTGTTTCTCTGTCTTCAATCGTTGGATCGATTTCCCTGAAATTTAAAAATTAAGAAGATGATTCTAGAGTACTAGAAATTTTGATCCGAGACCCCGACGAGGAGGCTATCTGAATCGGTTTTGAAATTAAGTTATATTCCGATAAAATGTTTGATCCGCATGGGCTATTTAAAATACTGGATGTCTAAAAGCCCCCACTCTGGTCCAATTCACACAGGAGTGAATTATGTGTTTATAAAATGATTTTAATTTTACCTGAATTTGATTTTTTTTAATTTGACAAAAATTACTTCAGAAAATTACCAGCGCGATTTGGTTAAGACTTTGTGAGGGGATAGAGGCTGTTCGCAATAGTCCAAATCCAAGAAGGTTTAGGCCGACAGAACTTCGTTTTAGAGATATGTCCTCCAAAAGCTTCGATATGTTGGTATGCATCTATGGTAGAGTTTACCGCCTCTATCGTCTCACCAAGTTTTAACCAAATCGGGCATGTACACGTAAACTACATTTATCCAAATATTTTTATTTTTATTTTAAACTATACGTCGACAGTATCTCTAGCATTAATGTCCAAAATTTGTTCGGTCTTCTTAAGTTTTGTATATAATGAAAAATAAAACTTTCCATAAAAGTTACAAAGAATTAAAATAAATATTTTTAATTTCAAAAAATTAAATTAAGCAGCTTTAATATTCTTTGAAGAAACAGTATTCTTTTCTTTCATGATTCTTATTTCGCTTTACACTAATGTATACCTTTTTGGGGATTATGGAATGAAATGTTTGCTTTCACTTCATAATGATAAAAACGAAGGACACGTGTACGAAAATGAAAAAAATCACAGCTAAGCAACAATGAAACGCCAAAAATAGAATATGCTGCAAGGAATACAAGAAATATGAAAATAAGACAATATTATTATTTATATACTTTCCAACTTAATTAAAAGTTCATTAGGAGACATGTTTTTCAATTCCAAGTTTCACTTAAGCATAAATTTAAACAATATTCCGTATCCTTGATGCTTAGTAATTAATCGTACTAACAACAGCAGCAACAGTTCCATGGATAAAAACTACTAAATTATTTCTTAAAAATTTTGTAGGTCGAAGCCAAACCGTTTGCGAAAGAAGGTGTTTTGACATATATATATTTCTTGTATGTAGTATATATATAGTATATATATATATATATTTCTTGTATGTGCGACAATTAGACTTTTGCGGGAGTTATTCAACCATATTGAAAGCTGTACCGAGATTTCGTTATACAAGTGAGTCGCTATAATGAAAAAAATAAATTTTGTATCTAAGAAAGTGTTTTAATTCAAATGTATGTACAATTTATATAAGAACGCACTTACTGTGATTTTTTCTTATCAAATAAATTAATGAATTAAGAATAAGAAATATACTCTAAGCCCAATCAATTTTTAGTTCTGCAAAAAAGTATTTAAATTTATGGGTTTATTAACTTATAGTGTATTTAAAACTGTCTTAATTGCTTTTGTTTATAAAAAAAAATTAAGAGTACAAATTTTTGGTATTTGATAGTTATAAATTTACGAATTTTGCAAGAACTTAATGTTTATTTTGTTTTAATGTTTACGTTATTCGTAATTTTTATATTTTCTTAAAGCTTGAGCAAATGTAACAATATAACAATAACATTAATTAACTTGCTTAGTTGGAAATTTTTTTATTATTATTATTATTTTCGTGTTGTCTTTAAATGTTGCTTGCAGTAAGCAAAATGATAAAGACATTTTATATCTTGAAAAATAATAATTAATATTATTATATTTGCAGCTTCAGTCACATTAACTTTAAAAATATTACTCTTTGATTTTCTTTTTTTGATTAATTTTTGTTTAACTAGATTTTCTATATTAAATTAGTAATTACATTACAACCTTTTTCTTATATATATTTTCCCTCAAACGATTAATATTAATCAGGTAAAAAAAAAGGGATTAGAAAAAAATGTTGACAAAAAGGATTATAAACCAAATATTCGAAAAATTATTTCTTAAAATTAATGTATAAAAACATTTTTTTTTTTTTTTCAAGATAATTAATTGATTGGAGAAAATATTTCAATTTTGTTTACAACTTATGCAGTAAACATAAATTATTTAAACCGATGTAAAAAATCTATGAATATAAAAAATCTACGACAAGGACTGACTTAAAATATTTTGCTACTTTATCATTTAACTCTATGTATTGAGTAGTTTAAGAAATATACTCTTTTGAATAAAGTTCTTATCTATCTATATTGTAGAAATTTTCTAAAATTGTAAATAAACTTTACGTTTTACATATAATTATGTTATGTCACAACTTTCGAGTACTTTTTCCCAAACCTATATATAAGCAATTTAACATATTAAATAATAATAAAACAAACATTTTTGTTTTTAATGAAGATTCAGCTTCATGAATGGAAAAATAATGAATATTCGAGACATTGTAAATTTGTGTAGCATAGATCAGTGCGTAAGAACTTTTCTTTCGTTTCAAAAAATTAAACTAATTACATACAAATTCATGCATAATGTAATATGATGTTTTTAATATTAAATAGGATTGGAAATTGTTTCTTTGAAGAATTTTATTCATTATATAATTAAAAAATAATTTGTTTTAGCGAATAAAAGAAGAGTTTTTAAGTACTAATAAAATTATTTTACCAAAGAATTGAAGAAAGTTGTATATTTTGAGGGAAACATGATACACTCAAAAAAAAACATCCGTAAAAAGTAATGTTTTATGTCCGTTGAAATTTCATTCACTAAAAGTTGTTGAATTCAACGGGTCTTACGTTAAAAGATACAATTTTTAACCGTATTACGGATGTTTCATCAAAAAATTCAACTACGGACTACGGTAAGACTTGATGAAGTAAAGTCCTTAAAATTGAGCTGATAGAGTAACAAGGAAATTGTTAAAACTAACAACAATTTATTAATTTCAACGAAAAAAATCGTATATATTTTTTTAATGAAAGTTTAATAACAAGCCCATAAAATATTAACGTTTTATGTTTCCTTATTATCTACGGATACTCTTATACTTTTACGGGAAACTCCTTAACCCCTATAAATAATTTAAATTAATTCGCATCATGCCGATTATTCATGCCGATTATTCATGAATGATTCTAAACGAGTTGGACTACTATTCGCATGTATATATCACGCAAGAGATCGTTTTTTTCTGTTTGTTTATTTTTGAAAAAATTACCGATCTTTTTTAATTATTATGTAATTCATAATTATAGTGAAATTAAAGTTAAAGTTATAATAAAAAATTAACTTAAATTTTACTTTATGAATTGCATATTTAAAGAAAACTTTTGTTAATTTTAAAAATATTTCACAAATCTTGTGCGGTAAAGCTAAGAATAAAATATAATGATATTTTGTTTGAGGAAAAGTTTGAGGAAAAATCCATAGATTATAAATTTTTTTATCAGCGCGGTTTTTTTTTTAAAAAACGTTTTAAGCTTTGTGATGAATTAACCTATGTCCATAAATACTAAGAAATTGTCCATAAAAACTATAATAAATATTTTATTTTATGGATATTTCCATAAGCAATTAAAGAAGTTAGTATTACGCAATGTCTACAATAGTTTAAAATAAAACTTTAGGTTCCTTCCTATGAACATTGAATTTCCAGAAAAAAAGTAAATAAATTCAACTTTTGCGTTTCCTTAATATAATTTCATACATATTAACTTTCTTTTTGACATTTCATAGTAATGTCGACGGTATAAAAACGTCGACTTTATCTTTGACGTAATATAAAAATGTTATTTGACAGTTGTATAAACAATATAAGAATATTGTTAATCTTTCATTTTAATTAACACTCTCACTCATAGAACCTTAATTGTAAAAATGCTTCATAGAACCTATGTTTCAGATGCTAAAGTTCAGAAAACAAAAGTCTAAGTCGCACTTTTATTATTCATTTTTCAAATGGTTGCAGGAACTTAGAAAGATTTTTCGTCTTACTGAAGGCTATATTCAAACAAACAATGTCAAAAGTCAAAATAGGAGTCTACTTAAGTCTGGAATTAGACATACGTAAGTTTTCGTGTGTAACGAAGAAAAAGCTATATTCTTTATTTTTAACCAGCTCTTGATCACTTTTACTATTTAACCCAATTTTTTCACTAATACTGTACGTCAAAAAACATATTAGCACCTCAATGCTGAACGTACTAGGAATTTTTTTTAACTTTTTACACATTTTCCTTAGTAATTATAAAATAACATATGATGGTTTTTTTTTTGTTAATGAAATTTCCAAAATTTCATCGAGCTTTATGTAAGTATAAGTATAAAAAGAAAGCTCGTAGAGCTCAAAGTAAAGTTTTCAAGCCAAAATGGGGCTTAAAATGAAATGGTTAATAAAAAGAGTCATGGGTTTCGTTCAGATAAAAAAAAATTAAAAATGCAACTTTCCTTATAACTTAGATAGCTATTAACTATTATTACTCACACACCATCCATAAATATTAAGGAAATCTTATTAAATTTAATGAATTATTTTCTTAAAACTAACAAAACTAACGTCTAGTCCATAAATCTTAAGAATGTTTTCTAGATTCCAAAAATTGTAATGTAAAGACTGAGAAAACGTCATTGAAATTTTAACAAAAAGCCGATAGATTATAGCATTTTTTATCAGCGCGCTTTTTTTTTCCAAAACTATTTTGGAATTTGTGATGAACTAACGCCTATGTCCATAAATACCAAGAAATTGTCCATAAATAATTTAGTTCTATTATTCCACAAAACTTGTAATATTTTTATAGAAATTTAGTTTCCTATACATTTTAATTGCAATTTTCATGAGTTTTGTTTGTTTCAAATATCCATCGACAAACATCTCAAATTTGACACGAGCTACTGTTCCATAAGGCCACATATTTTAGATTTTGAAAGTTGTCCTGACTTTCGTTTGCTAAAGAAAATTAATGAAAGAAAGTATACACCGATTTTACAAAATTTATTTCAATAAATTGATCTAGCAGTTTTTAACGTTAATATTAATACATAACGCATAAATTTCAATCTCATTAATAAATAAGTAATATTTAAATTTTTATTTTTTTGATTTTCTTGTTAACTTTAACTTTATATGCCCACGAGTTTCTAAGACAGCCTTCAAGTCTAAAGGATTTTTCTCATCATTCCCGGTTGCCAAGAAAACTTCATTACGAATTTCAAACTTCTAGGTCATCGGTAAGTTGGAATGACAACCCTTGAAGAAAAAACGGACAGATTTCACTGTTCATTGTTGATTTAGGATGTTATAATATCTAATATTTATAACCTATTAAATAGATAATGTAGATCTTATGTTTATTTATTTATTGGCAATACTGCAACAAAATTCATATTTAGGAGTATAAAAAACTTTTGCAAAGCGCGTTCAAAGCAAACTTTTCAATTCAAAATAATTTAACCATATGTATTAATATATCTAACCTTGGATTGAAAATTAAAGAAATTCATAATGTTTAATAAAAAGGGCAACGTTTATTTTGGAAAAAAAAGCATCTATCTTTATTACTTAGATAGCTATTATAATGATTACCTAATTTTTAGATGTCCCTCTCACACCAGATAAAGTATTGACATCCATAAATATTAAGAAAATCTTATTAAACTTAATGAATAATTTTCTTAAAGCTAACGTCTATGCCCATAAATGGTAAGACAGCGTCATTAAATTTTGTCTATACTGTGTTAAAACTAAGAAAATGTCATTAAAATTTTAACGAAAAGTCCATAAATCATAGCATTTTTCATCAATTTTTTTTTCATTGCCTAATTTTTAGATGTCAATCACACACCAGATGTACTACTTACATCCATAAATATTAACAACATCTTATTAAGCTCAATGAATAATTTTCTTAAAGCTAACGTCTATGCCCATAAATGGTAAGACAGTGTCATTAAATTTTGTCTATACTGTGTTAAAACTAAGAAAATGTCATTAAAATTTTAACGAAAAGTCCATAAATCATAGCATTTTTCATCAATTTTTTTTCATTGCCTAATTTTTAGATGTCACTCACACACTACTTACATCCATAAATATTAACAACATCTTATTAAGCTTAATGAATAATTTTCTTAAAGCTAACGTCTATGCCCATAAATGCTAAGAAAGTGGTATTAAATTTTGTCTATACTGTGTTAAAACTAAGAAAATGTCATTAAAGTTTTAACGAAAAGTCCATAAATCATAGCATTTTTCATCAATGCTGCAATGCTTTTTTTTAAATCAGTTTAAGAGTTTGTGAAGAACGGACGTGAAAAAAAATTAAGTGTAAAATTTATTAAATTAAATTAGAGATTTTTATTTAAATTAATTACAGATTTTTAATTAAATTAAAATTGATAAAAGTTGCGGCATTAATATAACATATAAAATTGGAACCAAATTGTAAAGGTAAGTTAAAAGTTTATTATAATTTAGAAAAAAAAATTAAAAAGTCTTTTATTTACAAAAATCGCATCTTAAATTTAAGGTTAGAGTCAATATAGTGAATCTTTCAAACGTTTTTTTTTATTTTTAGGAAAAATAAATCATTTGTCCACCTGCCAGCTAAGCTAATAATTAGTTTTAAAAAATTAAGTAGTGTAAGCTTTGATAGGTTGTTAAATAGTTTAGATTTAATTAAATAATATTTAAATAATTTAAAATGACAAGCTGTTTTAAGTGTAATATTAATTTTTTTGATAATGAAAAATATTTCAAGCATTTAAAAGAAGATCATTTATGTACATTTCACGATTCATATTTTTGTAATAAATGTAAACAAACCTTCAACACTTCTAGAACATTTAGAAAACATATGAGAAAATTTCATGACTTTTTGCATATGAACTCTGGAAATTTTATTGAATCTGAAATTGAGTTAGTTACTTCTAATACTTCTTCGTGCAAAAATAGTCCTGCTGATAAAAAAAACAAGTCTCCTAAATGTAACAGAGAACCCGATATCAGTAGTAATACATGCGCAAATATGTCTCTAGCCGAAGCAGCAGGTTCAATTCAAAAAAGTGCCATAAAATTCGCTGTTAGTCTTTATAATAATAACAACTTTTGCCGAAAAGACATTATTACAGTCCAAAATCTGGTTATAACCGAAATCACTAAATGTAGTACTAACATTTTAAAAAAACTCATGTCACCTAAATTGGATGAAAAGCAGAATCTCTATTTGGATTATATTTTAAAAATATGTACAAATCCATTTGAAACAATTGACACTGAATACAAGTTATTTAAAACATTAAAAGAGTTAGACTTAGTAGGTACTATTAAAGAATTTTCAATCAATAATGAAATTTCTGAAATGCATCTGAATGGAGTATCCAAATTTTCTGAACAAAATCATAAAGGTGTGCTATTTCCTCTTAAATATCAGTTTAAACAATTATTTGAACAAAATCAAAATTTAAAACAGGTCCTCACTGATATAGACTTATTGAAACAATCGGAATCGAGTATAACAAATTTTGTTCAAGGTGAACTTTTTAAAGAAAAAATCAAGCTGTTTACACAAAATCAAAATGTTATACTATATTTTTTATATATTGACGACTTACAGTTAAATAATCCATTAGGTTCACACACTGAAAGTGTAGCGGCTATTTATTACTCTTTTCCTAATCTAAAAAATCCTCTTAAACATAAAAATATATTTGTGGGTACTTTGATAAAATCGAAAGATATGAAAAATTTCGGCAATGATCGATCTTTGCAAATTTTAGTAGACCACATAAATGATTTGGAACAGACAGGAATAGATTTCATAATAGACGGAGTTAATACAAACGTTCGATTTATACTTGGAATTATTCTAGGAGATAATCTTGGCTTAAATAGTATTTTAGACATGCGTAAATCTTTCTCGGCTAACAAATTTTGTAGATTTTGTACCGACGGTAAAGAAAAAACTAAATATATGTGTCAAGAAAATCAAGCTACTTTAAGAAATAAAAATAATTACATTGAGAATTTACAAAAAAACGATCCATATTTAACGGGTATAAATCAATTTTCAATTTTAAATAATATAAACGCTTTCCATGTGACCAGTAATTATTCAGTTGATATTATGCATGATATTTTTGAAGGTATTTGTAGGTATGATATGTGCAAAATTATTTTATATCTAATAGATAAGAATTTTATATCATTAGACGTGTTAAATTATAAAAAACAAAATTTTAGTTACGGTGAGACAGAAGTTGGAAATATGTCCCCTCCTCTAACACTTGCTCGCTTAAAAACTAACAACCTGAGTATGTCGGCGAAAGAAATGTGGACTTTTGTTCACTTATTTCCTTTTATTTTGGGCTAAGCGATCCCCGAAAATGATAGCGTTTGGAAGTTTTTTTGCTGTCTGTTGAAAATCATTGATTTACTTTTATTGCCAAAATATTCTTCGGAGATATTAGATTACTTGAAACAAATAATTAAAAAACATAATGAATTATACATGAATCTTTTTAATGAAACACTAAAACCAAAATTTCATATACTAATTCACTATCCTTCAATAATTGCAAAATCCGGCCCACCGAGACATTTCTCCACATTTCGCTTTGAAGAAAAACACCAAGATCTGAAAGCTTATGCTAACAATACCAACTCCCGTCGAAATATAATCTTGTCTTTGGCTAAAAAATTCCAGTTAAAATTTTGTTACCAACTGCTATTTTTGGACGAGGAAAAAAGTATCCTTGTAGAAGATTGTCATAAAATTTATAGTAGCTATGAGAATAGAATTATAAGTAAACTCAGTATTCCGAACGAAAATTTTAATTCTTTCAAGCAACTGCAATATAAAGGTACCATTTATAAATCCGGTTATTTTTTAACTGCTTATGACGTTGAACTATTTTTGTATGAAATAATAGAATTAATAGTAGTAACTGATATTAATAATGTAAAAAAAACACACATTTTATGCAAGAAGGTATATAAGTGTATTTATATGGAATGTTATGCTTTAGAAGAAATAGAAAAACAGCTTGAAATTCTCTCAATTAATGTTTTTATAACTGCTCCCATACATGTATATTCATTAAATAATAGTACCTTAACCATAAGACAAAAAAAATTTTTCTTAAATAATCAATAATAGACGAAGTTTAAATTAGGAGCAGGAACTCTTGGATTTTTTTTACTATGCATGTAAAACAACAATAATTTGAAGTTTGTTGTAGTTGTTTTCCGTGTAGTAAAAAAAAGCCAAGGCTGGCTGCCCCTAATGTAAACGTCCTCATACATAGTAAAATAATTTAGAAGGTAAACGCATAAGGAAAAGAGTCAAGTTTGAGAAGCTCGTCTTGTTATTTTTTTCAAGCTCGGCTTTATCATGTATTTATAAAATTAAAAAAAGTAGAAACAATTTGCTATCTTACTCTTTTTAAAGCCAAATCTGTGAAAAAAAAAACAGAAAAAGCTTTTACTTTTACCTTTTAAATTATTTTACTACATGCAATAATATGTAAACCTTGTGAACCTACTAGCTGTGTTTTTTTTTACGTGATTGATTAAGATTTTATCAGCTAAATAAATGTAATTTTATATCGAAAACTACAATTTTCATATAAATGCTGATGGATGTGCCTTAATCACGTAAAAAAATACCGCGATTGTGAGCTTAATATTAAGCTTTTATATTATATTACTATCTATTATATTACTATTTTAATTATTAATTTAAACTAGTATTACTCAATTAAACTAGTGTAGCTATAGCTTAAGGCAGTATGATAGTAGATCGAGCAATCAAAAAGATGAACACCAACGAATTTCCATTATCACCAGATTCCTTACCAGAATTTACAAATTTATTGAGTTCACCCACTAGCCAAACTTTAACTTCGGGGAACGGAAGCACTTTTAACTCTTCTGTACATTCAAATATTATAAAACTAACGGCAGAGGAAACACTTCTTTATGATACATTATCTGTAATATGTCCAGAACAAGCTTTCTATTTGTATAATCGTTGCAAAGGTAATAAATTTATACCTATAATATTTATTTTGCTTTTTCTTTTTACAAAAACAAATATTTGTCTTTTTAGAATGTTTTATAACCGTTCAGAGCTTAAAAACAATTCAAAGACCAGAAATTGCTGAATTAATTCCACACCCAAATTTAGGATGCAGAGTTCAATTTATCGATGGACTTACTGAATGGAGAAAAAATCAAGTACGTCACATAGAAGCTGTATTCTTTAAAAGCGAACTGCGTTTACTTGGTTAAAAAACACAACCTTTATATACATAAAATAAATTGCTTATTTTTTAAAATCATTTTTTGTATGGAAATTTTGGTTGTGTTATTTAACAAGTTGAAGTGATTCAGCCAGTTCACAGGTAGCGTTACTATTTACAAAAATTTGTAAATTTTTTTACAGGGAATTAAAGAAAAATGCTATGCATGTTCACATGCTCCTGATTTGACTACTCAAAAAGTATCACCAAATTTTCCGCTACAAAAAACTGATTTTACAAATGTTTATGTAAGAAATTATTGTTTTTTCTTTAAAGTAGTTTGTGCATAATTTAAATTTAATTTTTAGTTACATATTACAAAATTTAGCTGTATTCTTTAACAGCGACTTAACTTGGTTTAAAAACACAACTTTGATTTCTATACAAAAAGTAATCAGTTGCTAATTTTTTTAATTTACTTTCAAGGTTGTATTTTTTAACCAAGTGAAGTGATTCAGTCAGTTCACTGTTAAAGAATACAACTTTTATGTTAATTTCGAAGAAAACCTAAAAAAGATAAAACTATATAGATTTAATGAAGCGTGATAATGCTCAATTTAATTTATTTATTATTTTTATCTTACTAAACATATAGATACTTTCTGAGATCATCTCAAATGAATATGAGATTATCAAAAGTGAATATGACAAAAATGGGGTTTTAACGGAATCAAATAGACGATACCTCACCAAACATATAATAAATTTTTTCGAATCCAAAAATATTTCGTTAAAGCCCAAAATTTTGGACAATTTAGCAGATCAAATTTGCAGTGATTTTCCTCAGGAGAGCAAGGTAAATACAGTATCTTTGATCTATTAACTAATGTGATGTTCTATAGGGCCGTCTGACAACCAAAAAAGGGTAAAATTTTATCTTTTTTCTTTTCTTTTGCTTTAAAAAGAAGAAGAAAAAAATCAAAAAATGCTTTTTTTTGCTTGTCAAATGGCCCAATAGAACATAACATTACATATCTCTTTATAAACCTATACTCTAGGATTCCTGGTATGAAAACAGAAAAGGGATGAGACAACGCGGGAGATTATATGGTAGACTTTATAATGGAAATCGAAATAAAAACAAATCCAATGTTACTAGTGAAGAACCCTTAAGTGATATTCAATATTCTACCCGATTTAATGAGAAAGATACTGCAGGTATGTACTAGAAAATTATGTTTATTAAATTAAAAAAATTAATAACGTTTTCATTACATTATTTCAGAGGTTGATGCAGAAAAAAATAAATGCTGGCTAAAAAATCACTTGCAACCATTTGATGAAATTCTAGTCTACTATACATTACCGTCGTCACGAATTTGAAAAATACAGCAAAGACGACAATGTGAGCAGAATTTTGGAAGAGTGGCCCAGTTTTAAGCTGCCTGAAGCACGGCATTTGGTAAAAACAAAATAATTTGCAATTTGAAACATTTTTGTTTACTTATAAAATATGTTTTTTCATTACAGATTGATTTTGATTTCAAACATGTATTTCCGAAATGTGGTAATACGTTTTTTGCCCAGTGGGATAAATTTCAAAAATATGTTGTACCTATCTACAAGCAAGACATCCAAACAACTTCTAAGTATTACGGATTGCTTCAGGAATACTTAACACAAGAAAGTTCTTTAAATCAAGGTAATTTTGTGCTACTGTAAAGTGAACAGTATTTATACTTTATTCAACGTATTTAGTTCGTAACTTTTTAGATGTTTCAACATATTTCGCGTAAAACAATACGCAACCGGATCGAATGGGCTTTGGCTGGAGCTCGGCGAAACTAATTGTTTTGTTTTATCAAAACGTTGATTTGTGAGGCCCAAGACCCTCGGTTTACCCAATCAAATTTTAAAAGTTATTAAACTGGAAAGTTAACCCAAAGAGAATGGTTTTGTTTATTTCGAGACGATATTTAATTTTTTTTTTCGAGCCTCACGAACCAATTGCTAAAAGTTTTTCGTATATTTTATTTACATATATATTTTATATATTAATATAGTACTTTATTTATATTTTGTTCTTATTTGTTTAAATTTTGATTTTTTATTCCTTAGATTCCAAAAATGCAAGTCTACTAAATCTAATACACGTATTAATTAAACCAACACAAATTTTTAAAATTGATGGAAAATCAACAAAATATACTGTAGAGGATTCCCAAAGCAGCATGGTAATATTTATCAAGGAAGGCAATGAATTAAATGCAAAATTACAACTAATATATGGTAAAACTAAAGTTCAACCGTTTATACTTTGTCAAGGTGGGTCTGTAAAAGATTTTACAGAAACGTTTGTTTACTTTGATAATATAAAGATTAAATGCGAAAATTTTATAACCGCCGTAGATACTTCGTTCAAAATCATAAATTTATTTAATTTAAAATATCCCACACAATCTTTAAATGCGTGGCTCTTTATTCAACATTTTTTTTATGACATTATTTTCAAAAAAGATCGGTTTAACTCTGCTATTACTACATTGGCAAAAAAATTAATAAATAAGTGAGTCATTTTTTGATTTTCGCACTGTCCGAAGAAAAATATTTTTCTTTTCCAATTTGAATTCTTTTTTGTTTATTTCTTCGGACTTGTTTTTGATTAAATTATGTTTTAAACACAGAATTGTGGATTTGTATTTCCTTAAAAAAAATGTAAAATGTGTATATTAGGCTGGTTCACAAAAAAAAATTTTTTGCCGCCCATACAGATTCTGAAAGCTTACATCAAGAAACGAAATACGTGCTCCTTGATTTTTCGAAATTTTGTTTCCCCATCAAGCGCAACCAGTTTTTCTGATGGCTGAGGCCTAGACCTAATAAGGTGGGTTCAAAGCTCTGTAACTTTTTTCTCTTTGAATTTTTTTTCCTCCTTTTTTTTTTGGTGTAACTGTCTTGATGCTCCCTTCATTTTTTGTTAACATCGTAAGGCTATACGACTTATCCTTTTTTTTTTACAACTCTCTAAAGGAGAATTTAAACTTTTGTCCCCATTTTATTTTTACTTTAAGACACCATATCTTTTCTAATTTTAAGAGAAACATTTTTTTTTTTTTGTTCATAAATTTGGCATAAATTTTCATAATTTTTAGCATTATAACTAAAAGATAAAATTCTATTAAGTTCTGGTTTTTAAGCTACAATTAATTTTACGACATTAAAAGTTTCGCTTTCGTAATGCATTGGTCATTTGATTCATTTGTTAACTGATCTATTTTTTTTAAATAGGAATCAAAAAAGGAGATTTAGAATAGAAATAAATAAGAATTTAAAAATTGTTTTAAATTTATATTTATTTATGATTAATTTTTTTCAATTAATTTTAAAAATATTTGATTTTCCAATAATCGCCATGTTTGGCCGATGCTGGCTCACGATTTGGAGAATAATTTGTTTTTGAGTTTCGTCAGAAGTTATCGATGTGTTAAATTCCGTCATTAATGCTACACTCCTCTTGGCGTTGTAATTAACAACTTGTAACTTCTGAATTAATCGCAGGCCGTCTTGATATCCTACATCAGATTTCCATAGAGCTGGATTCTTGTCTAAAAATTCAGTAGATATTTTCAAGCATTGACAAAAATTCCATCGAATATTTTTAAAATTAATTGAAAAAAATTAATCATAAATAAATATAAATTTAAAACAATTTTTAAATTCTTATTTATTTCTATTCTAAATCTCCTTTTTTGATTCCTATTTAAAAAAAATAGATCAGTTAACAAATGAATCAAATGACCAATGCATTACGAAAGCGAAACTTTTAATGTCGTAAAATTAATTGTAGATTAAAAACCAGAACTTAATAGAATTTTATCTTTTAGTTATAATGCTAAAAATTATGAAAATTTATGCCAAATTTCTGAAAAAAAAAAAATGTTTCTCTTAAAATTAGAAAAGATATGGTGTCTTAAAGTAAAAATAAAATGGGGACAAAAGTTTAAATTCTCCTTTAGAGATTTGTAAAAACAAAAGGATAAGTCGTATAGCCTTACGATGTTAACAAAAAATGAAGGGTGCATCAAGACAGTTAAACCAAAAAAAAAAGGAGGAAAAAAAATTCAAAGAGAAAAAAGTTACAGAGTTTTTAACCTACCTTATTACGTCTAGGCCTCAGTCATCACAAAAACTGGTTGCGCTTGATGGGGAAACAAAATTTCGAAAAATCTAAGAGCGTTTTCTCGTTTTTTTTATTTAATTGTTCGAAATCTGCATGGGCGGCAAGAAAATCTCAACATGACCTCAAAAATGAACCAGTCTAGTGTATATGTATATTATAATTGTAGGGTGATAGTATATAAATGTAATAACTCAATATAACTTAAAGAAAGAAAAAAAAATATTTAGTTATTTTCGAAAAAACTTAATTTAATAAACGAAATTAAATGTTTTTTTAAATGTTAAATTAAATAAAAATGTAAAAAAAAAATAATAAAATAAATGAAACAAAAAGGTTAACTATGTTTTTTTTTCATTAATTAAAAATTTGTTCATGTCGAATATTAAAAATTTGATAAAAATATTGTTTGACCAAATTTTTATAGTCAATTTATAATTTGATAGTTTTTTGAAAATAATATTTTTCTCAAATTTTCAATATTTTTGCAGGTTTTTTTATTTCGGAGCAGATTATTTTTCAAGAAATTTTGTAGGTTTGAACCAATGAAATATTGTAAGGTTTATGGTGAATCCCGTAAAAGCAGTTTACGGAAATATTCCTAAAAAAAAGCATTAACTACGGTATCACCCATAAAGTATATCAATAAAAATTCTTAAATTTTTAACAAAGATTTGTTAAGTTTACGGTTTTGCCAATAAAAAATATTTACGACATTTTCTTAAAGCTAACAGTATTGCAATAAAACCTATGGTAAAACCCGTAATATAAAGTTACGGTAAATTTTCTTTACTTATGGAAAAATTTGTTTAAGTCTACGGTAAAAACGGTAACGTAAAACGGATATTTTTTTTTATTCATGGGAAAATTTGTTAAGGCTACGGTAAATCCCGTAAAGTAAAGTTACGGTTAATATTATTTATTCATGGGAAAATTTGTTAGGTCTACGGTAAACTCCGTAAAATAAACTTTACGGTAAATCTCCGTCATATTAACATTTTTTTTGTTGTACCAAGGATTTAGTCCGTAAAATTAATATTACGGGATAATCTCTTAAAGTTAAGAAAATTTATTAAAATTCTACGGGTACTCCCTTAAAGTAATTTTAACAACATACATCGATAAGATTTATGGAGTTTTCCTTAAAATTTTCCGTACTTTTCCATTTCTTAAAACTTTATGGACTACTCCGTAAAGTTTACGTATGTTTTCGTTAACTTTTTAACATTTATTTTTTACGGTAAATTCAACAATTTTAAATTGTTATTTCCAACAACATTTTCCACTGGTTCACTTTCACATGATTTTTCCGTTAGCTTTAACGGAAGAATACATAGCTTTTACGGTTGTTTTCTTTTTCAGTGTATGAATGATGCTAAATTGGTTATTATTATTAAATGCTCATATTTTTAACAATATTATTAAAATTAATTGAAATTTTTGTTCACTTTCCTAATAGATTACCGTGCCAAACTCGTATTGTTAATACAGGTTATAATACGAGAAATATTGAAATATGACTTCCGATAGTATATTACCATATCAGGATATCTTGAATAATTTAATTCTTGCAATTTATAAAAAAATAATCTTAAAGTTTGTTAAAGTTTAAATATAAAAATTAAATAAAAAGTTCAAATTATGTGCTATATTTTATTTTGCTGCTTTTTTGATAACCTGACTTTTAGGTTTAGTTATAATAATATAAAATATAATCACTTTTAGTTTCAAAGAACGCATATGTTTTGCTTTTGATTTTTAAAAGATGTAATAATTTCATTTATTAAAATTGAATTATTGCAAACTTTATTTAAGCGGAAATTATGTTTCCTTTGAATAAATCAATCATTTTCATTATTTTGTATATTTACAAATGTATAAAAAATTCAGTTTAAAATGAAAATAAAAATACATGTATACTGGATCTACACACAATTATAAAGTTAAGTACGATATATTATTTAAGACTAAAGTTTTTTTTGGTAACTTTTAAATCAAAAAGGACTGATATTAGTTTAAGGCAACAATTTTTAATTAGTGTTTTGATATTAAAAATTGGACTAACTACGATCGTTCAATCGAAAAGTCGATAATAAATTTCACAATTTTTAAAGATGAATTTTTTTACCAAATTTTTATGTACAAATATTGTTAAAATTATCTTCATTATTGAATTAACATTAAAATCAATGTTGCTAATAATTATATATGCCAAAAAGTTTCAATGAAACCTTATATTAAATTTTATAATTTTTTTAATTAAAATTTTTATCGTTTGTTGCTTTATGTAAACACATATACGGGAGGTATTAATTAGGGACAAAAAAAATTAAATAAGTTATATAATTTTTTATTTGTATAAACGGCGGGGTATAATAATTTCTTATTTTTTTGTCCAAAAAAATTTATTGCATAACAACACTTTAATTACCCAGTTTTCTGGAAATTTTTCATTGGACACAATAATGTTATTAAACGGTTATTTACATAATCATCATACAAATAGAAACCTAAAAAAAAGAAGGAAATTCGATTATTATTTCCAGTTTTTATTTGTCTCAAAAACACTTCTAAGTCAAAAACTGTGATTCAAATATATTTTTCTCCAGATTTAAAAATCATATTAAAATATAATCTCGAAAATGATAAGGTGTAATTATAATGTTTTTTGACTTTATGACTTTGTGTTGGGAAGATTTCGAGAAAAAGTTTGCATAAATGAATAAGTATGAGAAGATGTTTTTGATTCTTTTCATACAATATAACAATATACACAACAATATTTTTTATAGCATCTTTTTGACATTCACAATCCCATTTTTTCATTTTCTTCAATTGACATCTACGTATTTATTTTCATAGGGAAACTTTTTCAATCTCAACTTCGAATCCTACGACAAAACTGGGAGCATACACACAGAGCCGTAACTAGGGTATGGCGAGCATGGCCCCGGCTAAAGGCGCGTGATTAAAAAGGCGCTCACACATTTTACATTTTTTAAATTTTAAACAGTTTTCACTTAATAAACATGATTTATTACAGCTTTATACAAAATTTTAAAATTTTAGTAAGTTTACGTAATTTTCTCAAAATTAATTTTTGTTAATTTACTAAATTATTTGAATTTTTGTCGGCAGAAAAGTTAATGTCTAGATCCATGATGGAATTACATAAAGCAGTGAAAGATCTTTGTTTGGAGTATTCAGAATTGGATTTCGGTGCTGAATGAAATCGAATACTTTAAATTTCAAAAAGCTGTTTAAAAATTTAAACTCTTTACATCATTTTGGAATTTTAAGGAAATTGTTGCTCTTGATTTTGTGTGAAACATTTCCAAATACTTATGTTGCTTTATGAATTTTATTAACCTTCCAGTAACTGTGGCTAGATAGTGGGGAGAGAAGTTTTAGCAAACTTAAGCTCATTAAAAATTACTTCCCTCCAACAATGAAACAAGATCCCTTAAATGGATTAGCTATATTGTCAATCGAATATGATATTTGATATGTTTGAAGAAGCAAATTTTGATGAAATAATCAACGAATTTGAAAACATTAAAGATTAAAGCAAGAAAAATTAAATTAAAATAAAAAAATTTCTAAGCATTTTTGGGTGGGAGCAATTTTGGGTGGGAAGCTACGGTTAGGTCGTGCCGGAGCAAAATATACGAACATTTTTTTTTTTTTTAAGTAGGTAGCTCAGGTGAACTTAAGATTACCTGAAAAACAAATTTTGGGTGGGAAGCTACGGTTAGGTCGTGCCGGAGCAAAATATACGAAAATTTTTTTTTTTTTCAAAATAGGTAGCTCCGGTGAAATTAATATTAACTGAAAAAAAATTTTTGGGTGGGCAGCTACGGTTAGGTCGTGCCGGAGCAAACTATACGGAAAACATTTTTTTTTTTCAAAATGGGTAGCACCGGTGAAATTAATATTACCTGCAAAAGAAATTTTAGGTAGGGAGCTACGGTTAGGTCGTGCCGGAGCAAAATATACGAAACATTTTTTTTTTTTAAATAGGTAGCTCCGGTGAAATTAAGATTATCTTTCGAAATATTTTTGGGCAGGGAGCTACGGTTAGGTCGTGCCGGCGCAAAATATACAAAAAAAAGAAGCATTCATAGAACAGCCGACAGAAGTTTATACTTAAAAGATTTAAACTATAAATTAACAGTGGATACAAATGATGGGCTGCTCAATACAAAATGTAAATTAAAATAAAAATATTTTAATTTACATTTTGTACAAAATGTAAATTAAAATAAAATTATTTTAATTTACATTTTGTACTGAGCTGCCCATCATTTGTAGCCACTGTTACTTCATAGTTTAAATATTTAAGTATAAACTTCTGTCGGCAGTTCTATGACTGCTTCGTGTGTTTTATTTTGTACAATGTCAATTTTTCAGTACTGCGATACAAACACTTTATTTCGAACTTTCAAACATTCATATTTTCTGATAATTAATTACTAAAATTACAGGTACGTATGTTCTTATATTTTTAACATTATCTCTTTTAGAATAATCAATATTTTAATTTTCGATCATCATAAAGAAATATTTAGTAAAATTTTGTTATCTTTGTGTATATCTATATTTATGCATATTTTAATCTCCAATGTAATTTGTGGTAAAGTAAGGTAGATTTAGTAGAATATTATGTAGATAAGAATAAAATTATTTTAGTTATATTAAATTCTTAATAATTTGTATTTGCTGTGTTATTTTTAAATTATCTATTATTCAAAACATTAGTAGTAGCACCCATGTTTTTCATATTTTCTATCAAAATTTGTAGAGATTTTCTAAATTTTCGATTTTTCTCATTCAAAGTGGTCCGAAATGATATTGTGCTTTTTTATTTATTCCTACCGAAAAATATTTTTTTTGCACTTATAACAAAAAAATATATATAAAAAGAGCTAATTTTTCTAGCAATTTCATGAGAGACATATAATTTGTATTTTTTATTTTATTCGTGTTCTTTACATAGCCGGGCAAAATACATGCGAATGCAATTTAAATTACAAATTACAAAATACACAAAAATTTACCTCAAATTAAATTACTGAAATTACATTACATTTTTTGTTTAATTAAAAAATACAAATTAGTAATTTGAAATTACACTATTTTTGGTTCCAATTACAATAATGTAATTTAAAATTACAAAATTACAATTACAAATTATCCAGTATTGAAAAAAAAAATAAAAAAATTTAAAATAAAAGTTCTATTGAGATTGAGAAATTAAAACACGAAAAGAAAGCTTACTTTTTTTATTTTATTTGAATTTCTAACACATACGAATTTTACAGTTAAGTAAAGAGATAAATTTTTAACGCTAAGTAATTTGAAAGAAGTAAAAGTATTTTGAAATTACAAGTATATAGAAATACAAATTACTAAATACAAATTACAAATATGAATTAACGAATTAAAATTACATTCTTCTAATTACGAATCTACCAATGTAATTGAATTACACATTACAAATTACAAAATGTAATTGAATTAGTAATTTCGAATTACACTATTTTGAAATTACAAGTATTTTGCCCGGCTATGGTTCTTTAAATAGCTTAACCTAGTGTTGGAGATGGCCAAAATTTCAATCCCGTGTAAGGTCATAAACAGAATGAAATAAAAAAATAAATAAATAAATCATAAAAATAAAAAATAAAAATTATATGTACTCATTTTATTCACTTATATTTAGCAGGAATTATATAACAGTATTCTTCAATCATTATTAAAAATCTGTTTATAATAATGTGATACGTTTAATTAAATTTCATATAAGAACAAATATTCAGTAAAGATGATTAAACATCATAAATAAAATTAAAGTCTGAAAGCAAAAAATTATTAATTTTTATCATTTTCTTATTAACTACACCTTTATTTTTAGATAGTATTAATATTAGAATTTTAATTAATATTTGATTATATTTTATATAGAATATTATATATATTTTATATTAAATTCACTATATTTAATTAATTTCAATTGGGAGATAGACTGTTGTATAATTGAAAAGACGAAAATAGGAAACTAAATTCGTATATATATAGAAATGTTTCTCGAGTACGAATTAAATAAAAAAATTTATTTTTTTTCAGAAAAACCTATTTATATTTCCTAAATTTTCGATTTGAAGTACAATAAAAATTTATTCAGTTTAATTTATCAAAATTTACTTTGATTAAATTATTACTTAAATTTTCGATTTGAATTACAATAAAATTTATTCAGTTTAATTATCAAAATTTACTTTGATTAAATTATTACTTAAATTTTAGATTTGAAGTACAATACAATTCATTCAGTTTAATTATCCAAATTTACTTGTAGTTATTTTTAATTTTTACCTTAACTTCCTAAAGCTTTTTAATTAAAGCAATTCACGAGATTTATTATAAGAAAAACCCGTTTTGGTTGAGCGAACGAAATCAACTGAAATTTAATGAAATTTAATTTTGCATGTAGAATAATTTTACTTAAGAAATTCATTAGAATATTTTTGTACTAATAAATTTTTTATGCTGATCGCGCGTCTGGTATTATTGCGATTTTTGTTTTACACAGGAAACTTGTGTGGCAAAATATTTTATCGTATCAAAATTAATTTCTGGGGAATGGAACATTATCACTAGATATAACCGGTATACCCTCAGGATTCGACTCCTAGCGAATTTGTTTTAGTTCTACAGTAACACTGGACTTCTGTTTGAAATTCGTGTACAGGAAAAGAGCGATGCCCATTATTATTGCAAAAGATATTAGTTGCGTTGTAAAACCTAAATACCATCCTTTTACCGTTTTGGCTTTTTCCTCTTTAATACGGTTTGTATTTTCAATATGAGCTAATTCAAGTTGTTCAAGATGAATTTCCTTTACAATTTCTTTAATAGTGATATTTCGTTCAACATTAGGCATAATTCTGTGATGGTACTCCGAATTGAAATTCCTTGCACGAAAATCTCCAATTGAGATGCTACAATTCACAATTTTAATAATGTTATTTCCTTTTATTTTAATAGTCGATGGATGTCCACAATTATTATTTAGAGTTGTTTCATTTAAGTTTTTTGTAACAATAATTTCATTTGATATAACTGTGATTTCTTCAGTGATATTCTTCTGGTATTTGCATCTCATTTCTTTAGTACTTAGTAATCTTGATATGCATTCGTCTTGATACAAAATTAAATTTTTCTTTAAAATGAACCGTTCATTATTATCTTTAAAAACGCTTTGATTACAAATAATTATTTTATTGATTTCCGTATTTAATTCTAGTGAATTGCTTTTATTCGGAAGTTTTTTAACAATTACTCTAAAGTAAGACTTCTTAACAAAATTAGGTACAGATATAACAAATATTATAATGTTTTCTTTAAACAAAACTGAATTTTTTATGTACGGTAAAGTTTCTACTGTAATTTTATTATTAATTATTTCTTCCTGACTTAAAATGTCCCTATTCAAAATTCCTAATTTGCTTGCTAAAATTATTTCTTTTACATTAACAATTTCCTTTTCTAAAATATTAACATTTTCGTTAATCTCAGTTAACAATAAAAAAAATTCTAATTTATAATCAACCTTATCTAAATGTGTTTGTATTTCATTAATTTTATTTAAAATTTTTCCCTGATTAATATTAATATGATTGGTAATTTTTTCAATTTGGTCCGAAATTTCCTTGTTAATTGTTGTTTGCTTATTTAAATTTAACATGATGTTCTTGTTGTTCTTTTCTATAATTTCAAAATGATGTTTGACTTCTTCACGTTCTTCATCGTCCATTACACCGGTGAGGATTCGTAGACCTTTTCCAGCTATATTGAGGAGTCCACGTTTGCTAATATGGTGAGGAATGATATAAAAATTTTCTTTCAGGTGTTTAAAGTTGTGTAAAAATGTTACAGGGATGTCTGCTTTATCACTCAGTTGTACCAAAATTAATTCTATCCTGTTGATACAATCTTCATATTGTGTTAGGTTGATTATGTGCATTATTCTGTTATAATCCTGGATAATTTTGACTTCCGATTCAGTAAAAAGTATGTATCCATTTCCAGAATTCACTTCATCTATTTCAATTGATGGTTGTCCAAATGTAAACGCTGGTAAAAATAATAAGCTTAAAATAAAGAAAGCTGAAATGAGAAAAAAAAAGAAAAAAAAAGTAATTAGTTTTGGAAGTTAAATTTTCTTTTAAATTGGCTAATGTATCGTGGTATATTTTCCTTATTAATTTTAAAATGGCCATTTTCAGAATCTTGAATTATAATTTTTTTATGATGAGGTTGAAGTTTAGTAACATGGTTAAGTTTTAGGTAATCAGAAGGTCTAGCCACATCTCTGTCCTTATTTCGGTTACTTATTCTTTTTATTTTTTTGTCTAACATAAATTGATGTATTTTAGAATATTCTTCAGGGTTAATGTTTCCGTTAAGGAAATCTATAGGCTTTCTACCTGTAGATGAATGAATAGTTTCATTATAAATTTTAATACTTTTCACCACAATATCTTCATCGATTGGAATTTTTCCCTCTTTTTCGATGGTATTTAAAATTCGCAAGTGTTCATTGAGAGTGTTATGAAATCTCTCAATGTCACCATTACTAGAATGATTATTAGGCGTGGTAAAATGAACATCAATATTTTCACTTTTTAAGTAATTTAAAAAATTTAAACTATTAAACGCTTTTTCTTGGTCTTCTGTGGTTTACCGCGAGAACCAATAAATTGCATCAAGGCATTTTTTAGATCTACCCAATTTCTAGACTATGGGTATTGCCTGAGCATGTTTGGTGAATTTATCAATTAAAGTCATATAAGCTACGCCTTTGGTTTTAAACCAAATATCAATATGAATAATCTCCAGAGGTTTGCTTGGAGTTTCTGTCAATTTAAATGGAAGCTTTAACGGGTGTCTTTCATATTTAGCTACATTACAGATGTGACAATTATTTATTACTCTTTGAATTTCCAATTTTAATTTAGGGAAATAAATTTTATTTTGTAATTCGGCGTAAATGTTATTAATTCCTCTATGGTTTGTTTTGTCGTGAATTTCCAAAATTCTTTCCTGCAATTCAGGTCTATTTCTGATATCTTCTAAAATGAAAGAACATTTATTTAATTTTAATAATTTATTTTTCGAAAAATGTTTAATATAGGTGTTTTGAAAAGAATTACAAATGTTTATATCGTCAATCATTATCCCTACAATACCTTTGCAAGGAATATGATTTTTATACATTTCAACAAAAAAATTTTCGTCAAAGCTATTGCTTATAACGGTTTTCCTGACTCTATCGAAAATTTTATCAATTTTAATTTCCTCTGGTGTACCTTGACAAATTATGATTTGGGTTTTAAAAAAATTTAGAGGGCATTCAGAAATGGGTATGTATTCAGTGCTATCTTCTTGGGCTGAATATGTTGTTGCATCCGTTGATCTGATATCTTCTTCTATTTCGTTCGCATGGATCTCTACTCTTGATAGAGCATCCGCGACTTTATTTTCTTTCCCACTCAAGTATTCTACATTGAAATTAAATTCTTCAAGCTTCACTTTCGAACGTTGAAGTTTGGAATTTGGTTCTCTTAAATTATGGAGCCATTGCAGAGGTTTATGGTCTGTTCTGATGGTAAATTTCCTGCCGTAAAGGTATGGACGGAAATACTTAGTTGCCCATACTATCGTAAGGAGTTCTTTTTCGATGGTAGAATACTTCGTTTCGTGATCATTCAAAGTTCTAGAGGCATAACATATGGGGTGGTTTGCTTGTGAAAGCACAGCCCCAATAGCAAAATTACTAGCGTCCGTGGTAAGTATGAAATATTTTGAAAAATCAGGATACGCAAGAATAGGGTCACTGACGAGTAATAATTTTAATTTATTAAACCCTTCAACATATACTCTGTTTTTAGTGTCTATTCTTTTGTCCTTTTTTAAAAATAAAGTCATCGGTTTGGCTATTTTAGCAAAATCTTTAATAAATTTACGATAATATCCCACGAGACCTAAAAATGATTTAATTTGGGTAGTAGTCTTGGGAATTGGAAATTTATTGATTGCTTCGATTTTATTCGGGTTGGGTTTGATTCCATCCGTTGTAATTATGTGCCCCAAAAATTCTGTTTCTTGTTTCATAAACTCACTTTTATCTAATTGGATTTTTAAATTAGCCTCACTTAATTGTTTTAAAATTTTCTTAAAAGAATCAAAATGTTCTTCTTTACTGGTGCTAAAAATAACTATGTCATCCAAATAAACATAACAAATTTTCCCGATGTATTCTCTTAAAACCGAATTCATTAGCCGCTGAAAGGTCGCGGGGGCGTTTTTTAGCCCAAACGGCATTCTCACAAACTCATAGTGACCATCATCAGTACTAAAGGCAGTTTTTTTTATATCCTCTTCACATAATTGAATCTGATGAAACCCTTTCGCAAGATCTAGAGTTGTAAAGTACATAGATCTTCCTAACTTATCAAGAATGCCTTCAATATTTGGCATGGGGTATTTATCGTCGATAGTGACGTTGTTCAATTTTCTGTAGTCAATGACGATACGCCACTTCTTTTCCCCCGAGGCATCAGACTTTTTAGGCACAACCCAAATGGGTGCGGAATAAGGGGAGTCACTAGGCCTGATTATTCCCTGCCTCAACATTTCACTAATTTGTTTGTGTACCTCTTCACGGTGCACTTCTGGGTAACGGTACAATTTCGTATAAATAGGGACTTCATCAAAGGTATTAATTTTATGAGTAATTTCATGCGTGAATGTTAAATCGTCGCCCTCATTATAAAAATTTCCTTTAAATTGTTTTAATAATACTAATAGCTCATTTTTTATACTTTGATCTAAATGATCACATCTTATTTGATTTACTTCATTTTTATTTTGAAAAATTTCATTTTGGAAAATTTTTAATTCATCAAGAGGAACTGGAATGTTATAAATTTTTTCTTCATTTTCGTTGAAGAATAAAGAAATCGAATTTCCGGTGTTTAATTTAAGTAATTTCTCTTTATAATTAATTTCCGCTTCGAAGGTATACAGGATGTTATTACCTATCAAGCCATTATATTTATCATGGAAATTCATTTCTAAAAATTCCATTTTATTTTTTGAATCGAATTCGACAAAAGGGTCGATTACAACTTTTGTTTTACAGAGAGTAATATTATTCAAAGTTTTTATTTCTACTGGTTTTACTTTTCTTGCATAAATTGGGTTGCAGATATTTTTATTAATTATACTTGTAGTAGCACCAGTATCTACTACGAATTTTAAAGGTCGCGTTTTCGACTGCAAAATTATATAGGGAAGTTTCTGTTCGCCGAGGCTGGTAATGGAAAATTTTCAACTGGGTCGCCGGTTTCAATTCTATTAATTCTTGCGTTTACGGTTCGATCTACGTCCATAGGTTCCACTCTATTAAAATTTCTATTAGGTTGTTCGAAATTGTTTGGATGGAAAGATCTTTGAGCAAAATTTTGAGAATTAATTGAATAATGAGGTCTTTGATTAAAACGATTATTATTAAAACGTTGTGGCGAAAATCTTCTATAATTGTTTGAATGGTTATTATTGTTACTATTATAACCTTCAGAATTATTATTGTTGTTATTTTTATTTTTTTGAAAATTATTTTTGAATGGGGTGTAGTACGCATAATTTCCTTCTACTAAAACGTCTAACGCGGCTCCAAGAGTTCCCGGATTTCTACTAAAAAGAATTGAACGCATGGGCTCTGGTATTTTCTCTTTAAAAACTCGTAAACCCGTATTAATATTTTCCCTTATTAACGCTTCATTATTCGGATCATCTTGAATTTTATTATTTAATCTTCTCAAAATTCCCTTAATTTGATTATAAAAATCAATACAATTTGAAGTAAAATTAACGCTTTTTAATTCGTCAAATATTTGAAGATATGATTTTTTTTCGCTAAAATTATCAATTAAAATTCTTTTCACTCCAGGCCAATCATTTACATGATTATTTATTTCAATTATTTCCCTAGCCTTACCAGTTAATTTTGCCTTTATTCCATTTAATAAAATTCTTTGACTTACCATACCATAGTTTACTATAATAGGATTGATTTCATCGACTAATCCTATAAAAATAAATAAATCTTCACCTTTTCCGCTAAAAGCTGGCAATCTGTCGATGTACTTCAATGGGTCAATGTTCAATTCCCTTGGTGCTGGAACTGGTACTTCTTGTGCTGCTCCTTCCATATTGTTGAAATATCTGAGATTTAATCTTCTATTAAATCGATCCACTTTTAAAACTTTTTTAAAATAATTTTTTTTTCTTTTCGATTTTTTTCTTTTATTAATTGATATTTTATAATCAATTCACTTTTAAAACTTTAAAATTTCTTTAAAAAAACTTTTGATTACTTTTTTTTCTATCGATTTAATCGACTCAAAATTTTTCTTTTATTAATTGATATTTCTTTATCAATTTACTTTTAAAATTAAAAAAAAAATTTTTGTATTATTTTTTTTCGATTAAATCAATTCAAAATTTTTTTTTTTATTAATTGATTTTTCTTTTGGTTTTTTATTTCGATTCGTATTCTTTATTTTAATCCTACCGACTGCGCCAGAAATGTTTCTCGAGTACGAATTAAATAAAAAAATTTATTTTTTTTCAGAAAAACCTATTTATATTTCCTAAATTTTCGATTTGAAGTACAATAAAAATTTATTCAGTGTTATTTATCAAAATTTACTTTGATTAAATTATTACTTAAATTTTCGATTTGAATTACAATAAAATTTATTCAGTTTAATTATCAAAATTTACTTTGATTAAATTATTACTTAAATTTTCGATTTGAAGTACAATACAATTTATTCAGTTTAATTATCCAAATTTACTTGTAGTTATTTTTAATTTTTACCTTAACTTCCTAAAGCTTTTTAATTAAAGTAATTCACAAGATTTATTATAAGAAAAACCCGTTTTGGTTGAGCGAACGAAATCAACTGAAATTTAATGAAATTTAATTTTGCATGTAGAATAATTTTACTTAAGAAATTCATTAGAATATTTTTGTACTAATAAATTTTTTATGCTGATCGCGCGTCTGGTATTATTGCGATTTTTGTTTTACACAGGAAACTTGTGTGGCAAAATATTTTATCGTATCAAAATTAATTTCTGGGGAATGGAACATTATCACTAGATATAACCATATTTATATTTTCTTGATTTCTCATAAAATGATTGTAGATTCAAGCGTTGTAATATTTTAGTGATTTGATTAACTATTTTGTACACATAAAATTAATTTTTAGCTTTTTCAGTACGTATAAATTCTATCTATCTAAATATATCAAACTTTTTGGTCAATGCATGAGAATTATAAGTATGTATAATTTGCTTTTATGTATTCGGAAGAAAAGTTATGCTTATATTATATTAAAACTTAATTTTTTTTTATGTTTATAATGTAATATATTTATATATTAGAACTGTTTCCGATTTCAATAATTTCATTTAAAATATCTACACATATTATGTACATTATGTTTATGTTATCTGCTTGTGGTGAAATATAATTAAAATGTTATGACGTATGTATGATTATATGATAGGAATATGATATGTTTATGTACGTTATAATTTAAAAATCGAACCTTTCCCTTTTCATAATATTTACTTTTATTTTTTTTATCAATCAATCTAGGAAGTGGGACAGTAGTATTAAATAAAGTATTTACTCACTTTAAGAATTGGAAATTTGTACATATATTATTAACTAATTTGAATTTTACTGATTATTAGCTAATTGTGACAGAAAATGTCACTAAAGAAAAAATTCAGAAAGAAATAAAACGTGATTAATGAATTTTTTCAGATAGCAAAAAAAAAAATTAAATTTTTTACGAAATATAGAAAAAAATTAATATGTTGGATTTCTTTAATTAAAATAAATGGAATAATAACGGTATCTTTTATTCAGATATAGGTAAATTAGCTGTGATCAAGCCATTAAGGTTCTTAGTTTGCATTAATTTGTTCTCTTATTATGTAAAATTTTGTTTTTGAATGGAAATTTTACGTTTTCTTTAGAAATTAGCATATTAGAATAAAATTTAGCAAAAAAAAAATAAATTCAGTTTTCTAATTAATTATGAAATAATTTTAAGAAATTCTTTTTAGAAAAAATCAATAAAATTAATATGTTTTGTTTTCCATAATTTTTATTTAAAATAAATAAGAAATAACGCAGAAAATCGGTTTTTACGGTAGCTCAAAATTGCTTTGCGGTATTAGCTGTGCATAAATCATCAAAAAAAAATTAGATGATTTATACAAGTGAAGCAACTGTTAAATTATCCAAATGCTTGTATAAATTACTAAAACAATGTATAAAGGTTGTATAAAAACTTCGACAAATTATCTAAAAAATAAAAGTTGATTTATACAAGCGGAGCATTTGTTCTAAATTATCCAAATGCTTTGATAAATTACCAAAACAATGTATAAAGTTTGTTTGAAAACTTCGACAAATCATCTAAAAATTTATACATTTGTTTAAGTAATTTATACAACCAAATTACTTAAACAAATGTATAAAGTTTTAATAGATAGTGAATTTATATTTTCTATTTAATACATTGTTGTATATTACTGGCATAGCTCAGTGGAAGACTACATAACATTGAACAAAGCGGTTAAGCAACGTCTCGTTGTGATAGAATTTAGATGGATGACCGTTCAAATAAAAAAAAACAATATAAAAACAAAAAAAAAGCTTAAAAAAAACAAAAAAACAAAAAAAAACAAAAAAACACAAAAAAAAAAACAAAAAAAGACAAAAAAAACAAAAAAAACCAAAAAAAAAACAAAAAAAAAAAACAGAAAAACCAAAAAAAGCCAAAAAAATAAAAAAACATTTGAGATGTTTTTGCCGATGAGAGGTTATTTTGTACAGTACGATTATCTAAAAGATTACACATGGCCATGTATGAATTACCTAAGCCACTTCGATAAATTAACATATTAAAAAGTATATTTTTATACAAAAAACTAAGTTGATTTAACAAAGCTTAACTTTGTTAAAACACCTAAATTAACTTAGTTATTTTATACAAGAACTTGGTAGGCTGAAAACTGCCGAAGCCTTGTGTATTTTATACTAGGTTTTTGTATAATTATACTATGGTTTTTTCTCAGTGTAGGTACGTAAATCAATTTATTATTCAAAAATAAATTTCAGTGGAAGAAATAAGGAGTGTTTATTATAATCACGCTAGTATTAAGTATCTTTCTGTTTGGAAATAATGATTAAAAGATTCTTTTTAGTTAATCTAACAAAATTGTGAAAATTATAATTAATTCTGTTTATAAATTAATACGTACATTAGTATTATTTTTTAATTTATTCCATTTATTTAAAGATTTAAAATATATTATAAAATATAATACAATTATTTCTTATTTAAAGTATCTTATTATTTAATATACTTCTTTGTAATGTAAACATCCAAAGGCTGGTATTAACATTAAGTAATTCTGGCAGAGCTGACTAAATTCAAGTATTTTTGTACTGAATACAATATGCAGTACCAGTATATCGGTACTGCAATAATATTGCAGTATTTTGTCACAATGTACTGGTACTGCAGAAAATTTAAGTACCAGTATACTGGTACTGAAAAAATACTCCAATATTTTTCTACAATGTAGTGGTAGTGCAAAAAATTTCAGTGCCCGTATAGTATAGTGTACTGGTACTTAAATTTTTTTTCCAGTACAGAAAAATATTGCAGTATTTTTGCTGTATACTGGTACTAAAAATTTCCTGCAGTACCAGTATATTGTGAGAAAATACTGAAGTATTTTTGCAGTACCAGTATACTGATACTTATATTGCAAAATACTTAAATTTAGTCAGCTCTGAATTCTGTCCATTATTTTTTTAATTGATTGGGTTGGAATATAGCCTTCCTCCCTTTTATTCCTTACCATTAGAAACTTTTTAAATAAAATACTGATTAATTTTCATCAAAAACTGTGAAGTTAATACCTTTCGAATTTTTGTAGATAACAATAATTTTAAATAGCATTATTCTCATCTCGATATTGCTGTAATGTTTTTAAATAATCTGAAAAATAGAAATTTCAATGTTTAATCAATTTAAAAAAAAAAAATTATTTAAGTTTAAAATCTTGTATTTTTTTTTTCTTCAGAAATTAATGTAATTATTTAATTACAGAAAAATTATTTTCCTACAGATTCGGATATCCGTAAACCTAAAGTATTTATTTACTTATAATGAACAATAATAATTTATGACATAATTTGTTTCTAATAAAAATTTTATTATTGATAATGAATTTTAACCCGAAGTTATTTGCCTATAAACATGAAATAGAGAATGAAATAGAAACGTAAACACACTTAAAATTCTACAATATTTGTCTTTAAAAAGTTTTAAGTATATTCGATTTTACAAATTCAAAAAATATATCTCTTCTTTAAATTATGATTTTTTTTTTCCTAAAAACTATTAAATTTAATTTATGAGCAACACTTATTCTAGAATTAAATAAAAAAGGAACATCCAAAATAAAAAAGGATAAAAGGACTTTAATTAGATTGCCCTAAAGTTATAAAAAATAAAAATTATTTAAATAAAAATTTAACAATTTGTCATCAATTCATTAAAATTTAAGATGTTCATGTTCATATAATATTCAATTTAAGATGTTCATATATATTATAATATAATATTATTCAACAGGGGGAACTTAATTTTGAATAGTGTATGTTTTAGATGATCTCTAAAAAATAATAGTATATCGTTGATGCGACACGTCGTGTAATACTCGGGAATGTTGTCTCGTCGAGATTCGAACTTGTAGTTTGTCGGATGAACGAGACTTTAAACAATACTTTCTAAAACTTGTGACAAAAAATTAAACTAGAGTGACTGATTGATTTAAAACCAAAGCTATAGTGTATTTAATTGGTTTTTCAACTTTTGCAACTGATTAATGCTTCATTTTAGAATAATTGAGCTGCTCACCACGAATATTTACTGAAATATTTTTTAGTTTTGTGTAATTATCAATAATTACTTAAAATAATTACTTAATTTTATGATTCAACTGGGTAGATTTAAAAATGGCAAATAATAAGTAGTATTATGCACGAAGTCAAATTAAAAAAAGGGTAAAAACAAATGTGATTTAATTGGATTCTAAATTCATACATAATACTTAAAATAAAATGAATTAATGTTTTTGCTGTACATATATACGTATTATTCTACCTATAATAACTTTATTTATAAGAAAAAAATAAAAATTTTCCATTAAATGAAATGAGATCACCATCACTATATGCATTTTAACAATTTCAAGATATACCTCTTTAAAAAAAAGGTTTTCCAACATAATTTACATTTTTTTTTACTTTTATGTTTGTGTTAGATTTGTATAATGAAATGCATTTACAGATTATATAAGATTTTAATGATTATAGTTTTTCTTGTAACGAAACCTTTTAAAGCACAGATAGAAAATTACTGCCATAATTTTCAAATTCACATGCAACTTGTGTTTAATTCTTTTTGAAGTTTATACTTCTTTAGGCGCGTTGTATGATATAATTGAGTAATTCTGTAAGGGGTAAAAATTCATTTTAATTCTACTCATTCGACATTCGAAATCGAATTCGAACTGACATGGTTTTTGACGTTTCAATACTCAAAAAAATTAGTGGTCCACTCAATAATCATTTGTCATTTATAAAAACAAAATAATTTGGCGCGATAAATTTAAATTCAAATTATTTTTTAAAAATTTTACGTTTATACAAATTATTTTTTTTTTTTTTTTCAAAATAGGTAGTTCAATAATCTGTTATTTATAAAAACAAAATAATTTGGCGCGAAACATTTAAATTCAAATTAATTTTAAAAATCTTTCGTTTACAAATTATTTAAAACTGTAACATCTGCTTTCCTTTTCTTATTTTTCTTACCAAAAAAAAAAACCAATAATTTGTTTATTTTTATAAACAATGATCTTTATTAATAATAAAAAAAATTTATAAAAGCAAGCAAAAATTAATAATTACTTAGGCAAATTAAAAAAAATTAAATCTCTGACCAAAATTTTACTCTACAAATATGTTTTTTCTTGAGTACCGAAAAGGACCAATACTGTTCACTGATCGGATGCAAAATATAAACTCTCAAATTTTATGTTTAACTACTGCGCTTTTAAACAATTTTTAAGTGCGACGCGCAATAATACTACAAGAAAAAAATTAATGAAAACTACATTTGTAGTTTTTCTATTAGTGGCTGACAACAATTTTATAGTAGGCACATTAGTATTTTTAGTAGGCACAAAATTTAAATATGAAAGTTGAGAGTTGCAAGTTGAAAATAAAAAAATTGCAAGTTGAAAGTATGAAAAAAATTTAAAAAAAATTACAAAAATAAAATATAATGAAAATTTATGTTGAAATAGACATATGCGTTGTTACATTCTCCCACTCTAACGTATCAATGTCGACCCGACGATGCGTTAGTATTAATTGAAGGGTGGCTTCTTCTTAGGACGACCTCGTCTTCTAATGGGTTGAATTGGGTTCACATCATCTTCATGGGAACCAGTATAGGGTGATAGTGCTGTTAAGTGATAACAACCAAGTCATTTATCTAAGTCATTTCGATCGGACACGATGTAAGTAGATGAACCTTTCTTCTGAGTGATGACATATGGACCATCTCTTTTTGGGACGAACTTGGAAGTGCTGCCCTGTGATGCTTGACTGAATACATGGGTCGTAACCATTACTTGACTTCCAATTGTAAATTCAGGCTGTGGTCTTCTGGTCTTATCTACTCTCAATTTGTTTCTGTCTTGCATTTTGTGAAGATGATTTGTATGATATGGATGCTTCTTCTCTCTCTCCCCTGGAGTAAAACTGCATCAATAGCGTAACTTCTGGCATCGGCTTTTAAAATACATGGTTCTCCATCTTTGGCTTCTTGGAAACTAGGAGCAGCGTTTGAAATTTTATCAAAAATGTGAGCATTTTCTGATAAAAACGAGTTCATCTGATGTTCTTCATTTGATCTAATGTCACTGGCTTCATCTTCTTTGATGTTGATATCTAACGAAAACAATTCGATATGTTCACATGAATTAGTGATTTCTTCAACCTTTTGCTGTGATTTTTCCCTCACTGCCTTTTCCGGTGTTATAATACCTGGAGGTAGTGCATCTTTAAAAATATTTTGTATTTTATGAGGTGAATAGTTGTTGTTGTCATCAGTTGATGTGGATTGTTCCATTCTTCTCTTTGGTGTTTGGCAAATTGGACTGATGTTCTGATGCGATTCCTACCATTTTATGAAAGGGGAAATTTCTTCGAGGATTTGAGAATCTGGTGATTGAATTTGATCCTTAAACTTTGTGGTCAATTCTTCGTCAACATTGGTTGCATTTAATTGGATGGCTGGTGTCTTTTCAAATTCAAACATTTTGAATGGGTTGTCTGCAAAGTACCATAACCTTTGAGCCAAATTTATGACGATGCCTGCTTGTTCCAAAAAATCTATTCCAATGAGCGTTCTGTTGTTTGTTGCCTCTGGTAGGGTAATGAATCTAATTGGTTTCAATCGATTGCCAATAATAACATCTGTAATTGTTGTGAGCACTTGTTTTTTCTTACAAATGCCATCTGCAAGTGTAATGTCCGCTTGCACCTTCTGGAAAGAACAACCATAGTCCGTCATGCATTTAAATAAGCTCGCACTGGCAACACTGGTTCTGGCAGCCGTATCCAAATATGCCGTTCCATTTTTCCCTAAAATTTGGATTTTTATCAGCGGAACATCTCTTCCGATTGTTGATGCAACTGAGTTGAAATCAAGTGGAGCTGGACTGTTGATTTTTCGATTTGAACATGTTGGGCAATTTGATCTATAGAAACCAGCTGAGCCACAACCGTAACACGAAATAGTTGTTTTTGTTGTAGACATGGTAGCTGCTGGTTCGGATGATGTTGTCTCTGGTTTTTCTTTGTCCTCCTTTTTCCTGCAAACATCCACTGTGTGGCCATATTTGCGGCAGAAAGAACATCTTTTTCTGTCCCTTTCCTGACTTGTTCCATCATTGGTTGGCAATTGTGGAATGGGTTTTTACTTACTTCAATTTCTGCAAAATGAAGCTCTATATTTCTAGCTTTAGTGAGTAGATCTTTAAAAGTGGTGATGTCATCTCTATTGATTTTTTCTCTAATATTAATGTGGAGTAACCCAAATATTGATCTGGATTTTCTCAGCCAATGTATCTGAAAGCTCAGCAAATAATGACCTATTTTTGCAAATGAATTCATCAGTTGGCTCCTTCTTTGCTTGGCTCTTTTCGAAGATTTCAAGATATACCCTCCAAGCTGGTCTTCTTGGTGCAAATGCTCCTTTAAATAGTTGGACGGCTTGATCGAAGGTCGTGGCTTCACCTTTCACACCTTGCCACCATGTTGCTGCGTAATCCTCCAGTACTAATGGTAATCCTTTAAGTGCATTAGCATCGGAAATTTTCTGAATTTCCTTGAAAATAGTTCTTGCCGTGATGAACTCCTGTAACTTCAGGGGATCTCTTGCTCCATTGAATCTGGCCGTGCAACTGGCAAATGGGGCGCCGTTGGACTGAACTTCTCCCATTTTCTGCAATATCTGCTGGAACTGCTCGGCTGTGAATTGTGCCATTTTGCTTTCTAGTTTCTTTCCGCTTCTAAGGTCCACGATTGGATTCTCTGCGACTGATAATCTGTATAATTCAAATTCAAGTCACTAGTTTGGTTCGGTGACTGATGCTCTATGTTGATTCGAGTCACTAGTTGAGTTCGGTGACTGATGCTCTATGGTGATTCGAGTCACTAGTTGGGCGCCAATTGTAACACCTGCTTTCCTTTTCTTATTTTTCTTACCAAAAAAAACCAATAATTTGTTTATTTTTATAAACAATGATCTTTATTAACAATAAAAAAAAATTATAAAAGCAAGCAAAAATTAATAATTACTTAAAGCAAATTAAAAAAATAAAATCTCTGACCAAAATTTTACTCTACAAATAGGTTTTTTTCTTGAGTACCGAAAAGGACCAATACTGTTCACTGATCGGATGCAAAAGATAAACTCTCAAATTTTATGTTTACTACTGCGCTTTTAAACAATTTTTAAGTGCGACGCGCAATAATACTACAAGAAAAAAATTAATGAAAACTACATTTGTAGTTTTTCTATTAGTGGCTGACAACAATTTTATAGTAGGCACATTAGTATTTTTAGTAGGCACAAAATTTAAATATGAAAGTTGTGAGTTACAAGTTGAAAATAAAAATTGCAAGTTGAAAGTATGAAAAAATTAAAAAAAATTACAAAAATAAAATATAATGAAAATTTATGTTGAAATAGATATATGCGTTGTTACAAAACTTAATTTTTTTCATTTATTGTTTGAAATAAAATCACATTTTCATTAATGAAGAAAAACAAATGAAAATATTTATCTTAAATATGCAAAAATATAGAAAACACACAAATTCTTATGATGACATAAAGTGTAGCTGTCCTACCTAACTATTGCTAAAGTGACAATTTTTTTTTGGTGTTATGTATAAAATAGTCAAATAATATAAAAAAAAATAATTGTGGGTTTTTACAAAAGCTTTATAATAATCAAACTTATAGATAGTAATATCTTTTAGTCAACATATCTTTAAACAAAGAAGAGAATAATAGAAATGAAATAATAAATGCTTTAATAAAATGTATATAATAATAAATTATGCGATAATGATAATCGAAGCCACAATCGTATCTATAGGTCATGTTACTTAATGAATGGTATATAAAAATTGTGCTTAATATATGATATACCATACCAACATAACATTACATAATTTATTTTACAAACGGATAATAAGTGATTCACAACATACAAATAAAAAATATCTACCTAGTATGTAAAAAAGTTTTTATTTTTGGATAATTAAAAAAATTAGGTACATTAGAGATAAAAATTTCTATCCCTTTTTTATCAATGCCAAATATGAAAATATTCAAAAATGTCAACCCTAATTGTCTGTTAAAAATAAGGAATGATTTTGATTCTCTTATTAAAAATAATTCCTTATTTTTAAAATATTAAGTGCGTCAGTACATAGAAATGTAAATGTGTTATAAATATATTAATATTAATAATTATATCAAATATAGATCTATTATTTTAATTTAAAAAATATTGAAATGCATATAAGATATATCTTATATTCCGTATGCGACAAAATACGTACTGCGTTCGTCCAGTCAATTTATTCGTCAAAATCTGTTACTGTTTAATGCCCAAACATAAAATCCTGCAACCTGTGAATTTATATCTAATTTAATTAATCAGCATAACTTACTAAGCAAACATTTTTTTAAAGAGAATGGAATAGTTTTATCTAATTATATTTACTTTATTTTATAGCCTACAATTTTAATAATTATTTTGATCAAAATCAAAATTTTAATCCCAGATTTAGAGCGGCAATATTTTTGTTTGAACTTACGACGGCCATATTTTGTTTCAGCTGAACTGAATTTATTAATTACAGTCGGGAAAATGGAAATATTAACTCGAAGAAAATAAAAAAGAGCTCACGACCAAAGTAAAACACTTTTCTTTATAACTGGTTATCGTTAACAACTTTAGATCTAAACATAATTCATATAGAATATTCTATTCTTATGCAAATAATTAAAAAATAATCACACTGTTAACGTGTTACCTAAGGTTAATAATCTAAAAATCTAAAAAAAAAAATAGCACAAATAATGAATTATGTATAAAAAAATTCTTTGAGGTTTTTGACTGAATTAGATATATACAAGATTCTTTGAATAAAAAATTACAATTAACAAAATAAAAGAACTAACCAAGTGCAAAAAATATTTTTTAATTAACATTTTTGGAACAAAAAATTATTTGATGACACACATTTATAATGGTTGTTTGAAAGATAATAAAAATTTGATTATATGATTTCTGAATGTTAACAATCATAACTCAAAAGAAAATTTCGCCTTAAACAGTTCATCTAACTCAGTTTTTTGTTTAAGATATTTGTTAACGATATTTTATTTTAAAGGAATTATAATTTTACTGGATAACTTGAAAATCCTGTATGAAAATCCTGTTGGAAGTTTGATATACCAACAATATTAATAAACATCATGAAATAAAAACAAAAAATAAAATATAATATAAAGAAAAGTATGTTCACTTTTTATAAAAAAAATCTAAAGCTCTCTATGGAATTTCATTTAGTTTAATTATGTATATTAGTATAAAAATGCTGGATGAAAAGTAACTGGGTAGTAATAATATTTAAAGGTTTGCAGATATCACTTTTAATTTGTATCAAAATACTTTAATGAAAGTTAGTTTGTATTTTTTGTTTGTTCTATCTATTTACGTTTTGTATATTTCTATAAAAGACTACAAAATATATTTATGATTATACCTATTAATAATTTATGATAAGATATTAATACAACTTTATGCTAGGAAAAATCTAAACAATATTCAAGTTAAGTAATATATTAAGTATATTTTCTGATGTATTTGAAGAAGTTTGTTTTAATGTTAGTATAAATTTAATGAAAATGACGAAAATAAAAATACGTTTGTTTTCCAATCCTATCACAAAACCCAATATTTTGTTTCTAATACCACTATTAAAAATTTTTTCACCAAAAATTTTTTTTTTCTTGTGAAGAGACTTTACACCTTAATAACATAAAAAAAACCTTATTCATGTTTAAAATCATTCTTCTATAAATTCAACATTGCAAAAAAAAATAATGGTGCGGTAAAATTACGAAAACAATTGATTTTTTTTTAAAAGTCCTTTTTCTTACTCCTATTTAATGTTTCTATCTTTTATAATGTTAAAAAAAATATATTCTTTATGATTTAGTTTTCCTTTTGAAATGCCGGACAATTTCTTATTTCAAAAAAAATCCGGCCACCGTAAAGATAAAACACATTGAAACGGAAAACTTATAATATTATAATGAATTATTTTATAAATATACCTACATATTTCCAAAAACTCACAAAATATTTAATGTAAATTTAGAAGTAAAAAAAAAATGTTGTAAGTGTTAATTAATTTTATTAGGGTTTTTCATCTTCTACAAGGTTTTTGTTATTAAATATGTTTTTTATAACACCAAAATGGTCTTCTCTTTTTTAAGGAAAGCATTTATTAGTCAGAAACTAGCTATTTTAACTTAATTTTTGTACTTAATTTTTGTAAAAAATTAAATGTATAATACAAAAACAATTTTGAATATGAAAAATATGGATCTGCAATTAATGTTAATATCTGAACAATTTTGTCCTCTTTATCAAATATCCAGCGCTGGATAGAAAACGAATAAAACGTTGGTTTTCAATCATATACTTTTAACACGATTTCCACGGATTCACCTATTTATGCATTCTTATATAGACACATATTATATTATATATATTATATATATATATACATTTTGACAAAAAAACATAATCAATCCCAAATTTTAAATGTCATAGTTCAATGCAATTTGTTTTAAAGTTAAAATTTTAGGTTTGAAAATGATATTACATATTTTTGTCATAATAAATTAAAAAAATAGTTCCCGAAAATACAAAAAAAAATTTAAAAATTTAAATTTTCCTATCTAAAAACTAGCCTTAATTAAAAGAATAGTTATTTTTTCGTTTTTTTTTTATGTCGAAAATTTTAATTTAAAGGCTTACGGATGATTCTAGGCAACTCCTCGATTATACATTAATACGTGATTATACATTAATACGAAAATACGTAATCAAATTTACCTAGACCTCTACCACCCATTTATTTTTTCCATGCAATCCTTTATTAAGTAATAAAAACCAAAAGTTTAAAGAGGATATTTTCACTTTAAAAAGAAAATTATTTTCATTGTTAAAACGCCCAATTAATGTTAACTTCAAATAAAGGACTTAAAATAATAAAATAAAACTTTTTTTTTATTAAAATTTAGATAATGTACATTTACATTATACATATATATAATTATAAAGTTTTTTTTCGATTTTTATTAAGAGCATATATAATAATATTAGTTTTCAATATTGATTGACCAAGATTTATTTTGTGTTTTTACACTGATGAGCCCAGGAATAGGTAGCAAAATCCAACGTAGCATAAATATTTCGAAATTAACTTTAATAGTGTTATTTTAAGTATTTTTTTCTTATACGATAGCTTCAATGATTTTTCGATCTAAATTAGTTATAAAACTTATATCCAATAATTATATTTTTAATTTTCAAATTACGTAGGAACATTTATTTCATATTACGTAAAATCTTTTTTTTCTATAATCAAAATTTACCTCTTTTTTGAGGTTATTATACGATACTGAAAACCAAATTTATGACTGCTTTAAGAAAATTTGGTAAGAATAATAAATTATTCAATATTGTATCCTTTTTTCTCCAACCTAAACCAAATATCCAGCTTTGCTAAACTATTTCTATCGGCGGACACTATTATTTTAAAAATTTCATTAATCTGTTGAATAAAGACGTAAAGCGTTAACGTTCCTGCACTAAATTTTAAGGTTTTATAATAACTTACTTACTGGTTTTATAAGTAAGACTATGAGTGAGCAATCAGATCACAATTCAATTATTTTCAGATTCAACGATCTTAATCCTTCCACATTTTCCCTGTCTTTATTTATTGAAATTTTTATTTTTTTTATTAAAAATAAGTAAGCTTAAGCCTTAATTTGTATAAATTATGTCTACTAAATTTGGTTAAAAATGATAGGGGAAAACAAACAAATTGTATTACATGTAGTATTTCATGTAATATTACATGTAATATTACATGTTATATTACATACGATCATATAAAACTTTAAATGAAATGTAGATATTAATAAAAGTTTTACTTGCTTTTTTCGCTTTCGTAAAGTAAAAATTCTTTTCGGTTCCAGTAGCTCCTGATATTGCTGTTCGCGGAACTTAAATTGATAAGCGCTGCAAAAAGTCTTATTTATGTGTTGAAATATAGTATTTATCAAGAAAAGGACAATATCATCCTTCAAAAACAAAGTTTTTTCTTCAAAAACCAATCAAAAATAAATTTATTTGTAGATTATATTTTATTAAAAAAATATTCATGTTTTTGTTATTCAAACCCAAAACGATGGATTGGTTTTGTTTGAGCTAAAATTATACTTTTTATGCCTCTATTATATTATATTTAAAACTGCTTATATTTTGACAGATTTTATTCAATTTACATATTCGATTAAATTTTTAGTCCGTTTCGCAACAAAATTGAAAAAACGGACTATATGTCTTCACTTTCTGTTTGTCTGTACATCCGTCTGTCCGTAGAGAATTAAATGCTTATAAATATTAAATTGCTTAGCCGTTTTCGATCGTTGTGCCCGATCTCGTTCCCTTTGTAATTCTCCGTTCGGGAAACATAGGTATAAGTTCACAATCGGCGAAGTGGTTTAATTATTTTCTTACAAAATTTATATTATTTGAAGAACCTACAACAATAATAATAAAAGTATAAAGTTCAAGCTCCTATAATTATTTCTACTTACTTTTTTGAATTATTATGACAAAATAATCAAAATCAAAAAAAGAAGAAAAAACAAAGTAATGTAATCAAAATTTCCTTATAGGCCGGTTTTTACACAAACAATTTTTTTCTATTCATCAAAGTTGGTTCAAAGTAACTTGGTCCAAGTGACTTTGATAAAAGAAACTTCGACAAAGCGTACTTGGATCGTGAAAACTGGCCTTAAATAAATTTTTCTTTGTCGGTTTTTTTTTTATCATAAAATAAGTTTGATTTGTATGTATTGCGAATAGCAGTTGAGTTGTAATTCCAGAAATTAAACATTTTTTGTTCCTTTTTTTAACATCTTTTGTATCCTTGATGAAAAGCTCTCAGAAATACGAAATAAAATCACACTGCGTAGAGGCAAATGCACTGCTTAGGTAAAATAAATTTATTCACATAAAAAAACTGCCAAAAATATTTTTTTGCAAATCTTCTCGTTTGATATTAAAAGAATTCACTTCACATTTAATATGTTTGATGTAATTTAAAAATAATAAAACCGAATTTTCGATGACATTAAAAACTTGACATAAAACAGCACAATGAAATGGCAAAATCGCATTAAATTATATATCGAAAAAAAAAATATTTGTCCTTTTTTTGCAATGAATTTTCTTTTTCATAATTATAAGAATAAATTGCTTGTTTTGATTTTATATTAAAAAGTGAGTTATTAAATGATGTCAGAGAAAAAATCCTGCATTCGCAACAATAAAAAAAATCGAGTTGTCTTACCAGAGTTTTAACTTTACAGTAAATCAAAGATAAATATATTTTATTTTCATGAAATATGGGAAATTCTATATATTCCACATTTTCTTTAAACGATTACATTTATCACGTTTTCTAAATAAAAGCACTAAAAAGACAAAATAAATAAATACTCATTAATTAACATTTGAAATAAAATATATATTTAGATTATACCAAAATTGTGTTTGTTAGATGTGACTTTTTAAGTATAGTATTTTTTTTTTTTAATTTAAATGTAATCCCAATTTAAATGTTCATCAAAGAAGATAATAAAAAAACATATACATAGGTATGTATATTAAAATCATTAAGAAGAAATTTTTTTTTGTACACTTCTCAAAGACCTACCCTACCATAATTTTTTACGCAAATTTTGCTATGTCTAGTTTTCAGAAATTTATTTTGTTGTAATTAACTTTGATTTAAGTTTTTGTTAATAAATTTGCGATATAATAGTATGTATGTTTCACCGAATTGATATTTTCACAAAAAAAATATTTTCTACGAGTTTTTGAGTACTTTGATATTTTCCGCATTATGAAATTTTTGATAGAGGATTATTTTCATAAATCTCACTAGTAGTGTTTTTATATACTCAATTTATTAGGATTTTGTACTTAGAATTTTTAAACTAAACCTGCGGAATTTGACCTTACAAATGCTTTGAAACATGAACTTACATATAAATGACATAACAACTTATATATAAGTTCATTACGTATAGAAATAAATTTTTTTTTAGATTGTGACCTGTATAAAATATAAAATACATTTGAGAACTCCTTGGAGTGATTATATAATAATTTTTGTTTTTTAAGTTTTTCACAAATCTATCATAACCTTTTTTAATTCCTCAATGATATATTATTTCGACATTAGTTGTACGTCTCTATATTTCTATTTTTAAAATAAGAAATTTTTGAATATTTTTTAAAATTAGAAATTATTGACTATTATTTTGGGAAATATTATTTTGGGAAATATGATTCTTCATTCAAAGATAAAATAAATTGCTTTTAAAAAAGTTATTAAATTTCAACTTCAAAGCTTTTCATGAAAATTGTTTTTACATATTATATAATTTAAATAAAATTTGACTTTTTATTTATATTTGAAGTTAAAATTTAAAAACTTTTTCATAAAAAAATGTATCATTGAAGTCTCATATTTCTTAACTTATTTAGTACATAATGATCTAAAAAACTAGCATGAAAGATGTTTATTTTTAAAATTTGTGCATAACAAAAGTCATTTATTTAAAAACATGATGATCAAATCATATTTTATATTAATATTAATTTTTTTTATTGCATAGAAATGATTCAACACTTGTTTTTTAGAGAAATACAACACATAAACTCTAACTCATACACATATTGAGCATTTGAAAAGTTTAATTAGAATAAGTGACAATTTTCATTCCAAAATAATTTTCAATTAACACAGGAATTTTGAATTTTTTTAACTTAAAATAAATTTTTATGCTACCACATTATCATAAATTTTAGTTTCAATCACACATTAAATTTAATCCAAATAAATCCCTTTTGTACTACTTGAATACATGTAACACCATTTAAACCTAATTTCTAAAAAATATTTTTTATATTTTGGTTAATAAAATTCATTATAAATCTTTTTTGAAGTTTTTGAAGTGAAACTTCTTTAGAGGCATTGTTTGATTGAGAGTGAAAAAAATGTAAGTGTCAAAAATGTAACGCCGAGTGTCAAAAATGGAACGCCGAATGTCAAAAATTCCTCGTTTATTGACAAAAAAAAAGGCAAAAAAAAAAAGAAAAAAGAAAAAATGTATGTGTCAGCTGATGATAAAACCGACAGCCGCTAGCAACTTGTAGGTGAAAACAGAATTGAGGCGACAGCGACTGTCAAAAACCATATATTTGTATGAGAATGAAACAAATGAGGCGCCTTTATTTGGTGAAAACACAATTGGGGCGACAACGACGGCGACAGCGATAGCGACTGTCAAAAACCATATATTTGTATGAGAATGAAACAATTGAGGCGATTTTTTTATATGAAAAATCGCTGTCGCCGTCGTCGTCGCCCCAATTGTGTTTTCACCTATTGTATGAAAAATTGCTGTCGCCGTCGTTGTCGCCCCAATTGTGTTTTCACCTTAATGAAGCTTATCAGCGCAATAACCTACTCTATATTGGCTCAGAATTAAAGTCGAAAATACTATTTTGTTTTTCGATTGAAAGGAAAATAAAATTTATTTTAAATTATTGAATAACAAATATTTCATTTATTAATTATTAGTGCTAATTTTCAAAAAGTTTTTGGAATACAAATATGTATTCTGAATAAAAATGTTCCAATGCACCTATTTTGTAGATAATTTATTTTTGATATTAATTTTTCTTAATGTAATTTTTTAGTTTGTTAGTGTAATTTATTTTTGACATTAAATTACACTAATAAAATGCAGGAGGAATATGTTTATTACAATTACTTTTCGGAAGAAATACTAATGTCAAATTTTGCAGTCATATTTGAAAATGCTCTTTTAACTAAAACAGATTTTTTTTTGAAGTAATTTGTAATAGAGTTATTGGTATAAATTATTTTTGCCATTAAATTCCATTAATGCAATGCATGTAGAATATTTTTATTCTAATTCCTTTTCAGAAGAAGTACTAATAAACATGAAATTTTTCAGGCATATTTGAAAAAGTTATTTTAGGTTAAACTATTCGGGCAACAAAAAGAAAACATGATTTAAGCCACGCTGCTGTTTTTTCATACATTATTGTCGCTAATAATGTAGTTGTAACCGGAATTTTGTTTACGGCTTAAAATATAGTGAAATCATCTGGCAACCAGTGTTGCCATGCAACCATAATTCTACCATTTTAAAATAATTTAAAAGCCATTATGCCAATTTTTAAATGTTTTTATATCTAAGTAGTCTCTGGTTTTTAATTTTTTTTGTTTAATTTTTTCTAAGCCGCCGAATTCCCCCAAAACAAGTTATTTTAAGTCGACTGGCCGCAGCAGTCGAAGGACAAAAATCAACTAGTCGCTGTCGAAAAAATCGATTGGCGTCATGTCTTATATGCACTTGGCCATTTTAAATATTTATTTAGCCGCTCCAGAAAATACTACTTGCCATGAAGTTTCACTTCTTCCGTGTGTCTCGAGACTCACATATTTTTTTTTTTATAAGTGAAAGTGTGGTTAATAAATTTCTAACAATAAATTATTTTGAATTAAAATAATTTTTTATTTTATATATAGGGTTCAATAATTGTTTTTATGGTGTGCTCTTTTATTTTTTTTTAGATTTAATCTCGTATTTTGTAAAATCTTATAGATATACATTTTGAGTAATATTAACAATTAATTTTAATTTCTTTGGCAAAAAAATTGGTTTTTCCCGCCAACACAAAACACGGTAATAACTAACATCAAAATATCATGAAACCAGAAAAAAAATAACCAAAAATTAAGGACTCAAATAGAAACCTCAAAAAGGAAAACATTGACTTGAAAAAACTTTAAATCAATTAAAAAAAGAAATTTATTTTTTTTAATATTTTACTTCGTAAACTTTTTTGCGTGTACATTATGTACATAATATTATAAAAACATTAGAAAACCATATACAAACGAAATAAAAAATTAACTAAAAAGGATCAGGTCACAAAAAAATTCGTTATTCTAATAATAATTTTTTTAATAATGATTATTTATTATTAGAAAATCATGCCTCTTCAAAAACATATTTTGTTCCTAAATTTTCTTTTCCAAAGTTCTTTTTATTAAACATAATAAAAAATGAAAAAAAATCATGAAAAATGATAATAATGTTTGGAGTGTTTTACTTATACATCTTTTATTCTAGATTGAATTGTTGGTAGCTATACTATCCTTTTTAGAATTATGAAAAACGTGACTTTATTTTCACGAAATGCTTTTCTCTATAAATTAACTATAAAAGGTTTCTTTTTGTTTTAAAAAGAAATACATATAAGTTATGTAATAAGGCATGTATAAAGTACAATGCGAGTCGCATGCTAGTTTTTCATATTTTCTAAGAAATTTGAATTTTATTTGATTTAATTAATATGATGACATTATACATTTCAGTTCTATGTATGTAGAAAACGATATTTCTTTTCGCGAATTTCATTATTGAGTACGAAGGTTCCCACAAATAATGTGGTATAACAAAAATTCTACGACAAGCAGCCTTTTTAAGTATCCGGAGGTTGCAAAATTCAATTATTTCCGAAATAGGAAATCCAGCGTTTACATCTTAATGAAGAGCTACGTTTGCTCACCGTTGTATAGAGTGTATGAATGTAAACAATATAATAAAATTTCACTTTTTTTAATTGCTAAAATTTTATCTTTTTTTATTTTGAACAAAGCACTAATTTTACATCCGCACAACATTAAAGACTGGATGTTAAAGTTAAAAATAGGAGAAGCAAAACAACATTAATTTTTTTTTTATGTTAAATCGTATATTTTGTTGTTTTGTTTTTGACTAGGGTTTCAAAATTAATTTTTTTTAGGTTTCCATAACATAATAAATATATTTTTAGTGAGAAATATTATTAAATTTGCGAAAATTGATATTGCTCCAATTCCTTTTATTTCAATTTTTCTAAAAAGAGGTATTTCCCATTTTTCATTTGAAAAAAATAATAATATACATACAATATTAATTTGATGTTTTTCTTTATTTAAAAAACAAATTCTATATTTAAAATAATTTTAAATCCTTTATGTTTATACCACCCACCTATTTATATTGAGATACTTGAAAAACAAAATAAATTTCTCGAAAATAAAATAACAATAGTTTTATTTTAGGCCTAAATGTTCGAAGAGGTTGCTTTATAAAGCAATTAACAACACAATATTAATATTTGAAAATTATTTCAAATTTCAATTGGAAATTTTTTAGTTTCAATAATGTATAATATGATGAGGATACATTAAAGTTATTGCAGCGAATTATCAAGTAAACAGCAGAGCATAAATTTATGATATTAAAACAAAGAAATGAAAGTGAAATGTTTTTTAGTTTAGAAATATTTTATAGTTTAGTTAAGAATTGGAGTTAAAATTATGACCAGAATTTGACTTTTTGTAAATTCCATTATATTTTTTAAAACTTAAATTTTGGACTTTTGTAATGAGAAGAAACATATCATAAAGTGCACAAAAGATTTTCTTAGTTTATATTAGAAAAGAATTGCCTAAAAAGAATTTAATATTTAAAAAAAAATATATTTTTATTTTCTTAAAAAATATCCAGTATAATACAGAGTACCTATACAGAGTATTTAAAATTTTAAAATTCTGACTTTAAAACCGTGTCAACTTTTATGGCATTAACTATAAAAAAAGCGCTGTACCTTAACATTCCAATTACTAAGTGAAAAAATAAGTTAAAAAAAAATTGTACAAATTCCGTAAAAAGTTAATCAATAAAATTCGCATAATTTATAAAAATCAACAAAGTTTTCATTTAACATATAAGCCATCCACTTTTTGATTTATTAAAGTTTTATTCACTTTAATGTTATTTTTTACTGGGAAATTTTCTTTTGCTTTCCAATGTTTATTTCGATAATTTAAAAAAAAAAAGCGGTGTTAACAAAAAACATGTAGAAGTAGATCTTCATAATATACGTAGTTGGTATGATATATTTATATAAAAAAGGGAATACATTTTCTACGCAAGTTTGAAGTTATATGAAATATTGTTTATTTTATGTTTGTTTGATTGCTTATTTCATGTAGGTGCGCCTAACTTTTTATGTTGTCGGCCTTTTTGGCGTTATAAAATTCTTATTTTTTTTTCAATGTTTCGTTTTTTTATGAAGGTAAGTAACAGGTTAACAGGTTTTTGCCAAAAAAATATTTTGGGTTAAAAGTTGGTTCATTTTAGTAAGTTAGGGGTTGAATTAGTTTTATACACATATATTGTGGGAAGAATGAAGTTATGAAATACTTTATATTTATTCTTTCTTAATCACCTAAATGTGTCGAAAGTTCACTTTTTAATAATTCTTAATTGCCAAATTATATCTTTGAAGGGCGATCAAAGGAGTATAAGTCAATTTTTTACAAAAACGAAATACATACATTATTTCTTTGAAGGGCGATCATACACAGAAAAAAAAGAGTAGCCTTTTTATCTAAACTTCAAATAAAATCATCTAATGTTTGTGATTGAATTTTAGCCATTTAAACTGTTTAATTGCGCCAGCTATTCTTAATTAAATGATTTGCTACAAATCGTAATTATTTGATTCATTTACTAATTTAAATGAAATATCTAATTTGCATTATCCGTTTTTGACCCCTCAAATACAAAAAACAACTCAAATGTTTTTTTTGATTTTTTTTTGGTTTTTTAAAAATTTTTTTTTTAGTTTTTTTTTTTGTTTTTTTGTTTTTTTTTTAAACTTTTTTGGTTGGTCACACATCTAAGTACTATCACTACGAGACATTGCTTTTTTTTTTTTTTAGCTTTTTTGGTCGGTCATCCATCTAAGTTCTATCACAACGAGGCGTTGCTTAACCGTTTTGTTCAATGTTATGAATTCTTCCACTGAGCTATGTCAGTGATATACAACAATGTATTAATAGACAATATAAAATCGGTTTCTATGAAAACTTTCTACAATTGTCAAAGAATGTTACTGTACAATTCTACTATTTTTGTAGTTGATATATTGAAATATTTATTTCAAATCCAATAATTAAATTTGCTGAATCACATAATGTTTAGATAATTTCAAAATTTAGCTTAATTTTAGTTTTAACAAATTTGTTTTAATATTTCAAATAAATGAATTGTTAAAAACAACTATTGAATTTATTAATTCTTTCAGTTAATTATTTGTATTTTAAAACTTAAATCAATGAATTTTCATTACAAAAATCATTTAGTTTTGATTTTTTTTTCAACTATTGAATTAATTAATTTGTTTAAAACATTAATTAAATTAAAGAAAGCTGATTTATTTAATTATTTATTTTTTTCTGTGTAGGAAAATAAGTCAATTTTTTACAAAAACCAAATATATACATTATTTAATAATGTATATATTTGGTTTTTGTAAAAAATTGACTTATTTTCCTATGATCGCCCTTCAAAGAAATAATGTATGTATTTCGTTTTTGTAAAAAATTGACTTATACTCCTTTGATCGCCCTTCAAAGATATTAAAAGCGATATCTAAAGGAAATATAAATAAGATATATGTAATTTCCTTTTGATATCAGGTAAAAAAAAAATAACATACAGTATAATTCAGAATTAATTGATTAAAAAAAAAAATTAAAAAAATTAATAAACTTTTCTGCTAATCAGTGATTTTAAAGTTAAATGGTTGCGATGAAATGGAAAGTCTTATTATTTCTTATTATTATTTCAGTAACATATCATATAATGTAAAATTGTATGTAGGTGTTATAAGATATTTTTTAGATAAATGTACATATTTGTATACGTACGTATTGCCGACGGAGATTTCAAATTCCCATCAGTATTAAAAGATATATTTGTTGTCCTATGTGTTATTTTTGTAATATCTATAAATGTGTTTATGTATAATGTATAAGTAACATATAAGTTATAAGATACAACATAAATGTATATCTGTGCACAATTGTACGAATAAGCAAAAGCAAATAAATCAAAATTGACATTGACAATATTTACAAAAAGAATCTAAAGAAAGTTAAGAATATGTTTTTTTTTTTTTTAATATTTTTAATTTTAAATTACTTGGTATTCACATAGAATTCTTGTTTTCACAACCTCAACCCTATCAATGTTTGCGTTTAATTTGGTAAGCCGAAATAATTTTCATTATTATCTCAAACTTAATCAAAAAATGTTAACGATATTTTAATGAAAAAATGTTACTGGATGTTTTGTGATATATTCATTTAATATGCGTATAAATATCAAAGTTCAATAAAATATTATATTAAATGTATGGAATTTATGAAAAAAATATTTCTGTTGTTTAAGTTTTATCTCTATCATAAAATAATTTACAAGTTCTTTTACACTTAATTGTCCTGTGCTATTTTTTTTGTGCCAGAAAACATTTTTTCATTGTGCACCGTAGCATATCGTTCATGAAACAGGAATATGTCCTATCACGAAAAAAGCATACATATCTTATTATAGAAATTATTTCTAATTCTAAGTACTAGATCCTCATTTTTGTATAACATTTTAACTGTCACGAAAAAAAAAATTATGAACCACTCTACGAACCACATACATTGTACAATTTTGTTTCTGATATTGAATTCAACGTATTATTAACAAACTCAAATTTCTATTATTGTCCTTTTAATGTTTAATTTTTCTATTTTATTTAATCTCTCATTATTTTTACATAAATAATTTAATATCCACAGTAAACAAAAATAAGTTAGAATTTATATATAAAGAAAAATTATACCTACAGTTATGATTATTACAAGTCTAAAACAGACTTTCGACTTTCAACTTAAGTAAATTCAATTTATTATATATTTTTAAATAAATTAATTCAGAAGATTCTAAAAATTTTAAATAATTTTCTCATTTATATTCTGTTAAGCAATGGCGATGATCTACTTTGATCAAATGACCCTATAAATTCTAAACATTAATTTGGGTATTTAATTGATACTTTTTAATAGTCACATTTTGTATGATTGCAATAAAAAAAAATTGTGTCGAAGTTGCTAGCAAATCAATGCCGAAAGGAGGTATCGCGAACAGAAAGGTGGTACTCCGAACTAGTTTAGCAAACTAGCTTTGGGAGTCCGACACTCTGTGCGTCAATAAAAAAGGCGTCATTGTCATTCACTATCACAGTACTTTGCAATGAAAATCAAAGAACTAAATAAATTTAATTTAATTTAATTTTATGAAAGTTTATTATCACATTATTAATATGTACTATGTAATTATATTTATACATATCTTATTTGTTTATTGCACAGAGATAGTACATAATATTAATATACCCTCACATAAGAAAAAAAATGTACCATAAAAATTAATGCTTTAAATTACCTTGAACACTCAAAAAAAAAAAAATTGAGGTATTTCTGTGATGGTCAATGGTATTATGGGACATTATATTTATATATATAAAAAAAATTATAAAAGGTTTAAATGACATTTTATGATAAGTGAAAAGATTTTCATTTATGTCCCATGAGGTAAGATATTTTTATTATTTTCCGAAAAATAGTAATTAAAAATATCAAACCGAAGGAAAATTTTTAATAATTTTTTTTTATTTTTCCTTTCATGTATAATTATGCTTATCTTTTACAGATTATGATATTAAAGTATGGTGTCAGAATTCTCTTTATTGGAATTTAAACATTGAGATTAGCATCACAATGTATATTCTCTATGGATTATTAAAATAAAATGTATTTGAATAAATTTTGATATTGATCCTCATAATTGCTTGCTTTTTTTACTTAAAAATTGTAAAAAAAAATTTGTCTGTTTCATAAGTCTGGTCCAAAAACAAAGTTTAGTTTGGATTTCTTCTATGTTTTATATTGAAGAAGAAGAAGGTTAGAGATTCATAGCGATTTTGGGAGACGATAGTGCTCTTCGTAAAGCATCGAAACAAGTCTAGAGTTGGCTTCAAAATAAGATTATAATGCATAAATTTATTTTACTGTTTTATCACAGATAAATGTAGTATACTACATTTTTCTGTGGTATTATTTAAAATTTCCAATTCCAAAAATAAATACCTGAATAACTTTAACTACCAATAAAAGTATAAACAGATATGTACGTACGTACACATAATTATAACATTTGTATATTTTTCAAAATTAAAATTATCATAAATAAAATATCATGAACTTGAATTTTATTTTTAAGAAAAATGTTTCATTTTAATATCTTCTTTAATGTTTACAAAACAAAATTCAATTGATTGAAAAATTCCGAAAATATGTTTTAAATTTTGAGAAATATGTAATGTTAGCATAATAATAATAATAACAATGATTTATGAATAAATTTAAGACTTGAAAAGTCGTATTTTGACTTTCAAAGGAAATTTCAATATTTCAATAAATAGATGGGTGAGTAGATTCGTTATAGCGTTATAGTATAGCTTTATTTAATATTCATTGATGACAATATTAGTAATCTTTTTAGTCAATAAATTTGTCGTATGTTTGTTTCAATAAATTTTTTTTTAATATAAAGTGGCAATAAACTGTTCTATCGAAATCTCAACTTAAATTCAAATTCGACAGATGTTTTTATTTTCAATATTTGCAAATTAATTTATTGCAACACTAAAATTACCTGAGACCATCCATTAGAATATTCTTCAACTTTTTAAAAGATGAATCTATATACATAGTTCTGTTAATTGACAGTGAATCATCAGTGAGCCCAGTGCCGAGCTGAAGGGGGCTCGCACGGGCTCGCAAGAGCCCCCTGATAAATTTAAAAAAAATTTGCGAGCCCTCTGATAAACTTTTAAAAAAATACACGAGCCCCTTGATAATTGCAAAAGATATTTGTTTTAACCCAATATTAAAATTTTTTGATGCAACAATTTGCGAAAAAGTATCGAAAATATCGATTTAAAATAATACTACATTATTTGATACAATAAAAAAATCGTAAAGTTAATATAGAAATGTTTGATTTTGTATACTACCGAATGAAAAGTCTTTTATATTTTTAAATTTAAACGATCGCCTACTTTTAGTTCTAAAAGCCTACTTTTAGTTCTAAGCTTTCAGTCTTATGAACAACATAATTACAGTAAAAAGAAACTGTCTGTATATTGAACATTTAGCCGATTTTATGACAATAAATTTAAATGGTCCATAATTTAAGAATTGGAATCCTGAGAATTATGTTAAATCATTTTTAAAGTCTCACCGACCTGCAACTGCAGCTCAAAGAAATAGGAAAGAGTTAAATAGTGATGAGAACCCCATTTGGAATTTATTGTTCAATGAGTAATTAAAATATATATGTAATATTTTATAAATTTTAATGTAATATTTTAATATGTTATACATATATGTATAAATACTAAACTATTCAAAAAATAAAATGCAGGTTAAAAAAAAATAATATTTTTTTTTGTAAATCTATGAAATCTTGAATGCGAGCCCTCTGATAATAATTCCACAGCTCAGCACTGAGTGAGCCCAAAACTTATGGCACTAAGGAGCTGAAATTTGAGGTCTCCACATGATGTCAGTTAAGAGCGGATTTTCCTTGGTAGGCGGTTAGCGAAAGAGGGTAATTGTATGTTCGAAAGGGAAAGAAATTAATTACATAATACCATTGAGTAATAATATTTATAAGAGGGACAGAATTCATACAAGTAAATTTTTTTCAAAAATTATGACAATATTTTGAATGTATTGAGTAAAAAGTTTTAGCTCAAATGTGTTTATTCTTAATTTTATTATTTTTTTTATTGTATTAAGACATTTAAGTATGAAATTTTTATTCAATACATTGAAAATATTGACATCATTTTTGAGTTATTTGAAAAAAAAATTCTGAAATTTACTAGTATGAATTCTGACCCTCTTATAAATATTATTACTCAATGATAATACATACGAAGGTTGTTCCTGTTGAAACAAAATACATAGGAAAGTTGTTCCTGCCGCGTGTGCAGAGAATCAACGGAGACACAAAACAGCTGGCAATATTAAACTTTTATAACAAAAAATTAGGTAATTAATGCGATTTTATTGATTTGAAGTTAAAACAAAAATTATAAATTAAAAGTCAGGCTCATGGTGTACCTATTTAATATTAAAAATCTTAAGTTTTAATGCTAGTTTCACTATTTTCCCATTTTGATATTATTTGTTAGTTTTTTTTCAAAACAATTCTGTACCTATCTATAGGTATGTTTATGTCTATGTACAAATGTAAGTATTTTACTTGTTTATAGTAATAAAATATTGAATTTCTCATGAAAAACTCCAACAAAAAATTTCATTCTATTAAGAGCCCTCAATGTGAAATATTGCAAAAAATTGGTCTTAGTTTGGCTTTGATTGTAGAGTTACTACAATCTAGACTAAAGTGATTTTTTGATATGTTACAGAGTATATAACTGGCTCCAGGGTAGGTGAGGCGGATTTTTTAAATTTTGAGTTTTTTGGCCCAAATGAGCCTTTAAAAAACTTGAACATATTTGCTTGGATTCTGAAGTAAAGGAAAAAGATAATAAAAAATCTCAAACGCAGAAATAAAGCTAAAATACCACTCTCCAGGGCTGGTGACGTGAAATTTTGAATTTCTTCAATTTTCTAAACAATTTTTAATTAATTTCATTTATTTCCAAGAATTTTTTAATTTTTTTGATAAATTACAGTTTCTGCACAGAAATAAAATTCAAATATAGTTTTGTGATTTTCTGGTAGAGGTATTTTTCGTACAATTTTTGTCGCATTTTTCACGGCCGTTTTTTTTCTGTATAATAAAACAAAAAAAACTGCAAAAATATAAAACAGAAATAGAAAACAGAATTTCACATGGAGGGCTCTTAAGTTATAAAAAAAACTGTTTGTGTAACGAAATTAGAGATGTGTCGTTCGTGAACGACCGAGTTAAAAAGAACGGATCACTAAAGTGAACGATGACCGATCGGTCAGTAAAAAAAAAATATATCGTTCACCGTTCATCGTTCTTTTCTAAAAAAAAAAAAGTTCTGTAGGTGTAGAGAAGAGATAAATGTTTGGAAAGAGCAGTACACTTATTTTTCAGCTATAAGGAAGAAAGAGAAATTGTGTTGGTGTTGTTAGATTGTTATGTAAGTGTAGCTGTGAACAATAGCTACCTCTTTACTGGTCTGAAAATTATCGTCTTTTTCAATTGAAAATGCCACACGACATCCATAGAAAAAAATACAATAAGAAAGACTGACGGGAAACAGATTAAATATTTAAAGGAATGTTTTATTTTTCATAAGAAATTATCCCAAAAAATATACCAAAAAATATTAATAAAGATAAAAAAAAATTTTTTTTTTGATATAATCGGTTATTGCTAATATAGATATTTGAATAATTATTAGTAGATTAATATGCTCTAAATATTTTTATTTTTTTTATAATAAAAATAAATCATATTAACTTTAAAAATAATAGATGAATTAATGCTTCCTAAAGTTCACAGTTCACTTTCAGTTTATTTCATTTGGTATTTTTTATTTTTGCAAAGTTCATTTTGATTTGAGTTAATTTTATCGGTCGTTCAATTGAGCTATATTTTTAACTCGGTCAGTAAAAATAGTACGTTCATTTTTTAACCCGTTCAATATTTTTTAACTCGGTCAGTAAAAATAGTACGTTCATTTTTTAACCCGTTCAATTTTTTTTAACTCGGTCAGTAAAAATAGTACGTTCATTTTTTAACCCGTTCAATTTTTTTTAACTCGGTCAGTAAAAATAGTTCGTTCATTTTTTAACCCGTTCAATTTTTTTTAACTCGGTCAGTAAAAATAGTTCGTTCATTTTTTTAACCCGTTCAATTTTTTTAACTCGGTCAGTAAATTCATTTGAGTTCATTTTTTTTCGGTCGTTCGCGAACGAGAAAATAGGTCGTTCAATTGAACGATATTTTTTAACTCGGTCAGTAAAAAAGAACGAACGAGTTAACACAGGTCACTGAAGTGAACGAGATTTCCCATCACTAAACGAAATCTATGTTGCAAACACAATTTTCATACAAAAAAAATTTTTTTTTTATAATTTAAATTATTTATTTCACACAACAAGAGTATGATATCATAAAAAAATATTGAAAAAAAAAAATTAAAATCTATTTTTTTTAGCTTTGAGAAATTATTAAAAAGCTATATATATATATGTGTAAATATATAAACAAAATAAACTAATCATTTTTATATTGCATTGCACCGAAATAATATATTCATGTATATACTACATATATATCTCACACATTTGTCAATAAGTAGATAACTCCATTTTTGATATAATGAGAAAAAGCTAATTTTGTGTCGTTTTCTTATTTTTCTATTATTCTATTGATATTATAATAATATTTTTGCTTCTAGTTATTAAAAATATCATACTTATTGAGTTTAAAAAAGAAATTATATATTTTTAATAAAAATCACCATATAGAATCCAAAAAAAAAAGAAGATATTTTTTTGACCAGATTGAATGTAAATGAGAAAAAGTAATTAACTCCACTTATATACTTGTTGACAATTTTATTTTCTTTTTTGACATTGATAATATGAAATAGGAAAAACAGGATAAAATTAGATATTATGCTATGTACAAAAATAAAATTCTGAAAAACTACAAAATTCTAGGAATATAATAATAATAGAAGAATAATTTTATAAAATTTTAAAATGAAATTATTTTGAAAAAAATGCATGAAATTAAGAATATTAAGCTAAGTTAAATATTAAAAAAATAAAAAAAATAAAAATAAAGAATATTTGCAACAAATTGTAATAACCATAAACCACATAACTATGTAATTATTTTTTGTGTATAACTATTTAACTTTGTTTAACGGATTTTTTGTCTGCGTTGAAAAATAAATAATTAAACTTATTTTGTTTACGATCAATTTCATTTGTATTGTAGAACACAGGAAAAAATTGTTAAAAAGATTAGAACTAAACTTATATATTTTTTGTCATTTAAATAAAAATATTTTAAGTTAATAAGTGAAGTTATAGATTTATACTCACGTTTTGTATTACATTTACGTATACTTATTTAGTTATATGCAAAATTATTTTTTTAAAAATAATATTTTTCCAAATTTTTTTTTTGCCAATCGATAGATTACGCAATATTAGATTAATTTTCATCAAAAAATAAGTTAGGCCAAAAATGGAGTTATCTACTTATTGACAAATGTGTGAGATATGTATTATAAGAATTAAAAATCATTTGGCAAATGACAAAGGCGCCAAGTTTTTTATTATAACACTATTGGAATGAAATACTGGGTTCATTTTCAACATTTCGGTTTAAAATAATTTCAGACAAATTATTTACCGACATTTTTTCAATTAACATCGAAATTCGAAATAATGTTATAGTAATGTGTTGCTTTTGCTTAACAGGCCACTAGAGTGAAATTTACAATGTTTGTATATGTATCACACGAAAGCGAAAATTTTAAGTGAGATGAAAATAGTTGTGGTTCGAATATTTCGTTTCCAAAAAAAAAAGTAAAAAATATGTAAAGTACAATAATTAAATTTCATTCAACACACTTTGTTTCCCCTTTCAACTTAGCATAAGTTAGAAAAATTATCGAAAAACGTATGAAAAAAAATATTTCTTTTAAATTGTAATAAAATAAAAAAATATACTCACTTAGTGTTAAAAAGTTTTGGGAATATTTTCCAATTTCTACTTTTGTTTATTTTATTTGTTATATTATTCCATAAGAGAAGTTTGTCGCAACTTCATTTTTAGAAGGCGATTTTGGCTTTTTAGGACTAAATTTGAAAAAAGTAAGCGGCTCACTTTTTGGAATATCTTTTAGCTATAAAAATCGGTTCATTTATAAGGAAGGTAGAGCATTCATACGTATAGTCAGTGCGGTTAACGTAATTCTTTTATATCATTCTATATATTTTAATAGCATCTTAGTGTTTTGCATTGAAAAAATCCCGCATTGACATATGTTTATGTTTGAAATTTATTTGAAAATATTAGGATATTATTTTAGTTGCAATTTGTGATTATTTGTGCAATTTTAAAGAAAATTTTCAGCATATTGAAAAAGGAAATAATATTAAATATATTCTTTATATATATCGTATAGTTACACAGTATAAGTTTGAAATTAAAATTTAATATTAAGAGCCCTCCACTTGAAATTCTGTTTTCTATTTCTGTTTTCTATTTTTGCAGTTTTTTTTGTTTTATTTTACAGAAAATAAACGGCCGTGAAAAATGCGACAAAAATTGTACGAAAAACACCCTTACCAGA